>JAUPFT010000019.1:15468065-15835565 GCA_036936625.1 Parnassius smintheus behrii
CTTGTACATGTACGACACCAATCCTCGACATCGTCACGATAATGGACCCAGTAAAACTGTTCTCGGACCTTCAGCAGAGTTCGTTTAACTCCCAGGTGGACTCTTGAACGACCATTATGGCACAGCTGTAGAACATTCGGCACTTTAGCTTTAGGGACAACCATTTGCAAACGACAGCTGTCTCCTCGACCATTGTCCCTTTTACGGCACAGGACTCCATCCTGAAGCAGCAAGCTGTCCCATTGGGCCCAATAGCTTTTCGTGGTTGAACTCATCGCTGAGACGTCCCTCCACTTAGGCTTGGTAGCACGGGCCTTCATCCATCCCAGAATCGGCTTGATGTCTGGATCTTCCTGCTGTGCACGTCGTAGGCTGTCCTTCCACCCGTTACTGAGGTGGTCTGTCCTGAGCATCCTCACGGATACCACTTCCTTACCTTGCCTACTACAATGGTTGCCATCTTCAGCACAAGGTCTTCTTGACAATGCATCTGCGTTGCCATGAGATTTCTCGCTGCGATGTTCGATCTCAAAGTCGTATTCCTGCTGCTGCTGGGCGGTGCTGTTAGCCGCACTTCCTTTCTGAGACCGTTCACCTTCCCTTCCTAGGGTGTGCTTAGGGCAGCTGGACCGAAGATGGCCCCTTTCCCCACAGCCATAGCACCTAGGGCTGTATCTTTTATTGTGGTCGCGAACCGTAACTGCTGTAACCTCCCTAGCGTGAGGTGAACGATGATCCTGTCGCCGCCAGGCAGTACCTTTAGCTGCACTACCCTCTCGAGATCGATCAACTCTCCTTTCCACGGTTCGCTTAGGGCAGCTGGATCGAAGATGGCCCCTATCCCCACAGCCATAGCACCTTGGGCTGTATCCTTTGTTGCGGTCGCGAACTGTAGCTGCTGTAACCTCCCTGACGCGATGGGAACGATGATCCTGCCGCACGGCTTCCACTTCCAGTGCATGGGCCAAGGCGTCCTTAAGCGTCTCGTGGTGCCCGAGCCTCACAGCAGCTCTGACTTCCAGGTCACGGATGCCGTCGATGAATGTCTGCACCAGGTTCCCTCCAATGAGCGCAGGTACAGACCGGTATGCTTTTCGCACCAGCTTCTCCACTTCTAGAGCCCACTGCTGCAGGTTTTCGTTGATGCGCTGCACACGATCTTTAAGCTGCGCACGAAAGACGTGTTCCAGGTGAGCGTCACCATATCTCGCCTCCAAGGCCTCAAGAAGCTGCTCATAGGTCACTTTCTTACCGAGAGCTTCCAACACAGTTAAGGCTTGGTCGCGCAGGCCTAGGGTGAGTGCAGTCATGGCTTGGCTTTTATTCCAGCCGTTCGCCTCCATGACGGCCTCGAACTGGATTTTGTAGGCCGACCAGGAAGAGGTCCCGTCGAACGGCGGCACTTTGAATCCACGTAGCGAAGGTGCTGCAGCTACTACGGGAGCTGTAGTTCCATCCCCAAGCTTGAGTTCGTCCAGTGATTTCTTCATGTCAGCCATTACGTTGTCAACCCGATTGTTTACTTGGTCGATTCGGGTTTCAGCTTTCTCGATTCGGTTTTCAGCTTTCGCGATTTGGGTTTCAGCTTCCGACAGGCGGTTGTCATGCTGAGCAACCCTATCCTTCACCTCCTTTATCTCCTTCCCGAAGGTAGCGTGAAGGTCCTTCATGAGGAGCATCTGCTCTTCCAACCGACGGGCCTGTTCCTCTTGTCCGCCCCGCAGCTGCTCCTCCAAACGACGAACCTGGTCTTCCTGTCGGCGGGCCTGTTCATCCTGTCCACCCCGCAGCTGCTCTTCCAACCGACGAACCTGTTCATCCTGTCCACCCCGCAGCTGCTCTTCCAACCAACGGACCTGTTCCTCCTGTCGGCGGGCCTGCTCCTGCAGCATCACCATCAGAGCACCTAAGTCAGGTGCCACAGACGTAGAAGCTGCTGACGGACCGGCTTCCGTGGCCGGCGGCTGGCCCTCAGACATCTGCGGCGTTGCACCACCAAATCTCCTCTGGTCCTTCTCCTGCTGGCGTTGACTTCGGGTACGGACACCCTCCGTTTCCTCCTTAGGTAAAATCGGCATTATTTTATCCCACTTCTGACACCAATTGTTACGAGCTTGAGGTTCGTGACAATAAAAATTGCCGATAAAATTACCTAAATTAACACTTTAATTTACTTTATACGAATTAAAGTTAAAAAAACACTAATAATTAAACACACTAATTCACTTAATTTCGCTCCGAAGCTTCGCTTGTGTCGCCGAGTTAAACTCTGTCCCCCGATCGCATATTGCAGCGCCTATTTATTTAAATTAGCAAAGAAACATCCCGAATCTTCAGGTAAATGCGCGCAAAGGGACGAGTTTGCGAGTATAGATTTTCTAGAAACTTAGTTCTTCGGGTGGCGCTGTGGGTCGAAAGATCTGTGATGTCATTCTTTACACGCTCTACTCGCTCTCGTTCCTGACACTAGATGGCGCTAGTATATCGTCGATTGGAGCGCGTAACAATATATATATATATATATATATATATATATATATATATATATATATATATATAATACATATAGTATTAAAAATATTAATATATAATTCAATAGGAAAATTTGTTTACATGTTATACAGGATGGTGGCTGGCAAGTGGCAACCCTAGACACAGGCCTCGTATAATATTATCTAAGTAGGTTATGGAACAGGAAAGAGTCGGTTCGCTGTTTCATTGGAAGTTTACGTACTTTTTGGAACAAATTATTTTAAAATTAAATAAATATTTAGAATATTAAAATGATTTTAATTATAACAATTAAAATGTTTGGCAACGGCGATGATACAGGGGCACTGGATTCCCCCTCTGCAAGATTCTTATATAAAGCAATAGATAGATTACTTGTGCATTAATGATAATTTATTGTACAAAAGTAAATAATATTCTTCTTCTTTATCCTATACCTTTAAACGAGCAATTCTTGTATATACATATATATATATATATATATATATATATATATATATATATATATATATATATATATATATATATATATATATATATATATATATAATCGGAATCTCGGAAACGGCTACGATTTTCATAAAATTTTGTGTGCAGGGAGTTTCGGGGGCAATAAATCGATCTAGCTAGGATTTATTTTTAGAAAATGTCTTTTTGTCCGTGTTTTTAGGCAATGAAAAACTGATACAATATCGTTAGAATAAGAAGGTAAATTTTGACAGTTTATTAGTGATTACAAATAGCTTAATTGGTATATTGGGCGGTCACGAAATCGTAATGCCATGGTTCGAGCCCAGACCGACCGACTTTTTTCAATTTTTTTTTCAATTCCTTTCTTTTATGAGAAAATCTATTTTTTCGAGCCCTTTTTATAGTATTTTTTAAAACATGAAAATTTAAATTAAACTAATTGCACTCATGATTTTTTATTCAAATAACCAGTTCAGTTTTTTCTATGATGTCGCTAAGATCAAAAAATATTATTCGTATTTCATCAGTATGTAATTTTTATCTAAATATAATTGCCAAAACACACGAATTAAAAAAAACCGAACGAAAAATACCGAGCAAAGCTCGGTCAACCGGGTACTAAGCTATTAAGTCGATTGCTGTGCAAGTACCTCTTGTAGGGAGAATAGATATATAATAGATCATCACTTTGCCACATGCTCACTTTCGCCGTTCTACATATTTAATGTTTGGCGCAAACTAAATAGCTTTACCGCCATTTATAGTATAACATATCTTCTTTATGGCAAATCCCATAGTTGCCTTTGACACACTATAATATACAGCCATTACAGATTGGGTCGGCAGGTCGGCTCGGTATAAACACGCTCTCACAGAATACCAGCGTAAAATAGCAGCTTAACGCTGTTGTGTTTCGTATAGTTAGTGTATAGAACCGGAGACCCCTTTTTACTGGAAACTAGGCATTCCATCTTAGTCCACAGCGACATCTGCATTTTGATTCTTAATTGAGGATAAATGTAGATATCTATGGGCACAACATCCACTTACGAGTACCATCAGGTGGACTGTGAGCTCGTTTGTCACTCTATACCATAAAATAAATGATATAAGTTAATGGATTCTCATAAGCCGCCGCCTTATGTCTAAGCAAAAGTCAACCATTGAGTTATACAAGACTAGAGGAGCAAACCACATTACCGCGCGTCGAAAAAAGTGTAACCACTATCCAAACGCGACGACGTAGCTTTGAAACTAATAACAATTTTAAGTAAACATATATCTATCTCACTTACACAAGTTGCGAAAACAATATCGTCGTCGTAAGATTAGAAAAAGATAGACACACAAACATGCAATGGCGGGTTGGTGTGGCTTACTATATGAAATTTTACCTAAAATACGCAATAAAAATGAGTTTTTTTTAAGCTGCAGTTAATTGTTTTTATATTAAAAAAGTATATTTTATTTTAAAATCTTTATTACGTCCCCTTAGAAAAAAAGGGATACAAAGCTTATCAGATAAATAGAAGTAAACATAATGATGAAATAAAACGTATTTTTATGGTTCTAATAAATCAAACAATAAAAATAGGTATCTAATAAAATATAATTAATATAAAATGTATACGAAATTATAAATAATATAAAATTATTAATATAAAATAGGTAATAAAATATATTTAAAAGATAATTCAAGAATAAACAAAAATAAGAATAATTAATTATATTGTATGAAAGTTATAACGTAGTTTTTATTATAATTTCCAAAATATTTAAAATCGGAGGTAACAAATTAACTTACTCCATTAATTATATAGTCTCCCATTAATGTAGGATAATCACAAATGCGGAAAAGTGGCAACATTGAACCTAAATGGCAATATTCGATATTTTATTTAATTTTTTAGTGTTTTAAACGTTAATATGAATATATAAATTAAAACTTACGTATGGAAAGTGATTCCGCTTGATTTATTATGTTTTTGTGACCTTGAAACGCATTCTTTCACTACGCATTTACCCATTTTTTGTTGTGAATCGTTCGGCTTAACTCGGACGGCGTCACCTTGAACACTGAACCGACGTTCGCTGAGTATAAGGCTGTGGCCTTATGTGAAGTGACAACGCTTTGGCGCGGAAATTACTTATCTAGTGTAACATATAAATCAATGAAGTCAACTTATAAAAATTATATGACAACATAAAACAACTTTGCACCATGTGACCTTCTAATATATTAATTAATGTCTCTATTTCGGTCAGATGTTGGAATAAAATAACTATTATGTTTATTTAATATTTATTTAATGATCATCTCTTAGCTTAGGACAGGAAACATTTATAAAATAGCAGCTAATCACGATAATAAAATTATGATAACATTTACAGTATGCTCTCTTATCTTTATTGTTCTCAGCAAAAGTTTACCTTGCCTCTAGTTGTATAACCTAACAAATTGAGTTGGTACGCAACAGATTGGCTACAGTGTGCAACGTACAAGAAATTAATTTATACGGTTTAAATTTAAGTACATTCTGACATGTGTATTATATGACTTGGTTATTTATTAAAAATACAAATAAAAAAATTGATTTAAGTAGGTATTATAAAATTGAGTTTATACAGTTCTCCGTAACATGTATCACTCTCTTTTCACAATGAATTTAACTTCAATAATTTTTATACTTAACACATTCTATAGAATAACCAAATATTTTTAACAGCTTGAAACAGTTATGTTACCAAATTGTGTATGTTGGCTAACATGGAACTTAGTAATGTGACAGTTCTTTAACACTTATTGATCCTAAGTGTTAAAGAACTGTCACATTACTAAGTTCCATGTTAGCCAACATACACAATTTGGTAACATAACTGTTTCAAGCTGTTAAAAATATTTGGTTATTCTAATATTCCACAGCTATCACACAACGCCATCTAGTCCCAAGCTAAGCAGAGCTTGTGTTATGGGTACTAGACAACTGATAAACATACTTATATATTTCTAAATACATAAATATTATAGATAAATTACACCCAGACACAGAACAATTGATCGTGTTCATCACACAAACATTTGTCCTGGGTGGGAATCGAACCCACGACCTCCGGCTTAGCAGTCAGGGTCACTAACCACTAGACCAACAGGCCTGTCAAATATAGTACTTAGGTACATATGACATGCATACATGAGATTTAAAAACATTTTCCAACAAAATGTGTCGTAGGCTTTTACTATATCATTGCATAAAACGAAAGTAGCAATAATTTACTTCAATTACACGCTTTACATAGTTAATTATTAATCTATGTAATGTTTTCTCTCATAACATTTGTGCTTCATTTAGTATTATGATTTCTTTGTGACAGAATCCGTACAAAGTCAATGGTTACTAAACCAGCTACAAGTAATAATCGAACGTAACATGTACATTACTTTGTGTACGATATAACGAATATTGCACGTGGAGTTCAGTAAGCAATGTACACTACATAAGCCTACAATTTTGCAATTCCCACTAGCAAGTAACTGTGCGGAGATTGTATCGAATTATTCGATAATATTAGTCTCGTTCTTACTAGCTTGGAGTAAGAGGGACGGCGCGAGCTGTAATAAGCTGGCGCGTTATTCTTCATCCACGTATTTAGAGTAGATAATTTCAGATGACATTCTTTAGAACTTCGGAGTCAACAATCTGTTGTTTGTTCACCTGTCATATATATTTATTAAGAATGTTTCCTTAATACAATATTATGTGAATAAATGATTAACATTTGTCAATAGCTGCAAGTTTCAATGCAAATCATCAATTGCTATTTATTTTATTAAACACACATGCTGTTTTAGGTCATTGTTTTTTTTTAAATTGTATATTCTAACTAGCTTGAAAATATTATATTGCCGTTCGTACCAGGATTTCTACATAAAACAAATAAGGCTCAGTATTTAAAATATTTATTTCTTGACATTCTGACAGTAAAACTCGCTCCGGTACGAGTTTTTGGAGCGACGTTTTTACACACATTATAATATATACTAACATTTCTGTTCTTCATTCGCATATAAAATTTATATACCTAACTCAGATATGGACGTGGATCGTTGAATACATTGTTGCTTAATTTATATGTGCGTACAACTGATTTATTTGAATACATTTAGTAATGGTTCCTTTAAAACTAATGAAACATACGTATATGAAGCGTTTGCTTCGTTACTTAGAAAGATTAAAAAGTAAAAGCCTTGTTCTTTGTAGGGTCTCTCTGCCTTCAGACTACATTTCATTGACTTTGGATGTTTTGTTACTACATTATAATTAAGTTGTTTTATCTTAACATACAAATGACAGAACACTTCAATATAATAGACAGGTTAAACAGAGTGAATAATGTAGCAATTTGTTCGCACACCATCAATTTATTCCAAACCTCAATCCCCAACGGGTCATCCCGACGGCATTACAAGCGCTTAATTTTATAATACATAATTCTATAAACATAAAAATGCTATATAAAAGGAAATACTATATTTTTATTGATACAATGAAGAAAGACATCTAAGCGCACTACAGTTGGTTTAATCGATTACAATCCGGTTAATTGTATTGAACCGCCCATGAAGAAAAGGAATCATTTTCTTAAAGCGTTACTCTATACAAAGCACAGAGTCCAAAAAAGACGGATAGGGAAACTAGTACGAAAACGACATACAGTCTAGGCTAATATCACAGGAGTGCTGGGAACGGCGCGGCCCCGGCCTATTCGCCCCCTTACCACCCTAACATCCCTACCTAAAGTCCCCCACCCCGCCGCGTCTTCCCCAAGGTACCTACTTACTATTCAAAGGGGGCGAGGCGGGCAACAACCCGATATATTTTGCGACAATTAAGATCTCAATAGAAAAACTTCGTTGGTCTCTTCGATTGCACGAGTCACACAATGCACAACTTTCGCAAAACCGCCAACAATAAATTTACCTATAATAAATTAACAATGACAAAAATATTATGTTACAAAACACAACGCCCGTAATATCAAAAACTACGCAACGATCGAATGTAAGCATTTCAATCGACTTATAGAAATGGTAACAGAGCATAAATTATGAGATAAGGTAACGTAAAAGCAAAATAAGAATATCCAACTTAAACACAAAAACCTAAAAAAAATACAAAACAAATTTTAAACTCAGACTTGTTCTTAAAAATGCAATGCTTCATCAAACATTTGGTTGGTGGCCCTCAAACGTTTGCCCTTGCCTGTCTCCACGAGTAAGGTCGTAAGTCTCACGAACCGCCTTCGGTTTTGTATAAGTCAAAACTTCCAAAATACTCTTTTTCTTTTGTTTTAGTTAGATATGAACGAAACCTCGTCACACGGTATATTCGATGGCCTACTAGACAGTCGACTTCATGCATGCTCGCTCACTCGCTACTCAACTTTTACTTTCGAAATTTGCGGAATGCGCGGATTTAATTCCGTCTGAAATAATCTTGTAACAATATACATAGTGGCTCACTTGATAACACAAAACTAAACTTCAAAAAATAAAATAAGCGAGAAACTAATTTCACTGTAGAGCCTCTTGCGGCCGTTCCCAGTCATTTGCACTATCATTTACAAACTATTCATATAATTATTTATAATACAATAATGTAACATTATGCCTTATATCTAGATCTCCTATATAAACCATAAAACTGCCTCAATTTTGCTCTTCTTCACCATGCGACGCTTAGTGGACAAAATTCACTCCAAGTCCTCGGATGAAATAATCATCGAACACAAATTGAACCGCGCCCGCCGGCTGCGCCTGAGCAACTTTCACTAAATAATAATAAAAACATGTTAACAAAGTAAGTACTCTTCTTAAACAACAAAGAATTAGCTATACGTTGACTGTCCGAGGTGACGTGGATACTGTGGCACGGGGCTCGTCGTCTGTTGAAGCGCAGGTTCGATCGCGACCCGGATCACCTCGGGTGCAATTCGAATCGCTACGAGCGCGTACCTCCGGTAACACGGTCAACGTTTCGAGCGCTTTCGGCTCGAGCGCGTCTCATTCCGATTTCTGACATCACAGCTGTGTGTGAAGGTGCGCAGTGCGATGCGGTCATGAATCGAGAACCGTAAGAAGGCCAGGTGGTAGCAACGGTACATCTTGTCGCGGCAGTTGCCTTGCTAGTTGAGCGCAACCGAGATTTGCGTCCCCCAACTCCGGTATCGCGTCTAACAATGCCAGACATTCGTCCTCGACCGCGCGTCTGGCTTTCTTTCCCACCCAGGAATCGTCGCACTCTTCTCTGGCTCGTCGTCTCCTCGCTTCCTTCTCCTTGCGCGCCTCTTCGCTCAGTCGGCAATACGTGTTGTTTATACAAACTGATCGCCGAAGGTCACGCGCCGGGTCTTCGATATTTTCCAGCTTTTGCGAACAGATCTCAATGACCCGTTTGCGTTCTTCGTTTGCTCGAAGCCTTGCGGAAATCATGGAGAGTTTTGGGCGAGTGGCAGGCTCAGTCCGCGGAGGGCCGAACATGTCATCCTCGAAGGCGTTTGCAATCTCTGCCCCACGCGCACTCTCACGCTCCTCTTGCGGCGTCATTCTGTAACAATCATACGGAGACATTAGCGCTCGTTAAATTATTATTTCCAACTGTTTTAAATTTACACTAAACATTATCACCATAACAAGTGAGTGGCCTTTGTTAAAACGTAGCTTTTTAATTTTGATATTGCGAAAACGGAATACAGATTCAAGGTGTCGAATGTAAAACATTTCCTTAAATATATATTTCAATATGTCGAGGAAAGCCTAGAACAAATCAATTAAGGATAATTCTAAGAACAAAGCGTCGTATACAAAACAGGTTAAATACGTAATGTAATGTAAAGTGAACGACCTAATAATTAATAGGGATCAAGATATTTAATACACACCTCGATGAGAAATCGGTGGAAAAAATAAAAAATCCGGACATGTACATCATAGATTAATAAAAACAACCTAATTACAGATTTAAACTGCCACACAAATGTCACAGATAAAGTTCAAAACACTGGCACTTCACAGCGCGTTGTACGTCGCCTCGTCCTCGACGGTGAAAAAGTATAAAGACAAAAGTGAAACAAAAATAAACCGCGACGATTGCGACGTGTGCGCAGCGCAGCGGTCACTTGGCGAGTGACAATACACCTCGCTGTAGATAAGACATTGAAAAAGCCAATTGCGTCATTCGCTACGTACGTGTAGAGAGGAAGCGGGTGACGTAGGCTGTAGACAGTCATTTTCGACGCTATTGACTGTCGTGACTCGTCTTTGTTTACGATACAAAAGCTTATAACAGCGGGCTAATCTACAAAATTAAACCTAAGTTAGATAGATGAACTGAACAACGACATATGAAGCTACCAGTATCACAAACTTATACAGAAAATATATAATCAGCGATTACGAGTGAAGAATATGAGTTATAAATCAATTTCAAATTTATACCAACACAACAAAGAACATATTCTCAGCATTATATTTCACTGCCCTTTGTGCCAATCACGAATTCTAATTGCTTAAAATTCTGTTTGTTATCCGAAACTAAACATTACCAGTTTTTACCAAGATAACAACCAGTTTAAAATGGTCACGATATTGATATCCGTGTTAAAGCGCAACGTCAAAGAAAGTTCTGGGAATAGAATAAAAGAAGCAGACTCTCTTTAGAATAAAGTGATGAAAGTGAACGTTTCAGCATAGCATAGAATTCTGTTCTCTAAAAGCATATAACTTGTAATTACATACAAAATTATCACTCAAGTGGCGTACCATTAAGATCAAGCTGTGCTTATTATGTCGCTAAAATATTTTATTTTCAATAATATTAAACAATTTTCGCGTCTTCATCTTCACCAGCCTATAAGATTACACAGCTGGACATGGGTATCTCCCAATTTTAGGGAGGAATAACTATAATCGTCGTCCTTGGCATGGAGGACGGACAAATATTTTTGAAAATTTGTAATTTTTCGCCTTATGCAATAGATTTAATAGTTTTGATGACTCCGTGGCGCAGTCGCTTAGCAATGGGTGGCTGCACTGGGGGTCGCGGGTTCGAATCCCGCACGGAACAAGTATTTGTATGGCCTACATGTAGTTGTTCTGAATCTGGATGTTTGTCCTTGTGCAATTTATGTTTGTAAACTGCCCCCACGATACTAGAGAAAATTTTAGTGTAGGGGTAATGCTTAAAAAACAAAAGAAATAGAAAAAATTTAAGGTATATCATATGTTATTATACTAAGGATAGGTTTGCGTCGTTTTCTTTGTATTTTGTGTTCTGACAATTACTTTTTTTATAACTTACTACGTATTTTACTTTATTATACTCTACGAAGAGAGCCTCAACAGAGAAGACCTGAACAGCGGCATGTCCAAGAACATACAGCAAGAACGACATTAAGCGACGTAAGACATCAAAGGAATATGAATTCATGTCAATCATAGGACAGAACTGAAACATTGGGTGCGTTTGGCAGAAAAAAGCGCTAGCAAGCGCTTACAAGCGCGAAAAATAGTTTTCGGCCAGGACACGATTGCTACTTCAGTAGCGCTGACACAATCCGCCATTTTGCTTATTTAATTTGCTTATTTTGAAGTAGAGTTTATAAGTTGTTTTGAGCAATATTAGTTTTAAGTAATATAATGACATGAATAAACATATTATACATGTTATTAAAATTTCGTAATTGGTAAGTTTTTAATATGAATACTTTACAAACATATATTTAAATTAGGTTAGGTTCCCCGGTTAAAACTAACCTCGTGTCCTAGAGGAAAATAGCTACTTACGATTTGACAGCGCTTACCTCTTACGATCGCCATTTTGCTTACAAGCGCTTGCTAGCGCTTTTTTCTGCCAAACGCACCCATTGATAGACATTCACCGTTTATATATTTAGAACGATGAGCAACTACAGGCGGTGTGTCACTAGCATTTGACACTAAATATTTTTAATACAACTTTATGGCAACCATCTGTTACGGGACATACATTAAAAATAAACAGACAAACAGTCACACTGTTTAATAAATTGTCATAACTATATGTGTGTAATCTTCGATGGCAATAATACTATCACACATGACATGGAGCAGAATTAAAGGTCCAAAACGTCTGGTACTTCGATTTTACTTTCTTCAATCTACCCTCCAACCGTGATGATTAAGGCAAATGTTCTCTACAAAGGGAGAAGCCCATGACCAAAAATTAAGAAGAATATGCTTTAATAGCTGGAATATTTGAAAAAATAGGGTTCGAGTGTTCTTTAAGAATGGAAAATTGTTTCAAAGAAATAAAGCGAAACTGTTTGAAACAATTATTGAAAAATAAATGGAAAAGTCCTCGGCATGATACAAGATAGAGACGCAAAGTATTGAGTGTGATCGAGATTTGACATTGCCCCTCTTGGGTCTTCATTTAAATTACGAAATTAGCAACACAACAAATTTCAACTCTTACCTAATACACCAGTGGTGCAATCATTAAAAAGTCATTAACGCACGGTTAGCGATTATTCGGTGAAAGAATGTCGACAGCGACACTAGTTTTAATTACACGGCTTGCTGTTTTTACTAGGGGTGAGCAATATTCCAGAAGCAAGTCGTTTACTTTTTAAACAGTTTTCTTAAATTCCACGATAAAACATTTGTATTAAAATTAGTCAGAAACCTAAAATTCGTCATTTTCAACGAGTTATCACAGAATTGTTTGGAAAAATATTATCTCTCTGACCCCGCAAGTCGACAAATTCGTTTTACGTCATAAGATCGTTCAGCAATGTGATCAACTTGGTACGTATATAGTTATATAGTTGTAGCATGGCTCTACCACGAATAAAAAAATAGTGAACTAAATGACTCAAGGATATGTTTACTTATAAACTAACGTAAAATTCGACGTTCGACCTTCTCTGTGCATTACATAAGGAAAAGAAACGAAGGTAACCACGAACATGATTCAAATTTCGATCTATGGACAAGTTTAATTTTTTTTTCTATGACATCGTCGGGTGTTGCCGACCTCGCCAGTTACGATCTAATAAATCTTGCCGACTCGACTCGAC
Organism: Parnassius smintheus behrii; assembly: GCA_036936625.1. NCBI lineage: Eukaryota > Metazoa > Arthropoda > Insecta > Lepidoptera > Papilionidae > Parnassius > Parnassius smintheus. The sequence goes on from JAUPFT010000019.1 coordinate 15,481,164, forward strand.
TACCTGCACTTTCTTTTCTCTGTCTCGCACGAGCATAACCCCGTGTTCGATGGCGCATATGAACACTACAAAAATCGAAGTGTTTTTTTGAAGGCACTGTTTTTGTCTTTTTTGAAATGGATGAAGATTTGTGGGGAGAGCATTAAAGATGCGTCAAAATTATGACAGAGTTTTAAAATTTCTATTGGAGCGACTACCAAATTCAGCTCGATATATTTTTTTTAAATTGTCACAGTACAGATACAATGATCGTGCACATCTCAGCCACATGCGAAACGAGTGACATTAATAAATTACCCGATTCAATATTGCATCACAATTATTAGCAGAACTGGCCGAAGACAGGACGAGACAGTACGTGACAGAAAGTTAAACGGTTATCTTACATTATGTCGCGAGCAAGTAAGAACTGTCACAACTACAGTACTATGGCAAAATTAAAAATAAATTACATTACCACAGACACAAGTTTTATTTTATTAATATCTTTTTAAATTATAAAATATTATCATTGAGACTACTCAAAAGTTAAGAAACATATATGAAACAAAAAGTGCATGCACGATCAAACGCACGTACGCTCTATAACGCCCATCAAAAGAGTCCTATCGTAACGTAAACCTCCCCCATAGATTGTATAGTCGGAATATTTGCTATAGTTACCACGCCTAACAGGCGGGTAGGTAACCGCAGTTTTTTTGTTAATTCAGCTGTTATCAGGAAGATGCTGCTACCCATTTACTGTTTCATTTCGCTCTATCGCATCTGACGCCACCCACGGTATGATATGTGGTATTAGCTATATTTTATGGGATAGGGTAAGTAACGAGCACACACTCCACCTGATAGTAAGTGGTTACAGCGGCCCATAAACATCTACATCTATCCTCGATTACGAATCAAAATGCAGATGCGTTGTCACCCGTGACGACTAAGATGTACTCGTTTTCAGTAAAAAAGGGTCTCCGGTTCTCTACACTCACCATACAAAACACAACGGCATTATGCTATTATTTTACGCCGGTATTCTGTGAGAGCGTGGTCCTTCCCCGGTCGAGCCGACCCATTCGTGCTACAACTATACTACTAATATAACTGCAGCATGACTCTACCACGTATAAAAAAAGCTTCTTTTGCATCACTAAAGGGAACGGCACCAAAGTTTACATTATTTCATTTATAATAGCGGTTTTTATGTAATCACATTTCATATCATGTCTTTTATTAGCCTTATGAATCCACTGCTGCATACATCTTCCCAATGGTAAATTCTCCTCTAAACTTCTTAATTCCGCTAAGTCCGCAGTTGAATAGGGGCCTATTCCGTACCTTTTAAAATTTCCATGATCGCCTCGTTTAGCAGGTGGAGTACTAAAGTCTTATAGTCATACTACATCTCTAGGCTGCCGGCGTTACCACTTATAGCTTGATATCACGTATCACGTGGTATTTATATGACATTTTATATAGTATCAAAATTACTCAAAACACGTTAGGCTGCTGGCGTTTTCCTATATTACTTAAAATTGTCAAATGCAAATGGCGTATGACATTTCATAGTATCAACATTACACAATACACGTCGATCATACTTTATTAAAACGATTTTTTTTTTCTAAAAACAAATGGTAAAATAAAAAAAATTGTACAACCGACTGCAATATAAGTAGTTAAAATAAGAACATCATCAATATATTCGAAGTCAATTAAATACGCATTATTGAAGATAACTCAAACACTGCTGGTGGTACGTAGTACTATAATTTATTCTGTGCTACTGGTCAGATCTTAATTAAATTTATATGGGACCGCACGAGAAGCACCAGCTTTCAGATAAAAAAGTATCATCAATATCGGTTCACCCAGAGAAAAGTTCTGAGGTAACAACCATAAAAGAGAAAGAAAAAGAAACATACATTCGCATTGAATACCTTCTCCTTTTTGAAGTCGGTAATATTAATAAATGCTTGTCGTTAAAGAAAATATCAATTAGCTTTATTTAAACTGCAATAATACTCATTTTCAATGCAAGAGGCGGTTTTTTAACTTTTTTTATCATTTCAAGTTTAATAAAAACTTTGTAGTTTATGTAAAGTATTAAAAATAGTTTCCATAAACTACCATGTTTTGCCATAAATTGACGACTCCGTGTCGCAGTGGCTTAGCAATTAGTGGCTGCGCTGGGGGTCGCGGGTTCAAATCCCGCACGGAACAAGTATTTGTATGGCCTACAAATAATTGTTCCGGTTCTGGATGTTTGTCCTTGTGCAATTTTTGTTTGTAATCTGCCCCAACGATACAGGAGAAAATCCTAGTGTAGGGGTAACGTTCCTAAAAAGAAAGAAAGAATAAATGTCTTTATCTAAATCAATAAAGTTTTAATTAAGCATTAATATTGTTTCATTTTATGTTTATTTTATTTTAGTTTTAAAATTTACAGCAATTATAAAGTATAACAATGTAACTATTAAGCCATTAACAAATCTCACTTTTAGAGTAAAAAAAAATAGATACACAAAAGCCGTATCAAAGAGAAATCAAATAGTTAACCTTAACGTTAAAGTTAAAAATAAATAACAGGTTAAGGTACTCTCGGTCACACTCGGGGAAGTATTAAACGGATCAATATCAAAGTTAAGCAAATTCATGTATTATGTAAATTCACGTTATTATGTTTATATTATCTATAAAATTAAAGTTACACTCCATCAGAAGGTAACTGGCTACTGCAGACTATGAAGAAGGCTACGATGATACCCTTACTGGTATTACCATGATGGAATGCCTGTAATTATGTTGGCTCTCCATACCCTGTTCATTGAAATAAAAATTGGAAATTGGATGGAAAGCTTGAGTAGATCCCTAAGGAAAAAATGACCGTATCACATAGGAAGTAGAGAGCTGACCTGGATATAATTAACTGTATCTCTTTTGCTACTATTAACAAGGTTGCCATAAACTTGAAATACATATATTCAGGTCACTTAGGTTTAATTTTGTTATCTATTTGCGTAGTAACCTTTGTTGTATTTGAATATCTTAGATTAAACAGTCAAAATACACAGACGCTTTAAGGTTTTTATTAAACGCGTCCTCATAAATTCAACCTAAAAGCAATGCCATTGAATTCTAATTAGCTAGTTACGACTCCGTTTCGGTCCTTCTTTAGTTTTACTTATGTTGAATTTTATTTAGGCCTATCGTTTTTGTTTCCACATCGTAATGCCTTAGGTTAAAGCACTTTATAAATGTTTTTATTACTTAGAAATTCTTATTTAATACGATTACTGTCGATTTAACTTCTTAGTTTTAAATATTAAATATACTTATTTTTATTTTACCGAATAAGCTAAATATTTAATGAAATTTAAGTATAGTAGTATAAGGGGTATAGTATAAGGGTCAGTACTATACTGTACTGTATATGTATTAAACTCTTGCCGAAAATACTAAAGTAATAATACTATTGTTATCTTAAAAATTTGCCTGCTGTAATTAAGTTAAGATAAAATCTTATTCCGTTTCTAATTACTCCATAAAATTAATTAATAATTCCTCTAAAAAGATCCATCTCTTCACTGCAGGACATACCTACCAAATGTATTAGTTTAAGGTATTGATAAGGATAGATATCGCGGTAAGGATTGATATTGCCTAATTTCCTATCGTTTTGCTTTGAACGATCCACGCCCATTGTAAATTTCTGTATGTAATATTTCTCAACAGTTGTATTTTCGTAAACGAAATAATCTACTAGGCTCGTAATTTCCAGGACCGAATTTCAAATCAGTTTATCTAAAGTTCTTAACTTTTCAAGAATGAACTTAATAAGCTGTAAGCTCTAAGATTATAAAAATAGCAACTTTCTATGTAACGTTCACTTTACAAATGGTTTAAAATAAATCTTAAAATGCGGCACGTGTAAATTAACCAGGCTGGCTTCGCGAGTGCTCAAGACCTCAAGTCAGGTTTTTGGCCGGGCGCGGCGCGGCACATCGACCGACCTGGACGACCGAATCTCTCTAATGGAAACGCTGGGCAACGTTCATTATTGTTATTATTTATATTGTCGGTTTGCGTCCAAAATTCATACATCTCGCTTAATTATAATATGAACGGTTTATGTATGTGCCTATATATTGGAGTTAAAATATCGTATCCCGTTTATTTTTAATTTTTTATTCATAGTAAATGTCAGAGTTAACTTATGTTTACATAATTTTAAAAAGTAAAAAATGTTATTTGTATTTAACACTCTGTAATATTTTACGTATATTAATATTAATAGAATATTCCCAGTATAACAACAGTAACTAATGCAGCCAAACAGGCCGAAGCAAACTGATGAGAAAGAAATATTGTTTCTTCTATTACGTAGTGCTCCTACTACGTACTGGCGCTCCTACCCTGTTTAAAAGACCCCTTGGGTTGTTCCAACCACATACTTATTTCTGTCGAAAGCAGTGCACCCATTGCCATGTTCTGATTTAAAACGCAAGAAAGACAGAATAAATATTGATTGTAAAGCATTTAATTCATAGAAGGACTCACATGTTCGATATATTGGGGGAGAATGTAAGTGAACTTGTAGTGTACTGTGATAATAATAATTCTGTCTGAAAGTTTAGGTATATATATACTTTGTTAACGTAATAATTGGAAAAAATAAATCTTTTTGTGATTTTATAAACAAACAATTTTAAGTCATAATTTTGCATAAATTTCATGAAGTATTTTTTTCTATTTGGACAGATATTTAGACTCATTTGAATTGTAAGGTTACATAGTACTTCTCTCAAACACAAATAACACCGGTGGGAATCGTGTTGGGCTTCGTTTTGAGGTTGGCGAATAGTTTGTTCCATTATATTTTTTATATTTATATCTTATTTTAGGTTATAAAATGTTATCTAATAGAAAACATAACGCAGTTGCGGGGTGATTCCCACCAGCAAAATATTACACAATCGACGTTACAAAATTGCACCGCTGCTCCAATTATCTACTCCAGCAACAGCTGCATTTGGAATGGTATATAATATTGGTGTAAAAAGTTAAATAAGCAATAGGAATGGCTAAAAATAAGATACAAATTAGTAATGATCTTAAAAATTTTGTTATAATAACGTACATTATTTTCTTAATTTATTTATAACTGCCAAATAATGATGGTGTGATGCAAACGGAACTTTTATTTTTAGCACAATAACGCAACTTGGTCGTGGTGTAACCATCTCAAATATGTCGGATATTAATGAGTGTTAAATATATTTAGACCGCTATTGGAATGCTATCGTTAATGTCACTACCCCACGCAACTTGAGCACAACCAGTGCTCAATATTGGATTCATTCTAGGAAGATTATATTCTAAAAAGTAAGGAATTACAAACTAAACTAAGAAATTACCTAGGTATACCTTTCTGTCAATACTATAATACCTACGTGATGGTAATATTATGTTCATCCAGTTAATATGGTCACTTTCTTATAACTCAAGAACTACAGCCTTGTTTAAATATATGGCTTTGTGATACGATAGCTCTTCATCGGCCAAACAAATATTAAAGGCTTAAAAGGGCGCTGCTTTATCGACACCACTTTGACAGTAGACATAATAGTAAATATTTTAGTCGATTTTAGGTGTAGTGTAGTTAGTTTTTTTAAGTAGATTTTTCGTAGTGTTTCTAATATTGCCAAAGCTTGTTTGCTACTTTTTCCTAATATATTAGTTATATCAATACGACTTTGTGTTTTTGTCTCTGTCCTCGTCCTAGATTTAGTTTTATAGGGTGACAAAGCTTAAGGTGACCATATTATCCGCACCTACTTACCTAATAAAATTCAACTAGGAAATGAGGGTAATTGATTGACTTAAGGGACGTACATAATGACACAATATAAGCAATGATCGATAAATCATGTTTAAAAATAATCAATATAAGAATAATAATCTTTTTGCAACTTTATGAATACACTTAATAAAATTCTTTCTTAAGACCCTCTTCTAGCTCGGCCCGTCCATGACTTTGCTAACTCCGCAAAGATAACAGGCGTGATAGACTAAGATAACAAGATACCCGATAATGAGTATCATAAACGAAATACGAGTAAACCATCGGACGTTTTTGCGAAACGCAACCGATTTTTTCTTAATTGAAATAGCGAAATAATATTATATGTCACAATTTGGTCTGGAACTTATAGGTCCCATGTTTATATGGGGCTTATAACAAAAAAAAATGTGCTAAGTGCTTACTTGCCTAACATATCGTAAAGGGCAGCTAATGGGATCCTGATTTGTGATGATGTAGGCGATAGGCTATCCACCTATCATTTCTTTCACGATGTTCATATTTTTTGACTAAACGTGGTCCGAGTGGCCCGCTATCTTTGGACTCTGCTTACCCTTTGGCGATTACAGGCGGGACGAGTGTGTATATAAATATAATACTATTGTTTTATTTGTTTATTGGAAGTGTTATAAAGGCGTGTAGCTCAGGGATTAAGCGCTCGCAGTACGCGAGCATCCTGGGTTCGACCGCCGGAACCAATATTTTTAAGGGCCGGTTTACAGCATTCCTTTTTTTATAGGATAGGGTGACAAACGAGCACACAGTCCACCTCATGGTAAGTAGTTGCTGCGGCCCATAGACATTTACATGTATCCTCGATTACAAAACAAAATGCAGATGCGTTGCCACCCGTGAGGACTAAAATGGAACGCATCGTTTCCCGTAAAAACGGTCTTCGGTTCTCTACACTCACCATACGAAATACAGCAGCATTAAGCTACTATTTCACGCTGGTATTCTGTGAGAACGTGGTCCTTCCCCGGTCAAGCCGACCCATTCCTGCTACAACTATACTACTAATATAACTGCAGCATGGCTCTACCACGTATCTCATCGTAGGCATCTTAGAGGTGAACGAAATCATCGTAAGGTAACCTGTATGTCGGAGGTATAAAATATTACCATATTACCAGGAAGTGTCAGTTCCACCGATTGGAACAAAGGCGTAGCGGACTTATTGGTCCATATCCCTCTCAATAATGTGGGGAAGCCTGCGACAGGCAGTGGGATATATAACTTTTATTACTGGTAAAGAAGCTTTCTTTCTTAGACCCCAGGAATGACATCACATTAAAATTTTTATTCTTTATTGGGGATAGAATGTAGGTGTCTAAGTAGTCACTCCATCCACTTCCATTAGGTGAAATTTGTGCTGGTTTATGGCCCTTAATTTAAAAAAAAATGTTAGCAGCAACTTTACGTTTTTATCAACAACAAAAGCAAATAACTTATCAGTTTATCACGGCATCGGAAAGTGTTTCTGTGTCTTTACAGATTACACAATATTTTAAGAGAAACTATAGGAAGTGAACTATTTTTTATTATACAAGTTGACCACGTCCTCATATATCGTAAGCCGGATGACTAAAACCTATACCGGCAACGGGAAGAGCGCTTACCCAGCTGTAGATCGTTACAGACTGAAGAAACAGAAGAACAATAAAATATCAAAGCTAAGGTTTATAGTTATTATCTTTTTTAAAGCTGCATGTTGTAATAAGTGTTATTTTTTTAATTTTACGTTTCAAACTGGCAGCTTCAACTTACACTGTCATAATATATCAAACGAAAGAGAAAAAAGAAACTGCTCTTTTAATGCAAGCATAACAATAATTACATTATATTATTATCCACAGCCGACACTCGGCAGTGTAAAGCAATCACTTTGAATCAGAAATATGTGGAAATAAATTAGTCCGATCAATCAGCCAATTGTTGCCGCAATCGTATTGCTCCACTCGCCACAGTTGAACAAGGAAAACGACTTCTTTCTTTGTCACGGGAGCATAGATGATTATTTTTTCTTTCTCTTTAAAGTAATTACGTTTTAAGCAAATTCTCATCAGCCAGTGCTTGTAAGTAGTTAGTTACTACGCAGTTTTTTATTTCCATGAAACAAAAATAAAAAATTTAACAATTACTTAGGCGCTGGTTCTATTGGTGTATCTATCTCATTTTAAAGTTATTATATTTTTTTAATAAATTTATTATCCATCACCACAAATTTATAATACAAGCCGAGTTATTTTGCATTAGCATTTATTGATACAAAAAGACCTTTACAGCGCAATGTGTAATTAATGGTGTGTACTACACCGATAGATAGCTAATCGAACAAGGCATAATTCTAGCTTAAAAATAAACATAACACATAAACACTCACGCCTGTCACCCAGAGGGGTAGGCGGAGACTACAGACTTTCATTTGGCACGATCCTGACACACCTCTCTCGCCTCCTTCACATCCATATACCTACGCATACATGCTCGTCGGTTAAGGGTACTCCTAATTTGGCCTGTTTTCAGTAAATCGCCAATTTGGTCGATAAATTTTCGCCTAGGACGTCCCTTTCCCGACTCTGCCATTCACTTCTGCAACATAAATTTTCTTTGTCACTCTTTCCTCATTCATTCTTTCCACATAACCAAACCACCAAAGCATTCCTTTCTTAATCCTGTTCACAACATCATCTTGCAAACCACACTCTTCTCTTATCACACAATTCCTTACCCTGTCATTCAGATTCAGCCCTAACATACTCTTTAACGACCGCATTTCTACTGCGTTCATTCTACTCTCATGCTTTGCCACACCATAATAAAAATAATGTTTTGTTAATGATAAAATTCACCCTACGGGGTCTTAAGGAAAGAAAAAGTAATTAGGTGTTATGGCTACTCTACAAAATGGTATATACATAACATATATCGTATCTTATTTTTCAAATTTTTACATTTTGAGAAAATATAAATAATAGTACCCTATGAGGTCGGAGCACACCAGACTTAATACATATGTATAATAGATGTACGTTGGGTCAACTTCTTATGTTTATAATATTCATCATCACCTTTATCATCATTACACCACATCACAAGCCCACAACTGAAAATATTATGTCTTCGCCAAGAAAAGCTACGAAGCAACTGTCCTGAGTCAAATGAATTTATCGTATAATAGGTATATTATAATATACACGCTAATTGGTAATGTTTTAATGATATTTGTCGAATAAATTGAATAAAATTGTGCATTCTGACAGTTTTCATGGCGTGCGCTGCGTCACACAAAAGTGATGTGTTGTAGATTCGTCATTACGTTATTATTAAAACGTTCAAAACTATCATAAATAAAAATAAAAGCTTAAAAATACATGAAGTAAAATTCAGTTTGTATAGTATAGTCGATCGTGTAACAAAAAACAAACCCTTTTAAAATTAACTATAATTATTGTTTTAAGTCTTAATCCTAAACCTTTTGAACCAGTTTAGTTTTTACATACAAGTGTTTTGTACGCAAAAAATGACCCTGCGCATCCCTCATTGAGACTACATGTATACTGAAATTCGATGTTTAATGTTGGTGACGTTAGTTCCTTACATTCACTTTTTAAAGTCGTAAATAAGAACACATTTTACTATAATTTGGAGGTAACATTTGGTTACTATGATCTCTGTGAAGAATAAGTCAAAAATTAATTAATTTTTAATGTCAATATAGCCACACGCAGCGGGCCGATAGATAAACTTACCTACACCCCTCAGTTCACTACAGGTCATCCGGCCACAGATATTTAGTGCTACCCGTGCGAAGCCGGGGCGGGTGCGCTAGTGAGAATATGTAAAATTTTGTAATACGAAATCGTTGTGATACCTTTGTTGTTCGTTTTTAAATGCAGACAGGTTACCTTAAGTGTTGATTGAAAGTGTTGTAATATAAACATTAATTTAAAATATATTAATTATCTATGTAATATATAATCTATAATTGTACAAACCATAGATATTTACACTACAATAATTGTTTATAGTCTATACTCCCGATTTAATTCAAATTATATAAATACTTGGACAGTCGTTAATAGGGCTTTGAAATCTTAACTGGTAGGTACGGAACCGAATCTATTGTAATTCTATTAGAAATATACTTTTAAAAGTTCTAAGGACTTTCATCTCCCTTTTTCTATTCTGAACACAATATTACGAATGATGGAGATATTACATAAAAATATAAACAACTGTCAATCAAGCTTTCATTGAAGGAAATGCGTTTTAATTTTTAAAAGAAAACGTATATCTAGTAGAGACGTTAACATTTTTTTATTTAGCGACACAAATGAAAGGTGGTGTTTACGCAAACGAACTCCTACGTAGAAAACACACATGCCATCTAGTGGTAGAGTTCTTTTTTGAATTATTTGGCAAAGTAAAGTAACCAGCATAATGTGATATCAAAGTAAAGTAACCAGTATAACGTGACATTAAATTCTACAATCTGATAAAAACAAAAGGTGAACCCGATAAAATGTAACTGTCGTCGCTTAGCATCCAAAACTTCAGTGTTTATGTTATTTAATATACACCACTCTCATCTCTACCTGTTTTTAATATCCCGTGCTGAGATTTTCTCCTGTAGTGTGAAGGCACTCTACACACATATATTGAACATGCACAATGGCTTCAAATATGGACTTTTTGCTACCTGATTTTTTGTCATCGAAAAACGATTTTTTAAGAAGCAACGCTGACAAATGAACTCGCGGACCAACTAATATTCTGTCACGCATAGACACCTATCTTTCCTTGATTATGAATCAAAATACAGATATGTTTTCCCTCCTAGTTAAATACTATTGATAAGAAAATGATCATAAGAAACTCCTGATGTGTTCATAATGCTGCTATTTTACTCTGTTGCTCTGTGATACTGGTATCGTTATTCGTGTGGTGATGACGTAAGAGAACTCATCGCTCATTTCATCCTGTATGTGTCAAAAGAGGTGACTATGAGCAGGACCAGAAAAACCCTATGGTCATCTCGTTTATGCCGACGTAAAATATCCAGACTGGCAACGAACAGCAATATCAAAGGTGTCACAGATTCGAGAGCTTATCACCAGAGTCGCTAAGATATAATAAAGGAGTGGCACGTCGCAACATCAGAAGTTAAACCTATCATCGCAGCTTCATCCCAACTCTCGTTTAATGACATTTCATAGCTACACCCCTCCCTTACAGTCCAACAACTTGCCCTGGATGTGATCTATTTGCTTCTGCAAGTAAGTCCACTTAAAGTAATCACCTCCAACCAACATTCAGCTTCAGGTTAACTATGTTGATTCCAATTAGTTTTACTGTGTAGGCGGAGTCCGCCGTCCGCTAAGTCATGCGAAAACCTTTTGGGATGGCAAAAAGCCTAAACGAGAGCCGGACAAGATTAGGCCGAACTTATAAATGTTTGAACGGATAAGACCGTAATAAAATGAAAGCCGTAATATTACAATTTATAAATAAAGCCGTACAGAATACGGTATCTCTACGTGTGCATGCGCTAGTAGTGGGTGATGACACTACTACCAAAGTTGTAAAGACAAATTGTAACATTTAGATACATTTCTGAACATTAATTAAAAGAAAAAGAAAATTCAATATTTGTGCTTAGTTATATTTTACAACATACTTACTTATTGTTAAATGTCATAAAATTGCGATAAAATAATAAGTACAAAAAATATTTACTAAACGCTATACAAGAAGAATTTAAAATTCGTCGAATCACGTAACTTGTTTAAACGGTGTCTAGTCTGCATCGGAATGATGTTTGACTCCCTTTGCTTACGTTCTAAAGCGATAAATTGTTATCAAAACGATAATTTTACATTCTACCATGTACTTTCAAAATATGATTATAATATATCGCATATATAAATAACTTAGTTTTTACTTTATCGTTTTTTCCTGGACTATCCTTGGATACTGTTATCGATAACTGCTTTAATAGAATTAATATTTTTGCCTAGATACTATTAACTTACTATCTAATAATAGCGCATGACGCGTCCCTATAATTAAAAATCTCAAAATCGGGTGCGATATATTCCTAAGTATACAGTTTGAAATTCTATTATATTTTTATAGTCTTGTAATACGTATCATGTACATTTACCGTTATGTAACGCTAACTGTATATAACTACGTAAGACAAAGTTATTTTTTAACTTACTGGCCGCTTAGGCGATATAATAAGCATAGCCATACGCTTTGACAAATTACCAACAAAGGAAGTAAGTAGGTATACTATGACATAATTGATTTGAAACTAGGAATGTAAATATCATTCCATCCCTCTCTTATATTACCGGAAAGTTATTCTTCAAAGAACAACTAATCACTTCAATTAATCGCTCATATAAAAGAATTAAGAAATTTAAAAAAAAGTATATTTGAATAAGGTTCACTGCATTTGTCAAGGCGAAAATACTACTCTATTATAATACAAAAGATTATAAACATTACCAAGAAATGGCAAGTGTCTATAGAAGTTATTTTATTATTCACTACTGAAAAATGCACGAAAACTGAAGCAAGAGCTGTCCATAATATAATGAATAATTTCGCTCAATTACTACTTAAACTACCTACCATTCCGCATGACGCGTCCCTATTCCGAAAATCTCAGAATCGGATCCGAGATATTCCTATCCATGTATTGCACTATGCACGAAAGAGACAGACATCGATGTTACGAACAAAAGGATGGGTCAGGTAGAAATTGACAAACACGGTCTAACACATCTTAAGAAAAAATAATAAATTTTCTAAGCGTGATTAATATCTATTGTTTGTTCAATAACTCTGAGTTATTACGGACTAAATTGATTACGTCATTTTAGTGCCCACAAATTTAAAATAGTCGTAGTAGAACGCCAACATTATATTTCGTTAAAATACTTTTTTTTTGAAATAAAAATTATTGAAAGCTAAGAGCATTAATAAATGTTAATCTCTTACGCGATTCCATTTAACAACTTGCTTACGAAAATGGTTTAAATACAGCACCAAGGTGCCGACGTCATGTGTGGGTAGCATGCATTCTTGAATCGGATGCATGTCAATTTTTTTAATAAAGGCAGTACGACTACAAATAACAAAAAGTAAAAGAAACTACGAATATTACTTTAGCTTTACTAATTTATCACTAGTTAGTTAAAAATACGTAAAATATTTTTTTTACGTAGAAAAAATAAATTAAAAAAAAACTAACTTATTGCATTAATTCCAATATAATAAATAAGTGTTATTTACCTCGTTAAAAGAAAACAGTCCAAACAAGTAGCACTTCAAATTAAAAACAATGGTAACGCACAAAACAACTCAAAAACCGCACGCTTAATTTAAACATAATGCCAACCTCAACGAGCTGTATCACATGAAACGATCAACTTAATACTTGTCCAAACAGGCGAGAGCTACATAACTAAAATTAGGCGGGAACGGGATGTATCCAAACGTGTACTAGTGACGGCTTCGCGCGCCAAACTGCGTTGCGTTGCGTTCTACTCCGCACAGAAGTTCTAGTGAGGCTCCGTGAAGAGGGCGTCCCGTACGCCCTGCCGACCCTTCGAAGGATACCTCATCTCATTATCCTATCTGTAATCCTTACATTTTTGATGATTTTTATTTTGTCTTGTTCTAGCATAGTTTATTTTTATTAAAATCGGATCCAGATAGTATTTATAGAAAGTATTATTTTTATACGTTAAGTACATTCAGGACTAATTTAAGCCAAAAGGAGGTTACGAAAACAACAACAATATTATAACTCTACAAAAGCAGCATAGAACACTTAATCCATAAACTTGTAACCGTAAGGCACTGTTAAATAATTACAATTATGAATTAAAATTATAAATTATTAACACATCTAGTTCGCACAAAGTTACCCAATTAGAATCCAAGGTTGCGTCCAGAGCTGTTGTAATTGTAAAGGTGATCTTGCTGTAAAACGAAGATAAATTTTTGCAGCTTAGCATACGAATATTGTTTTTATTTTTGTTACCATTAGCGTTATTTTATATTAATGTTGTATTAGAAGTTTATTATTTATCTTATATAATTTATTTCCGCATTGTTGGTAATTGATTATTTACTTCGTAATGTTAAGTAAATGCTTTCCAAAGAATCATAAGGTGTTTTCTCACAGCTCGACGCGACTCCTTGACAATTCATTTAAATTTGAATGAGGGCCAAACTGTGACAAGCAGGCAGCTGCTATAACGACCCTCAAATTGCTACACTCAATCATGCGTGAAGGTGCAATAGACCGCTTTGAGCTGTAATAAACTTCCTTACAGATTGGTGTTATTAATCTGAATCACATTACTCTTGATCAGGCTCTAAACTTATTTTATGTAAACAAGGTTTAGATGGATCTCCAAAAACAATTCAATTTTTATACTAAAATCATTGCACTCTAAATTAACAATATGATGTCAAATTGACAACACGTTTGTGCTCTATTTTTTGGTAATGTAACGACGTCAATAAAAGTGAGCTCATATAATAACTAATGTTTTTGCAAAATATTAAATGTGCAGGTAGCATGTGGCGCACCCTATTGTTACAAAACTAGACATTGATGATCAGCTGATCGCGATAAAACGTCCATCCACAAAATTCTACCGAGCCCAAATCATGCAGACTAAAGGCCGGAAGTACATATTAGTAGTGAAAAAGAAGCATTATTAAAAGTTAAGATAATTTTACAGAATTTTCAAATAATCTTGATTTGATCTTATATGGAAATCACAGTATATTCCTTTATTTTCGGCCTTTTAACCCCCGGCGTAAAAGAGGGGTGTTATATTATGTTTAGCATGCATGTGTACACAGACAGGCAGACTGTCACATACACTGACTGACTGTACATTCTGTCTATAGCATCATAGCCCCGATTTAGATTCAGTTATTTTTCTTTAATGGTGATTTAATGGAGAGTGTTCTTTGCTATGATCGAAGAAAATCTTTTCGTTACTGCCGTTTGGAGATCATCAGCTCTTTTTATTTCGTTTTTTTTTTTTTAATTTTTTTTCTCATTTGTAATTATTAGTGTTATTAATCAATGACTACTAGGAACTTTACAAATATAGATGTGAAAGATCAACTCTTAGTCTGACATTATATAACAAAATATACAATTCTCAAAACTCCATTCGTGACATATATATCTATCTGAAAATTTCTTTACCAGCTACAATTACCAATATTGTGCTAAAAAGTTCTAACAATGACATTCCGAACTTGAATACAGGAAGGTGTACGATAAGTCAGCGTTCAGCGCGCTAAGTAACCCGAATTGAGGAGGATGTCGGTTCGAGATCGAACCGTCGTCGCGTCGTATCAAGACTTTCACCTTCGCGGCGAAGCGCCAAGGCCGCTGGAGAACCGTTCGCCGTACTTCCGCGGCGCGTGCCGCGACACTCGGACACCGCTGTTGTTTTTGCAATACGAGTACGTTTTCGACAACTGAACCGTTGCACCATACTGTTTATGCTTTAAACTATGTGACTGGCTAGAGAATAGAAAAATGTAACAAAAATAAAACCAAGAGTATATTACAAAGAGGTAGTAGTAGATAATTATCTCTTTGTCTTAAGTGTTTATTAATTGCGCAAAATGAAACAAATGTAAATAAATATTATGTAGTAACAAATATTAGGCTTACAGAAAAATAAATATTAAAAATATACTAATAAATAAATAAATAAATAAATAAATAAATAAATAAATAAATATCACTTTATTGCCACTTTTAAAACATGTTAACATTTAAACTAATTACTTAACCTTAATTAAATTTAGGCAAACGGAGGTAACTTAGCTTTTGCTTACATGGAACTAAGATCCCACGAAGCGCTGGTTTTCAGGCACTCCTTCCTCCCTAAGATGTTACATGGGTGTTATGAGAATTTTGGCTTCCCCAACCACCGCTATCATTTACTACATTATTTATACATTACTATATTATCGGAATTTGAATTTGCGTGCGTGCGTGCGTGCGTGCGTGCGTGCGTGCGTGCGTGCGTGCGTGCGTGCGTGCGTGCATGCGTGCGTGCGTGCGTGCGTGCGTGCGTGCGTGCGTGCGTGCGCGCGTGCGTGTGTGTGTGTGTGTGTGATTGTTCAGTTTGTGTGATTGATGTGTGTGTGATTGTTCGGTTTATAATAACACATGAGGTTAGTTTTTAATACATAATATAATACATACTAACTTTATAATTTTTCAAATTTATGTCATTAGACGTGCGAATGTATTTTAAAGGCAAAATGTTCATTTGTCAAATTGAAATAACAAGAGTTCTTTCTCTATCGACGCCCACATTTGCAACAAAGAAAACCATACTTTTTTATTCACTGACTGCTTCCATTTATAAGCACACACGTTCGAAATGTACCCACACGAAGTATAAATATTCAATAATAGCTATCTAGAAAAGTAAAATTCTGTTTGAGACACAAAGACCTTATCAGTATCGTTCACGATAAATGGTTATATAATTCGAGTGATAAGTAATTTGAAGGTGATCATTAGCTGGTTAGGTACGTACTGCAAATCAGAAGATGGTTTTCAGGTTCAAGACAAAAATAAATATGTAGAACGCGTCGAGTAAACATATTTCAATATCAATACAAACATCAAACAAAACAGTTTTATAAACAAGGTTTCAGTTAATGTCTTCTTTTGCAAAGAAAATAATATTTCTTTATCTACATAAAGTTTCCTACAAGATAAATACGATTCTTCTAAATGTAAACGGATGACTTTATGCGTTTGCCCTTTTGCTTTTATATTTGTCTTCCCAAACACAATTCTAGTGGAAACTATATTTTTTTTAAATTCGACTCTGCATTGTGTAGTAGTGGTGTAGGAATATCCACTACCCCATACTATCCCGTGGGTATCTCGGGAGGCGACAGTGGGAAACATATCAGAAGATGGGCACCAGTGTCTTCCTTATAACGACTTAAAATAAAAAAGACTGCGAACCAACCCCCTTGTCAAGCGTGGCAACTATGGCAAATATCCTTCCAAGCCAATCTATAGGGTAAGCCCAGATATGATCAGCAGTAGACTTTAATAGGATGTAACAGTAACGGTAAATTCGAAAGGTCCAAATTGCCCTTCACACAATCACTCTTTATTCCTCATGTTTAATAAGTTCAGGATAAACTGTTTCTAATAAGTTTACTCCAGTCACGATTTAATGTAATTATAGCAGTATCAACACGATCTTTACCGATTTTTAGACGAGTATCAGAATATTTCCCGATTCAGTTCAGTTATAGTCCTTGTGCAGGTGTAATTGCATATTTTATCTTCAAAAAAAAAATTCAAAACTGCGAATACACTATATGTAGCCATTACTGACTTACATCTGACTACTGCCTGGGCTGATGCATCAGCGTCTCGGGATGTAAACACCAGCGCTCTAAAAAAGAAGTATAATTCCGCCTCTAGGTCCTTCAAAAGAGTCATTGCCAAAGCAAAGTCAGAGCACATAGGCCGAATTGGCGAGAAACTAGTTCATATTCCTTCTGGAACCCGTGAATTCTAGTTTCTCGCCAAGGCTGTCCAGGGGAATTTCTGTCAGCCATCTCTTCCATCTCCGCACAGAGAGGACGACTCACTGGCTCATACTGCAAAGGAGAAAGCCGATCTGCTAGGCTCTTTCTTTGCGTCCAACTCGACTCTCGATGACGGGGGGAGTACGCCGCCGACCATCCGCGGTGTGAGTGCCCCATGCCGGAAGTGCAGTTCACACAGCGCTCGGTTCGCAAAGCACTATTCTCCCTGGACATCCACAAGTCGAGTGGGTCTGGCGGAATCCCCCCAATTGTGCTGAGCACGTGTGCTCCAGAGTTGGCACCGGTTTTAACGCGACTTTTTCGGTACTCCTACTCCCTGGGCGTAGTCCCAAATCATGGAAGACGGCTTTCGTCCACCCGATCCCTAAAAAAGGCGTCCACTCAGACCCGTCCAACTACCGGCCTATCGCCATCACCTCCTTGATCTCCAAGACAATGGAGTCCATTGTAAACTGCCATGAGGTATCTTGCAGATCACCAGCTGATTAGTGACTGCCAATACGGTTTTCGCCGTGGTCGGTCAGCTGGTGATCTTCTGGTCTACCTAACTCACAGATGGGCGGAGGTAGTAGAGTCCAAGGGGGAGGCATTTGCCGTTAGTTTGGACATTGCGAAGGCCTTCGATCGGGTTTGGCACAAAGCGCTTCTTTCGAAGCTCCCTTCCTATGGGCTTCCCGAGAAATTGTGCGATTGGATCACCAGCTTTCTTGCAGATCGGAGCATCAAGGTCATTGTAGACGGTGCAAGCTCCGATTGCAAGCCTATTAACGCTGGTGTTCCACAAGGCTGCGTGCTATCGCCAACGCTGTTTCTTCTGCATATCAATGATATGTTGCAAACCCGTAACATTCATTGCTATGCAGATGACAGCACTGGTGATGCTCTTTACACCGGCCGAGCCAATATTTCTCGGGAAAACGTCTCCGAGTGCCGGGACAAACTTGTGTCTGAAGTCGAGTCTTTGCTGAACAGAGTCTCGGATTGGGGGCGACTAAATCTAGTCCAGTTTAACCCCCAGAAGACACAAGTTTGCGCGTTAACCGCTAAAAAGAACCCCTTTGTCGTATCTCCTCAGTTTCAAGGCACTCCCCTTGTTGCCTCAGCCAGTATCGGAATCCTCGGCGTCGACATATCGAGTGACGTGCAGTTTCGTGGTCACTTGGAAGAGAAGTCCAAATTGGCCTCTAAAAAGCTTGGCGTGCTCAGCGGAGCGGGACAGTATTTCACGCCGGCACACCGCCTGCAACTTTACAAGGCGCAGGTTCGGCCGCACATGGAATACTGTTCCCATCTCTGGGCTGGGGCTCCCCAGTACCAGCTCCTTCCACTTGACCGCATCCAGCGCAGAGCTGCTCGAATCGTCGACGACCGAGTGCTTTCCGATCGGCTCGATTCACTGGCACTACGAAGAGATGTTGCATCTCTTTGCATTTTCTTTCGCATATACCATGGAGAGTGCTTTCAGGAATGTTCGGATTAATCCCAGCCGCCAAATTTCGTGAACGCAATACGTGGCAAACGTCCCGATACCATCCACACCATCTGGATGCTTGGCGGTCCACCACTGTACGTTTCAAGAGGAGTTTTCTTCCGCGTACAACCTCTCTGTGGAATAGTTTACCACCAGCGATTTTTCCGGAGCTATACGACCTGGGGACCTTCAAGAAAAGAGCTTACTCCCTTCTAAAGGGCCGGCAGCGCACCTGCAATTCTCCTGGTGTTGCGGTTGATCATGGGCGGCGGCAGTCACTTAACATCAGGTGAGTCTCGTCTGCCCCTCGCGTTTGTCCCCTCTTCTATAAAATAAAAAAACACATCTCCTATTATACCCTCTTAGGAACGGAGTTTACAAAAACCTTATAATCATATTTTGTTATTTCTTTCCGGGAACCTACATACTATTTTTACTTTCCTAACTTTTATTTTTGTAATTTAATTCCTTATTTAGTAAATTTAAAACGTCGTCTATATAAATACCCTATCTTAATATATAAGCTTTTTCCGTTATAAACTTTATCAAAATCAGCTTAATGGTTTAGCCGTGTAACATAACAGATAGTCAGTTACTTCCGCATTTATAATATTAATAAGTATTAACAAGAAGCTGAATTTCAATTTGTAGAACAGATCAGAAGACCTTTATTTTATATAGATAATTACATTATATTTATTGAAAGTTATTTTTAGGTACCACTACTTCGAAAAATACCCTCTGTCCTGGGAAAAACCAGCAAAAAAATACTCAGCGGGAATTTTTTAAACATAAAATTTGACAATAATAGTATACAATTATTTATACGAATTATAATTTTATAATAGAACCAGCATGGTAGCGGTCTGCTTATTCAGAGGGGTTCATTTCATTCATGTATTCCTTAATGTTAGAAAATTTTTATACAGTTTTTGTTTACGTTTTTAAGTATTATGGTTGACAACATTAAACATTCTCAGAAATATAAAACTATAACCATAGCCTTATAAATAAATAACTAATTCTGTGAAGTCTAGTACGAGCATTATAAGCTTGGTTTGCATCTAGTATTCAAATATAAATTGTCCTTATCAAAACTATTGATGTTTTTATGTACCTACATTACATTTTCATAAATATATTGCGAGGCTAAAGTCAATAAATTTACGTTTTAACCTTTTTAAGAGATTACAATTAAAGTCATAATTTGCCCTCTATACTTAGTTTCAATGTCAGCCGCGTTTCCCCGTAGCGTTCGTATTCCATAAGACATTACGCTATGAAAGTAACGTAAATAAACCAATCCAACAGTTGAAACTTTATGAGACTTCTAATTTTTCTTACAGCACATGCTGCAGAACTAAATCTGTATATGTGTAACGTAATTCAACAGTAATTCAAAGAAATACAGTGGAATCCATGACTCAACTCACCACCTTTTCAGAGCACATTTGATTCAAATGCTATATTGTAAATTTTATACATTTTGTTTTCTTCCCGTTGAAAATCATATTGTTGGGGTTTAGCATATATATATATATATATATATATATATATATATATATATATATATATATATATACTAATTGCATAGAGAATATAACCATTTGACTAATTGCAATGGACTATTTATTCATATCTGCTTAATATACAAACCAAAACCTTTAATGGATTACGGTCAAATTTAAACCACTAGTGAAACATCAAAAGACTTTCATAGTTCCTAAATCATAGCTGTATTATTCGTCACTAAAAAATGGGTCTACAAGTTATAAAAATAAAATATATAAATTAAATACTTGAAATCATTGATATACTAAAAGTTGTTTTTTTTTTTGTATATCAATGCTCGAAATAGAATCGTATCTCTTCTAAAAAAAAATACTAGTTCTTAGTACGTAGCTGTCACGCCACCATTGCAAGGTCGTCCACGTTTAACTAAAAGAATTTGTTTAATAACATTAAAATGCTATTGTTACTCATTACCTGCTTCTGAACGCGTTCCGATACTTGCAACAAGTTTACACACAGCCGACCCATATTCAGCGTACGAATTTACAGACTCATTCCGCTCGTTAAATCGATGCTTATAATAGAGATGATGGCTCAAGACTCAAGACTCAATTATATTTAAATAAACGGGAGGGAGTGCACGTGCGAAATGTTAACCTGACATTTCGAATACCATGTTACCGCTATACTCGTGGTTTTACTGAGACATCCGTAGATTTTTTTAGCTAAGATAAAATGTCATAGGTCACTCTAATACGGTCTCGAGTAAAAGCTTCGATAAATTTCATAAGGCTTCCGGGCGACGACCTGTGATTTTCTATGTGGAGTTGACTTATGAAAATAAAATATTAATATGTACACAAAAATATATGTTGGGAGTTGAGACGTCATTGCTAGAAATACGTTTTAAAAAAATCCTCCATGACTTACTTATAAAAACTGAATTTTTCCCACAATTAATATTTACTTAATACTCACTAAATTATATAAATCGAGTTTATGCAATTATGAACCTTAAAAATTCAAACGACTTGCTAGCTAAACTAACTATATACGAGTATAGTACGTGAGGCTAATATGGTCATCCGGATAATCTATACATATAATAAATCCGTAGAGAAGTCGTGTCTGTAATTCTAATATTTCCTGGAAAAAACAAGTCCATGGGACTAAATAAAGGATACTGAAGCCAAATTACTGGTTTTTAGAATTTTTGTCTGTCTATATGTCTATCTGATCTCCATGAAATTTTGTATGCAGGCAGTTAGTGACCCGGGGTCTTTTTATCCGATTGCGGAACTTAAATAGGAGGGTTAAATATTTTTCTTTCTTTAGAAGTTAATTTTCTATTATGTATGATTCTGTTAGTTATTAGTGGGATAACGTAGTATTTTTTAACTAATACAAGATTTATAATTAAAGTTTAAAATTTGTTTTAACTGTAGTAATTTGAAACTACGCCAACGATCTACATTGTACGTTTCCGAAACGCCATCTGTAAGTAAAAAGTAGTAAATTTAGCCTTCAATTATCAGTTATCAATTACTTACTAATAAATAACTTACATTTATACCTTTAAATAATTATATTTATTAGATGATTTGAAACTTCTAAGATTTATTTGAAGTTTTTCATTCATAATATAAATAGGTAATAATGAAATCTATGAAAATTCAGATACTTTTTAGTTTAATTACTAATATATAATAATGAACTGATTAACATTGGTTTGCTTGCGATTATTGTAAAACTCTAATTACACTTATACTTTATTTAAAGATATTTTTGTATACGTCGTGGCCAGATCGTAGAATTGATTTTATCATAAATATTCGATCATTACATGAAATTGTGGCATTTCGTGAAATTTAACACTGTTGACTACATCATAATAAGGCTTGACCAAATCGATGAATAAACATTGTTTGAAGAAATTAACAACTAAAATCAACATAATTTTTTCATAATATTCTAATATCGTAGAACAGTTTCACTATTTACGATATTAGAATATTATGAATACCAATAATTATGAATAGTTTCACTATTTTACGATATTAGAATATTATGAAAAAGCAGTGTTGCCGCTAGCGATAGCGCACTTTTTTAACAGAATTTTTAATCCACATAACTCTAGGTAGCCCAAGGATCACCCCAGCCGCATACCAATCTACTGTCGCTAAAATTACTAGATGATGCTTTCGTATGATATTATGGTGAAACGAGAATTGACTTCGTAGATTCAATTGTAGATGGAGGACAAACGTAGACATTTATACGATACTAAAAATTCACCAGAGCTTAGCACGGGTGATTCCTGGATATCGGTAACAGCACCACCTACCGGATATAAAATCTAAGGCAACTTTTAAATCTAAACCATAGAAGGACCCACTTAAATACACAGGCCAAATATGTTGGTAAGTATATATGATATTAAGATTAATAAAAAAAATTAAGTATTTATATTATCAAATAGTTTTAGTTTGTTTAATATTAGCCGCATGTTCACTTACTTGTGAAATGTTACACCACTTAAATTTTGGTAACGTGTTTTAGATTACGCACACTCACATTATTATTACAAATAATTCTTATTATGTAACTAATATTATACACAATCAAACAACATAAAATACTTACGTTTTTTTAGTTTAAAAGTTCAAAATACAGACTTATTAAATAAGACAATATAAATGAGACAACAGACTTTGGCATAATATGTCAATTTTATTTTTCAAGACATCCTTTAGCGGCGCTTCAAATTAGCACAGTCATCTTGTATGGTATAGCCAGTCCAGCGTACTTGTATATATCATTGAGTTATAATGTACTACGTACGCTATCACCCTCAGACATCCCAATTAGTATAATATGTTATAATCATAATACATACACTGAATTTTTAGTTAAACATTTATATGCACTGATTATTTATCAAATTATTTATATCTACAAATATTTTTAAAATATTATTATTAAAATATTATTCCGGAAGAATGTTGTGGTCACAGTAAAAATCCACGAACGCAAAGACTTTAAAGTGCTTGAAATAAAGTTCATTTTTCTTTATTTTTACTGAATGACAGAATTAGTAATAATAATACTATTAAAAATGCACTCTTAAAAGTCTTATTGTCTTAAGTTACGGTCCATTTCAGTTTGTTTTGACTGTACAGATTTAGTGTGACTA
Source organism: Parnassius smintheus behrii (assembly GCA_036936625.1). NCBI lineage: Eukaryota > Metazoa > Arthropoda > Insecta > Lepidoptera > Papilionidae > Parnassius > Parnassius smintheus. The sequence continues at coordinate 15,504,837 of JAUPFT010000019.1, forward strand.
TAATTTACGTAGTTTTAATTATTTTTGGGATAAAAAGTTACCTATATTAAAAATGATAGGAATCGATTCAGTAAACGATTCTGACCAAACTACTTTCTCAAAGTGCGTTAATTATGTTACATGTTGTATACATATATATGTATGTTGTGGACGCGTTTTACATCCATAAATTGTAGACCTGATACAACTATTTGTGGTGCATACAAATATTTTTTTACATCTACATTTTTATATTCAATTATTAATCAAACGCAGATATGTTGTCACCCGTGAGGACTAAGATGAAATGCCTCGTTTTCATTCAAGGACCATGCTCTCACAAAATACCTGCGTAAAATAGTAGCTTAATGCTGTTGTGTTTCGTATGATGAGTGTAGACAACCGGGGACACTTTTTATTGAAAACGAGGCATTCCATCTTAGTCATCACGGGTGACAATGCATCTGCATTTTGATTCGTAATCGAGGATAGATGTAGATGTCTATGGGCCACAGCAACCACTTAGCATCAGGTGGACTGTGTGCTCGTTTGTTACCCTATCATATAAAAAACTTGTACCTAGATGGCATATTGCATTATTGGCAAACGTTTTTTGCATTATTGGTAAAAGAACTTAACAAACTCTTAAATATCAAAAAGAACAGTAAGTAAGTACTAATAGTAAGAACCTGCACTAAATTCACGGTCATGACGCAAAATATTCGAATTATCGATAACACGATAAGCGTCAACAAAACGCTACTACGTTAAAAATCTTCCACCAACAAGATGCCACTGACCGATAACATTCGTTTGAGTTTGCTTACTTGTTGAACTCAACACTATCATGAAAATCTTAAAATTGTTCGCAATATAATAGAATATAATAAAATATTAATTATTATTTAATATAGACTATAAATTAGTACTTATTGAAATTCATTTTTTATTTAACGCTAGTTCAGAAAATACCTCCGTTCTGAGCAGAACCAGTAAGAAACCGTTTATTTTGTATACAAATAAATAAACTTGAACGTCTGTTTGTAATGTCCAAATAACAAAAAACAATATTAAATTTTTTTGTCTGTCTGTCTGTTTATTCCGACTAATCTCCACAATGGCTGGACCAATTTTGAGGGGACTTTCACAGGTAGATAGCTGATGTTATAAGGAGTAACTTACGTAAAGGTACTTAGGTAAAAGGTACTTAGGTAGGTTTAATTTTGGCGATATTAATAAATAAATAATATTTGTACATAATTTTGCGAAAATTTTGTATATACACATAATATGGGTCAGTTGTAATATGTAAATGAACTATTGGGATGATAATCTAATTATAAATTAAATGTATATATTGTTTACGGTTCATACTAATTTCAAACGAGCCCTGTTAATTGATAATAAGCAGAGTTTTTTTTAATTAAATTGATGTGACCAACGAACTGAAAGTCCATCTTATGGTAAGTGGCAAGTGCAGAGATACCTGCTACCATAGTTGCTACCAACTTCATAGAAAGAAGAGTATAGTTGCGTTGTCATCCCAGAGGACTAAGATGGAGCCCCCTATTCAGGGGCAGAAATAGGTAAGACGGGGATTTTTTTATAGAATAAGGGTGACAATGACAAACGAGCACATAGTCCACCTAATGGTAAGTGGATGCTGTGACCCACAGACATCTACATCTATCCTCAATTGAGAATCAAAATGCCTCTATTCCAGTAAAAGGGGTCTCCGGTTCTCTACACTCATCATATGAAACACAGCAGCATTCAGCTGCTATTTTAGGCTGGTATTCTGTGAGAGCCGTGATAGCTCAGATGGTTAGCGCTCGCTGTAAATCTCACAGTACGCGAGCAAACCTGGTTTGATCCCCGCCGGCGCCAATGAAATTGTTAATTGCAATTTTAAGTGCTGATTTACCACGTGCTCGGCGGTGAAGGAAAGCATCGTGAGGAAACCTGCATGTCAGAGAAATAAGAAAAAAAATTCGAAGACAACATGTGAAGTTCGCCAACACGTATTGGGGCAGCGCGGCAGACGATTCCTTGCCCTAAAACCCTCTCATAAATGAGCGGAGGCCTGTGCCCAGTATTGGGACGTATATAGGCTGTAACTTTACTTTACTTTTTTTATTCTATGGTAGCGTGGTCCTTCTCCGGTCGAGCCGACCCATTCGTGCTACAACCATAATATAGCTGCAGCATGGCTCGACCACGTAAAAGGTGATGATACCTATAGATACTCAGATGGGTTCCTAAACAGAAAAACAGTTCTATCACCTATTAGAGTGAGAAAGAAGTAGGAATGTAATAATAATAAAAACTGTATTATGCTCTTTTAACTGTTGCAACGCAGCGCAGCGTTGTGTTATGTTTGGAAATTTCCACAAGACAAACAATACGGTTGATCTTGTCATGTTTTTCAACATTGCCTTGAAGAAACAGCGTGGCGCATTGGAATGATCGAGTTGTGCTCCAGAATTATCTCGATCAGATTGGTAGAAAAAGTAATCTCAGCTAGAAATTTTACGACTGTAAGTTAGTTGAAAATGTAACGCTTGGCCGCCATTTTGAAACTATTAAATTACTTTGACTGATAGTTTCATAGTCTATTGCGAACAGCCGTTGTACATGAATACGTTTCATTCGTACTTTATTACATACTACTACAATAAATTTTGTTCTTAATTGACGCCTCGTGTAGAGATAAAACAATAAAAGTACAAGAGCCAAGAGGGTCTTGGGCAATTGAAGATTTCTTCCAGTTTTCAGGTATTTTGATTAAATGATAACAGTAAAGGCAAACGTAAATTACGTACATTATAACACGCGAAATTTTTTTTCATCCTTAGTTATAGTTATTAATACGATTTTTAGTAGGTACCTATATTTTTTGGCTATTCATCTAGATTTTAAACAGATTTTTTTATAACATCTTATTCGTAATCTAATTGGTACGAATTGGGCGTCATCAATACCATCATTTATTTGATATGACGTAAGCTGTTTAATTGCGTTAGAAAGTTTTCTATACACTTATTTAATAAGCACTTTCACTCCATGTCCCGGATAATTTTTATGCGACGCGAACACACTAATACTAATAACACTGCAATAAAAACGTAAAAAAATGACAATACGTCTTATATAATAATCATGAGAATAACTTATATATTTAAAATATAGATTATTTGAAGTAAGGTCAAATAACTCAACGTCAATGAATTGCTAATAGGTAACTAATTCACTGTCACAAATTAATATCAAAGAGTTCTAAACTATTAATTAATATACATTGTAATTGAAAGATAAGTCGAAGGTAAATTATTCAAAGAAACAAATAAAAGAAGGAGGAAGTGACAAAATAAGTATGTATAATAGTATATTTATACTTTTATGTTGAAAAATACAGTAGTGATTACGTTGGCCCGAAGCGGGAACAAAGAATCTAACGTTACGTGGCTGCCGAGAGCAGCCGAAGCTCGGCGGAAACAACCGAGCGCCGTGGCACCGATACGCGCCCAAAGAACGACCGGCCGAGGTTGACTGACGCTACGGCCCTTGCTTATTGAAAATACGACCGGCTTCATGAACTTTTAAAGTTCCAAAGCATATTTTTAATAAAATTCAAAATTTGACTCTGTCAATGGAATATAATTAGTAAGATGGTTTCTAAATGCATTTGAGGCGAAACTGGACATATACGCGTAATATAAATCACAAATATCTACTAATATATGTACTCAGGCTTAATAGATCTGATAGCTGCAAACTTAAAGTTAAATTATTTAAATATAATTTAAAGTTATTATAGCCAAGAAACCTATTTAAATCTTTGCAAGAAGCAGAGTTGTACAACAATATAAAACGACGCAATAAGTAGGTAATTTACGAGTACATTTTCGGAGTATATTATTGTATATCTACTTTTAAATTATCAATAATATAAAGAAATTAATTGTTATGTATTATTATTACTATTGCAACCGTTCACCCTCTTGCTTTTTGATAATTATAAATTATTACAATAGAGAGTTATTTTTTCTGTATATTCGTTTATTATTATTTGAACATTCTGCAGCAAGGCCAAAGAAAAAATTATTATTTAAAACATCTAAGGACGTTAATCCATTTTCGCTTTAAGTTTAAATAGCATACTGAATTCAAAAATAAGACAAATACAAGTTAAATAATCTAATGACTCGACTCTATCGGATATAGAGACCCTCAGTTGAAATAAAATAAACAATGTCAGACGTTCTACCGTCCTTTTTTGATTTAGTACTAAACTGTGAAGTTCACAAGAGATTGAACTAAAATGAATTAAGACTTTGGACTTTAATAAAGCTAATTGATTAAATAATAATAATAATCGCTTAATAATTTAATAAGTTATCAGAAATCTCTCAGTAAAGATTTGATGATAAACCCATAAAGTGATTTTAGAACCACAATCAAACCGATTCAAATATAGAAAGTTGGGTTTCATATTTTTAAATAAAATAGTTGTTATTTTTAAATAATGTAGTGATTACCGCCGCCCATGAACAACTGCACCACCAGGGGAGTTGCAAATGTGTTGCCGGCTTTTTAAAAAGGAGTAGGCTCTTTTCTTGACGGTCCCTAAGTCGTATCGGTCCAGAAAATCTCAGGTGGTAGTCGATTACATAGAGATTAAAATGGTTATATAATTTTCAGTCATAAATTAACTTTCATTTACATATAATAGAAAGCTAATTTAATTACAATAGCTATAAGTAATGTTACAAAACTTACAAAAGTTCTTTATTTTTATTTATTAACAGAAACTTCCATTGATGTGCCGCCATTTTATATAATATTTTTACCGTGATTGTTAAATCACATTATGTAGTTGAGCGTTTAAGAAAACAGAATTGCGTTGATTGCTTTGCACAAAGTGGGTATGGTAAAGTGGTTTGGCGTAGGGGATCTTAAGACTTCTCAAAGGTTAAGACATCAGCCGTATGTTAGCCGAAGACCAAAAAAGATCGGGGAAAACGCGCGCTTTTAAGTCTAGACCAGTCTATTAAAGGTAGAACTCGACGAAACATTTGTGGAAGGCACTCAAGGTGATATTTACAAATGTAAACATTTTTACGAGTGAAGAGCACTGTAAGAAAAAAATGACGTAGTGGATGCTCACAGTTTTAAAGAACTCTCCCAATTTAGAGCAAAAGTTCAATGTCGCTAATACAGATCCTATCTCCATACTAGTTAAAAAAAATTTATTTATTCATTCGTCGTCTAAGGATTTTGCTATTGTTGCCACGTCGGGCGGATGGGTTGGCACCCGAGGTTTTTTTTCGGATGTTATGAGGAAGATCAGCATCTTCCTCATAACATCCGATGCAGCAGATGAGGGACTGCAGCCTGCCCCTCATCTGCTGTAGTTTTTCTCTGTGAACTTTTACGACATTACAAGACGATATGGAGTAGTGGATATTCTTACGAAATGGAGATTATCAGCACCATTATATTTGTATCACTGGTGTGTTTCGTATGATGAGTGTAGAGAGCCGGAGACCCTTTTTTACTGGAAACGAGGCATTCCGTCTTAGTCCTCAAGGGTGACAACGCATCTAAGTTTTGATTCTTAATTGTGGATAAAAATGTAAATGTCTGTGGGCCACAGTATCCACTTACCGTCAGGTGGATTGTGTGGATCGTTCGTCACCCTTATTCTATAAAAAAAAATCACTGTTGTTGTGCATTGTATTCGTCAATGGCTTAGCTAATATCAAGTTAAAGTGTGACTACCTCAGTAGCGTAGGGTTTTTCAAATAGAAATAAGGGTGACACAACGATCGCAAATATAAGTGGATGCTGTGTTCCATGGACACTTACATCGATCCACTTCCTATCCGTTTTTACCTCTGTGGAAGATGGAATATACTTCAATACTAATAAAAACCAATGACGTATTTTATATAGACACGTCATGAACGAACATCGCGGCGCTTAAAAACGGCGAAAATACTAGAACTACTTATACGCATGTAGAAAGAGAAAGAAAATATGACACCGTACGGCAGGATGCCTGTTGCTTGACTACTAGCTGCATGCGCCGGCCGCCATTAGACGGCGTCGTCGAATAAAATGAAATGAAATTAGGTAGTTTTGTGACCTTACGCATGAAATGACACATTTTTGTCTTTAACTTTTGGGGTATAATTTGTACATCGTCTGAAAAAACACGACGGCATGTTTTCTTTATGTTTTGCACAGGTTTACACCCACAAATCACGATATAATAAATTAAAAAACAAACGTAGCGTCGTGCGACAGGTTGGTGCGTGACTAAGCGCGATGTGGCCAAATGGCTTCATTCCATGTTGCCATTTTAGAGTGCGGACAACGTATCTATAAGTTTATACATCATTGATAAAAACAGTCTAAAGTGACTCTACAAGTCTCTACATTATGCATTTTACTACATTAGTGGCAAATGAGCCACCTCATAGTAAATGGATTCGCAGGCCATTTCGCATCATCATATTCATTTCAGCCATCATAAGCTGAACATAGACCTCTCCCAAGTAATACATTTTACGTGCTAGAGCCACGCTGTCGCTGCATTATTGTTGCAACACGAATGGGTCGGCTCGATCGGGGTAAGTCCACGCTTTCACGGAATACCAGCGTCAAATATGTAGTAGCTTAATGCTGCTGTGTGTCGTATGGTGAGTGCAGAGAACCGGAGACCCTATTTAATGTGGAAATGGGGCATTCCATCTTAGTCCTCAGGGGTGACAACGCATCTGCATTTTGATTCTTAGTTGAGGTTAAACGTAGATGTCTATAGACCACAGCAACCACTTACCATCAGGTGGACTGAGTGCTCGTTTGTCACCCTATTCTATAAAAAAAACCCATAAAGAACGATCATGTGTCGACTAAAACATACAGGTATTATTGTAGTTTTGGCGATAGGAGAAAGATCTTGACTGCCCAAAAACACTACTTATTTACTGACATCACATATAAGAGTCATTAATGGCCGTTATTTTTCAGCCGATATGCACACGAGTTGTTGTGTACTTTATAATAATGAAGTATATTATAGTAATGAAGTAACAAGTAACAATATTCATCAGTAGTCTTTTGTCAACGACACTAGCGAGTGTCGTTTAGGTTTGTCGTTGAATGAACGTAATTAAGTACACTATAGTAGCAGTATTATTAGATAGAGTCACAAAACACCTAATAGTACTGCTAAATAAGTGCTGGCATACTGCGTTTTGCATACTGAGTTACTGAGTGAAAAAGATTCAATTACTAACAAGGACCTTCATTATCCACGTGGGTGTGTACGGCAATTTATACAAATTCCTTCAAAATAAAAGTTATACTATAAGGTTAAAATATCATATTTCATTTTGTACGTCATTTGTAAATTTCAACTTGGACTTCTCTAAGGCACTCTGCTTTTAAAAAAGAAAAGAAATTAAATTATTTTTTTAATAATAAATAAATTCAGTGAAATTTTAGTCAACTTTTATAAAGCCAGTAATATATTTAAAAGACTTTAAATGTCTTTTTTACTTAAGGTACATTATATCGGTTATTGTTTCTTTAATTGCTCTTATTAATAAGATATTAGAATAAAATATTGTTGATTAAAGTGGAGGTGACACGTATGTTTACAATAAAAGTACAAATTACAATAAGTAAGCTACAGCTATAAGCTACAGTATGCGGGCTCTACTTTGATACTTTATTCGAATAAAATAATAAATTATATTAATGTGTTTCATGCCTTGAATAAAATAATCGGACGGCTACGTGGCTTATTGATAATAGCTGCTGTGGTTTAGATTCTGAATTCTAATTCCTTATGGATTGTTTAGCTCTTTGCATGACAGTGGCCTACTAAACATGTACCTTAATGAAATGAAACTCCTCTGGTCTTATAGATAGTTACTTTCATTTAACGTAAAAACCAAATATATTACAAGGGCCATGTTTCCGTGGAGGTAAAGAGGGAATACCTAAAATAAGGTAGAGGTAAACTGAAATGCCTTAATTGTATTGTGTTTCCGGTTCATGTACACTCACTCACTCAAGCGTTATGCACTTATATTACGATGTTTTCTATGTGCATGGTACTCGATCGAGTCAACCTATTAAAAACTACATCCTAAACACATATAGAACAATATAATCGGTATAAGTTATATGCCTAAGTCTGTGATTAATCACTCGGACATGCTTTATCTACAAATGCACTGTGTTCATTTATGGTTTACTTTATTGTGAATAAATTTCGAAATATCGTAAAGCATTACACCAAATATACGAAACATACTGTGGTATCAACGGTTTACACGTACGTATGTATCTGCCTATAACATAAAACACACAAGTAAACAATTATATTTGCGTGATTTTATTTTCATAGTCATTTGGTTAATTAAATTGAAAAAAAAAAACCTTTTGCGATCTGATTTAATTAAAAGGGAAATTATTTTCGTTAGCTGACACGTAAAGGTGACAAAAGAGCTCACGATCCACTTGATGTAAGTGGTTGCTGTGACCAATAGACATCCACATCTATCCTCGATTGAGAATTTAACATATGCGTCGTCAGTCGTCGCCCCGAGGGTTAAGATAAAATACTTTATTAATAGTGAAAAGGGTCTCTGGTTCTCCTTACTCACCATACAAAACCCAGCAGCATTAAGCTAATTATACACTGCTATTCTGTGAGTTACTTTTACGATGTTTCACGTGGTACTGTTACCCTGTTACAATTAAGTTAAATGATCACGATAAAACCACGTTGAAAATTACAAAAATTATATATAGTAAGTAGTATAGTTGTAGTGACGACCTGGTAAGATATGCAGGAAGTCGATGGATGCAGGTGGCTACTTTGTGGCATTACTTGGGGGAGGCCTATGTTTAGCAGTGGACTTGTGAAGGGCTGTAATGATGATGATGATAATGATGATAGTTGTAGCACGAATGGGTCGCTTCGACCGGGGAAGGACCACGCTCTTACAGAAAATCAACGTAAAATAGCAGCTTAACGCTGCTGTGTTTCGTATGGTGAGTTTAGAGAACCGGAGACCCTTTTTACTGGCAAGGAGGCATTCCGCCTCAGTCTTCACGGGAAACAACTCCTGTATAAAAAAATAGCAATCACGGTAAAACAATGTGAGCATACTTTACGTAGTGGAGCCAAGCTGCAGCTGTATTAAGGCTGGGTTAATCTACCGGGGAAGGACCACATTTTTATATTCCAGGTCTACAAATTATTCTTCTGGTTTGACTATTAGTTTTTATTAACTCCCCAGTGGGAAGTTATTGTAATGGGACCGATTTTGCAAATTGGAAATTTTAACATCTCCACGTTTCAAGGGTTTAAAAAGCTGAAAAATTTAAAAAGCAGGGCTCTTAAAAACCATGCTATTCGACTCGAATAGCATGGTTTTTAAGAGCATGTCCGTGTATGCACAAGTAAATATGTATACTGTATGTTCGCCTCGTGTATCTCGACAACAAAGAGTTGATATCGACAGGGGACCAGTTTCATTTAACGCATAATTATGTAACTTAGAACTCATTAAATTTTGAGCAAAATCAGTCAAGTCGTTTTTTGTGCCGAATCAAAAATTGTATAAAATATTAAAACATATGATATTTTTTTATTCTTTCCACTGGGAAGTTAGACGTGTGCACCTTTCGGATCGCACCTAGACCGCTTTTCTACCTATGCATGTATACTGCATTCACGTTACAAGAGATTTTTTTTTAACGAGGGATAAAGTTTCTTTGTCATGAAAAGAAAATTTGATAGTAAAATAATAATAACTATCAGCGGTGATCGTATGAATAAAAATTAATCGTCTATACATTCGTAGTTGTAGCAAGTCGGCATAATAGATGTTTCCTATGCGACTCATTCGTAATTTATATTCAGGGCATCATAAAACAATAGTCTTTTTTTCTACACGCTATAAATTGGGCCGAAAAAGGCTATGCTTTTAACAGTCATCGAATGATTCGGACATCTTGTTGCTTGCGTAAAAGAGGTTATTGACCGGCAATCGAAAAAAAAATAGGCGTGTTCATTCACATGTTGTTTTTTTAATATAACACATAACACATTAAAAAAACATATGACTACCCCCTCCCCCCTTTAAAGAAAGAATATTGTGTAAGCTTAGTAAAATTTTAAATATAAAACGCTTTTAATAAATTTAAAAAAAGAATAATTATTTCTTATATTTACGCATACATTGGCAGCATCTTTCTGATCAAAAAAAATTGCGATTGCCAACATGCCTTCTCAGCGTGACAGCTTTGACGAAATCCTCCCTATAGGGCCATCTCAATGAAAGAGGCCTATGTTCAGCAGTGGACTTTTGATGGACTGTAATGAATGAAAGGAATTGTATAAACGGTCTTACTTGAAGATTTAAATCCGTAAATAGGTCGGGTTGATTAAAGTTTTGTTTTGAATACAATGCGTGCAGAAGGAGCGTACAGTTCGATAATGTTTGTTGATGCTATTAGTACGTGTATGAATATTGCCTAAATCAGAAATGCAGAAATCTACAATTCGTTTTGACATTAAAGTTGATTAGTTTTGATAATATAGATGCATTTGAAAAACTCAAAAGATTTTGGGAATACCTACGTAAACAATACCGGTGGAAACTTCAAGGCTAAAAAGCTTTACTGAACGCAGATTCATCTCAAGCCACATCAGAGTTAATTAATGTCAAATTGAACTAATTGAAGGCCAATCGCTAACTCGCGTGCATGAAGCACGCTTTAATTTATAGAATTGACACATCCATGAAGGGATCCTGAACCGAATTGTCACTAGTGATGAAAAATGTATGGTATGACAATTAGAAACGTAGTAATGGTTGGAACCAGAATAGTGTCAGTAAAACCATCATCATCATCATTACAGCCCTTTACAAGTCCACTGCTGAACACAGGCCTCCCCCAAGGTATGCCACAAAGCCCGGTCTTGAGCCACCTGCATCCATCGACTTCCTGCATGTCTTACCAGGTCGTCACTCCATCTAGTGGGGGGTCGCCCTACACTTCGTCTACCGGTACGAGGCTGCCACTCGAGAACCTTTTTTCCCCAACGGTTGTCGGTTCCTCAAGCTATATGGCCGGCCCATTGCCACTTCAGCTTACTAATCCGTTGGGCTATGTCGGTCACTCTGGTTCTACTGCGGATATTCTCAATTCTAAGTTTATCACGCAGAGAAACTCCGAGCATATCCCTCTCCATAGCTCGCTGAGCGACTTTGAGTGTCCTCATACGGCCAGCAGTGAAGGACCACGTCTCAGTTCCATATGTCATCACTGGCAACACGCACTGGTTGTACAACTTAGTTTTCAGGTTTTGAGGTATACCTGACGAGAAGATGCGTTGTAATTTCCCGAACGCTGCCCAGCCGAGTTGAATCCGTCGATTGACCTTTCGGTCGAAGTTGGACTTACCTAGCCGGACTATTTGTAAAACCATGTCTAATGCAAATCAAACCAAAACAAGTTGTTTTTGGGTGTAGAGTATACCTGTGCTGGCATTAATAATTACAGCACCTTTAGACCTAGCACAGAAAAGGCTGCGAGAGGCATTACGGCAGAAGCAAAGGTTCTTAAAGAATATTAATAAAAAATGATAAATATTATAAGACAAGCTAGCTATCAATCATAAGCCTAACTTTTCAATTGCGGTACCAGTATTCTACTTTACCACGCATACGCTCGTCCACATATTACACAACGGACCATCTCATAATAACAAAACTTCAACTAGAAACTCTCTGCAGTCTACCGTGCTCACTGAAATCCACCTCCACTGATATCTGTTGTTTTCAGAATGACGATGTATTTTGCAAATGAAAATTTTTCTACTTCGGAAAAGCAGAAAAAAACGGATTTAAATAACTCGGCATCAGCGGCGATGGAGACGTCCTGGAGACTCTAGGATTCTATGGCGGAAGCATCAATGAACTTTATTCAAAATCACAAAAGTGCATTTATTATTTTATTATTATTATTTGTAATATGTGTTATTTCAAATAAATAAATACCTATATATTTTTATAAAAATCAAAATGTCTTTGTGTTTACAATTATTTTTATCTAATATAATTATTTATATAGAAATAATTACACGGTTTTCAGTATTCTGACATATTATAATCATAATTTTCATATTATATAACGTTTAAGCATGCACGCGTTTAATACACATAATATAATACAAAAATAAATAAAATAACCTTTTCAAATTTCTCTTCACTGCAATCCCAATGAAACTTATATTTTCATATACCAACTTCACTACTAACAAGAGGTGTGCGGGAACGCAATTAGACTGGGCGTATTAGAGTTGACTCGTTCAGACATTGTGTACCCGAGGGGTTTAGCGTTCGAGTTATCACAGTTTCTACGTGATCAATGCGTAAAAATATTTTAATTAATAAAGTGACCGTAGTTGGTTATCCTTGAATTTAAATAATTCTTAATAAAGCGTCTATAAATAAAACGTAATTTACATTACCGCATGCTTCTTTATAATTATATACCTACGAGTATGTATTGTTATAAATTTAATTTGTATACACTTATATTATAACTGCGTCAACTTCTGTTTTTAGCTAAATTTGTAGCATTATTTATATTGTGTAAAGTCACAGTTTTTTTGAATATTTAAAGTATTATTTTAAAATTCATTTATAGTTCACGTTGTTTATCTTGTCAATTTAGGCAATATTTTTATTGTTAAATTGATTGTAATTTTACATAAATAGTTCAAAAATTACATAAAATAAATCAATGAATACAAATAGATTTTATTGAAAATTTAAAATGTCATTGATTTCGAAGTCGCAAAACGAAAGTCATTGACCAGTGTGTTCCGCCTGTAATCAAATATGAATCCCAAACCTGGACAGTATGACTACTCCAAAAGCTTAAAGTCAAAAAGGTTTGCTTGGAGTTTCTCTGGATGAAAAGGTAAATTTGCAATCGTAGTCTGTAATAAAATGCAACCTGAACTTGAAGGCTTACCAATACACGGAGCAGCCCCATCGGTGCCACAATTTAAGTCCACAATTCACAATGCAGTAGAACTACTACCTATTAGCTTATTTCCTGTCCCATAATGCGCTCTAAACAAAGACCTATGCTCGGCACTCGAACGAAGGTAGGTTATTTTTAATTTAAGGTGAGTACTATGTTATTGGTATCACCTTACACACTAACTGAGAAGGTTTTAAGGCTTAGACATTTCAACTCAAGTTTTAGGACATGGAATCGTCCGCCGCCCTGCCCCAATGCGTGTTAGCGGGCTTCACATATTTTTTAATCTCTTAAACGCGCAGGTTTCCATGTGATATTTTTCTTAAGTGTCGAGTACGTGGAAAATAGGCACTTCTAATTGCAATTAACTACTTCATTAATGCCGACGCGAATCGAACCCGGATTGCTAAATATACGGCGAGTACTTAGCCCTTGAGAAATCTTACTTATATATTATAAAGTTCATTAGGTACTATCGAATTTAAATTAAAACAATAAATGAGTTGTATGAAGACATTAAGAAACACGAGAAGCGTTCTCGTGACGTTTCAGACCGACATTTTACGGTCGTTAACCTGAAGTTACAAAAACGCCTCCGTTACGAACGAAGGACAGTTGACTCAAAATTTTCACGAGTTTTAAAAGATTGCACGTAATTAAATATTTTATAATAATTTCAACATACATTCTTGTAACATATGTAGGTACGTTAAAATTATTGCGTACTGTTTCCGTCTGTCGCCGATAGTCAAAAGAAAAAAAGAAAAAGTAACCGCCATATTGATTAAGAACGTCGGTGATTGGAATTAGAACTTTACATGATATGTTGATATCAAATTAACAAGAAAATATAAATTAAAAAAATATATATTTCAACCTACTTGTGGAATTCTGTTACTGTTACACGAAAGCATTAAACAATTATTTTTTTGAAAAGCGTGTTTACGGATTTATTGACTTTGTATTTCAATAACAAGTTAAGTCATGTCAACACATTTATTTTGAAATAGAATAAATGTATTTAAAAAGGTTATAAGTACGTATAAACTAATTGCGATCGATTAATAAATAATCATAGTCGTTAAAGTCGCATTTTGCTTGATCCATTAAACGTTTGTGCTGGCAGTTTATCACGCCATAACATAAACACTGCAAAATATATATCTATAATTATACGCATTACAACTATATTTATAACCAACTCATAAGCTAATGAAATCGTAATGACGATTTATGCATTTTTAGATTACGTTTAGGTTACAGAAATTTCTCTAAAGAGTTCAGTGTTGTAGGTGGTAAATTTGCGTAATAAGTACGTCTAGTCTGGAAATGATACGGAGTCTGGAGTCTAGACCCAGACAATTCTGGCAAAGACTGGCGCGTTCATGGGTTCACTGCACTGGCCGACCGACCCAGCTCAATCCAACTACACATGGAAACGAAAACAAATATACTACTTACGTACCACTTAATTATAAATCACGTTTTACGAAAGCGAACTGAGGTGTGAAAGACGAAGAACTGGCATCATTACATTTAGATATAATAATGGTACGTCCGCGCTTAACAATTGCAAAGTTTAATTATCTGTTTATGACGACAGTTTTTTGTTTATGTAATTCATTACAAAACTCGTAACTCGTCATGAAATTTATTTCGATATGTAGTAGAAATTTGAACAGTCAATTAATAACCTTAGAATAATTAATAACTAAACTAAAAGTTACGAAACAGTTTAAGGTATTGTATCTTTTGATAAAACTTCCATCCTACGTTTATTCTTTTGTTAGAATCAGTGTAGAGCTTAAAAGTTATCTATCGTAAGCTAAACATTATATACGAATTCTGTTTTTAAAGGATTGAAGCCCATCCGGTCATGATCAGTAGAAAAACATCCAAAAGGGCACCATTATAACAAATTTAACGGCGCCTATTATCTTCAACACCGTAAATTAAACTGCTAGGTAGGGTACAGGCGGCTGGATAAATCGGTTGACTAGTGACGCAACTCGATTGGTTTGCAATCTGCTGACAAGTCTTTAGACACGTGAGCCGATTCCAATCTGTTTTCTTTGTCCAATACGGAGTATTTCGATCGATCGGTCGACTGGTTGGATGTTACGCGAGTGACATCTGTGGATCGGTCTGCTCGAGTCTGGCACGAGCACAACGTTGCTTCAAAGATGCTCGGAGTGGAGGCGATGAGGGGGGGCAGGTGCGTTATTTTACGAGAAAAGGGATTCAATTGAAAATCAGATATATATTAATTCGACGCCTATTTACAACTAGATGAAATGAACATTAACTAGTTTAAGTAATTGAAATGTATTGCATGCAAGCTATTTTGTTGATATTAGTTTTATAAAAATTAAAATATTAATAGAAAAAATAGTAATAGAAAATTGCATAGGTATGGTAGAAATGGGAGTTGTAGTAAAAATTGAAGCTGAGGACTCGGTAGCGCAGTGGCTGGATTATGGTTGCAGTTGTGCAGGACTTGGGTTCAAATTCGGTAAAGTACAAGTATGCATACTCGTAACATACAATTCTAATTGTTTCGGGTCTAGATTTTTGGCTTGTGAATAATTTATTAATGGAAAACGCCTCCACGACACAGGAAAAAGTCCTGTTGGGAAAAAACGTTATTAGTACCAAAAATAAATCTAAATTTTGGTTTTACCTATGTACTCGAAAAAGACCAAAAACCTCATATAAATATAATTATATCATTAACCTTCATGATAAATCAATATTTAATAATTCGATCTTTCTCGCCAACTTTCAGCTTAACTGGCATGTCCTGTACTCTGTCAATTCAAGGACAAAGCTGTAAGGTTTACAGCCCCAGGGTATTAACATTGTACTCATCGATATCCCCCTACCCCAAGTTGTTTACACAATGTGTAATTTTTCGTATTCCTGGAAAGGCTTACATTTAGCAGTGCGTAAGCCTGATAAGAAAGGACGATATTCTATAAAGTATCGTTGTGGGCTCTGGTCAGTGTTTCTTTATGAGTCGCTAGTTCAAGTTCCTGATAACTTATTATAATCATAATAATATGTATTATGTAAATTGGATATAGGCAAGTTAAGAAAAGAAAGCCGTGGTAGCTCAGGGGCTCAGCGCTCGCTATAAATTTCACAGTACGCGAGAAATCCGGGTATGATCCCCGCCGGTACCAAAGAAATTATTAATTACAATTTTAGTTAATTGCAATTTTAAATGCTGGTAATTCAGTGCTGGTAAAGCACGTATTCGGTGGTGAAGGAAAATACCTTGGAGAAACCTGCATGTCTGAGAAATAAAAAAAATATTACGAAGACATGTGAAGTTGGCCAACAGCACTGGGGCAGCGCGCCGGACATTTCCTTGACCTAAAACCCTATCAGAAATGAGAGGAGGCGTGTGCCCAGCGTATATAAGCTGTAACTTTAAACGAAGAAAATGCCTCTGTGTTAATATACAAATAATGATATGTCACGGGCAGTGAAGAAAACATAATCATCTATTTTGATTAGTCATCTATATTAACGAATGGGTCGACTCAACCCAGGTAGGACTACGTTTGCTTAGAATACCAACGTGTACCAGCAGAATAATTTGTCTATGTTTAGTATAGTTAGTTAGTGGTCTTAGAATTGAGAGTAGAGCTGTGCCAAGCTGTAAAACTTTATAAAAATACTATAACCTTATAAAATAAAAACAAAATCTATATTTAAATTTGAGAAGCACAATGAAAGATTATTAAATTTGAATCAACGCCTGTTGCAAGTGTAGTGTGTTGCAGACTAATTGAAAACTGTTTACCCTTTTAAATGAAACTGGGGATGGCCAGGCGGAAAGCCGACATAAACATCCAAAATTTCCCTTCGCTTTACCGCCAGTAATTATCGCGTCGTACTTTACTGGGGTACATAAATATCTTCCGAATTTGAACGAGCAAGTAGCTAACTTATAATATCGTTAAACAGATATAAGAGTATATTCTAGCACAATGTAGCAGAATAAAACGTACATTCTGTTTTTGTAATAATAAAGAAACAAAATAAAGTAACAGTTTGCAACCTACATGAGTCCCACTGCTGGGAACAGGCCTTCTTCCTTTTCTTTCATGAATGGAAATGGAGTGACGACCTGAACAGAGATGCAGGAAGTCGATATATGCAGGTGCCTCAGGACCGAGCTATGTTGCATTGGGGAAGGCAGGTTCAGCAGTGGACTTGTGATAGACTTAAGTGATGATGATGATAATGATGTGAATAGTGTGCGTTGTTGAATGCTTTAATTATTATTGTTATGTTCAAATGGAATCCGTCTGATAGTCAGTGAAACCTGTAGCGTATTGACACCTAAATATCTTCGATTAAGAAAAAAATGCAGATGCGTTGTGGTCCCTGAGTATTAAAATGGAACGTCTCGTGAAATAGTTTTTTTTTAAATAAAATAAGGGTGAACAACAAGCACCAGTCCACCTGATGGTAAGTGGGTGTAGCCCATAGACATCTACATCTATCCTCGATTGAGAATCAAAGCGCAAATGCTTTGTCACTCCTGAGGACTAAGATGGAATGCCTTGTTTCCAGTAAAAAAAGGGTCTCCGGATCTCTACACTCACCATACGAAACACAGCAGGGTTAAACTGTTATTTTCGTATTCTGTGAGAGCGTGCTCCTTACCAATTAGTGCTACTACCATAATATAGCTGTAGCGTGACTCTAACATGGTTTAAGGTTTCTATTATTACTTTTTCATCATACGAAAACTACAGTTTATGCTGTAATTTCACGCGGGAAATCTGTGAGAGCGTAGTCCTTCCCCGGTAGAGTCGACCCATACGTGCATCAGCCATACCAACAATACAGCTGCAGTTTGACTCTACCATATGTAAAGCTATACAAACTAGGTACTCAAACAAAGACAATATAGGTGTGGTATAATTTTATTTATTTTTAGCCGACATAAAAAAGGAGGAAGTGCAGAATTCGACTGTATGTTTTTTGGTATGTATGTTACGCAATAGCTTCGCCAATTGGGACCCTATTTGGGACTCAAAGACTACTTTACTTTAAGAAAGGTTAGTCTCGTCCTGTCTCTATCACTTTAAGCCAATGCGACTGTGACACCAAGATACTTAACGACATCTTAAATTGATTGGCGCTTGAGTATTTGCCCATTAGAGTGTTAAAATAGGTTAGATAGAATTTTAATGTAACTAATTTAGGTGACATTGAAATCGTGATATTTCTGAGTACACTCTAAAGGTTAAAAAAGAATAATTTTTAACAAAAAGTTAACGCATTTCAAAGAAATAAAAAGACTTTAAGTCTTTTATACACTATGGCTTAGCTCTAACTTCAGAATGTTAAATTATTTCAACCTTTTTATTTCTTTGAAGTTATCTTTTATTTTTTGTTAACAGTTATTTTATTTATTTACCATTAGCGATCTGCCCCTGCTTCGCAAGGGATTCGGATAGAGATCCGGAGAGAGAGAGATTTTTTTACTGGAAACGAGGCATTCCATCTTAGTCCTCAGGCGTGACAACGCATTTGCGTTTTGATTCTTAATCAGGATAAATGTAGATAGATTTCTATGAGTCACAGCATCCACTTACCATCAGGTGGATTGTGGGCTCGTTTGTCACCCTTTCCTATAAAAAATATTAATTAATCCTCTCGTCTAGTACTTAATCTGTTTGTGTTTTTGTAGTGCTCGAGGATATATTTAAGCTACGTCGACTATGTTTCAGATTTCAGCTTCTCCTATAGTAAAAATAATTTTTACTATGCCACGCTTGACAGACCTGATTGCCAATCGATAGTTGTTGTATCTGACACCTCTTGCCATTAAAATCTAAATCTAGAACGCGTATAGAAGCGCATACGAGAACTTTTTTTTCAAACTTTTTAACCTAGCTTGCGCTCAGTGCACCCTGCAGGTTGGTGAACGAGGTTCTGACGTCCGACTCTGATAGAAAATTTACTAAGTATGCCGATAATGATTTCTTATATTTACGTGAATACAAAATTAAATACAACTAATTTGACGGTTTGTATCGCGTTTAATATTAACTTTTTAAGCCTCGAAATGTCGGGAATTGTAAAAGATAAAAAGGTTAAAAATGCTATAAAAACCGTATTTATTTATTTTACGATAGAGTTTGGTTTTAGAGTGTCAGTCAGTTTTTATTTCATTTGGTTAGTATCTTGTTAGTATTATATTACGTATATTATTTATGTTATGTATAATTCTTTATTTAAAAATGCGTTACTTTAGGTTCCTATAAGTTTTATTAATAGTATTTTAAAATTAATTGAGATATCTTTCCAATTCCAATTTTTTACAAAATATCCTAATTAACGCTAGGTCAGAGAAATGTTAGGGTTCCCTTCAATCACGCACAATTTTCGCACAATATTTTAATTTTTATACACTATTATTCTAGCCAATCGGGACTAGAAAACTAATCCGTGAAATATTTGCAAGATCTGCTACGAAGCAATTACTAAGGTACTATGTGGCCGGGAGAACCTATACATATTAATGAACTCCATTTTTATAATTTTTATATAAGTATTACTGTGGATCGATGTTATCTAAGATCAATTCTTTGAAATAACCTTTTTATTTTGTGGAAAATTCAAATAATGGGTCGTGTGTTGACAGGAAACAGACAAAAAAAGGAAGATTCGTTCGAGCCTAAACACAATGTTTATCAAAGATAGAGTCCCTTTTGTTCATTTGTTGACGCTGTACACAGATACTGAATACAAAAACTAGACAAATTTGTTGTAAATAATAATATATGGATTCTTGTTTTTTGGGCAACCTTAATTTATTAGCAAGTGACAACACTGATTAATATGCAAAAGTAACCGATAGTATATAATATGTAGTTAACAGTGACTTTATAACGTTTTTAAAGGTACAAATATCTAAATAAAAATGTTATTAAAAACTACTTTAACTAAAAGGTAATTTTCCCCCAAAATTTAAGCATCAAAACTAGGACGCCATACACAGATTATGCGAAAGTAGTTCGAATTCCGAATGCTCGTCTGTGTCGTAAGTTAGAATGACCAAGTTAAACTGAGCCGCGGTGAATTAACATGAAATTCGCTCTTTATCGCATTTCTTTCGAAGGGGGAGGGGAGTTACGGATCCATGTAAGTCGGACGTCTAAGTACCTTTCACGATCTCGAGGCGTGGTGCGTCACTTTCCCCGCTCTAGTGAGTTTTTTCGAACGTAACAACTGCACGATTACATCAATATCGCATGCAGATCGTTTCGCGTGGACTGCACCTGTGTTTGTGGACGATTTTAAGCGATAAGATCCGATATCGCACTAAGCGAGATTCTGTGCAAGCAGCAGTGTTGTTCCAACAAACGGGTCTGGAGTTGTTATCAGTATGCTATGCTTAAATGAATTTTTTTTTTTTTAAATCTAATTCTGGTAATTCTCTTATGGTTTTTACTTTTCTTCAATCTTTACTTCGGCTCCCGTAGTACGTGACACTAACACTATCACCAAACAGATTTCGCAGCACTCCGGTGGTATTTATTTTATTACATAAAAACAGATTGTGAATAATATATCCAATAAAACCAAGCGACCGTACAAAGAATATGTTTTAATAAAATATTACCGACTTCTTTCTTAAAACTTAATGCACACTGCAATAACGCCATTAAGCGATAGATAATAAAGAGAAATACCAACATATTATTTTATATTTTAATAGTATATAAGAAATACCTGTTATTATTTAAATGTTGTAAAAATTAAAGGTTAATGTTGAAATAATAGTAATAGTAGGGATATGTGCCATTGATTATACGTGGTAGAGCCGACCGACGAATGGGTCGGCTCGACCGGGGAAGGACCACGCAATTACAGAATACCAGCGTAAAATAGCAGCTTAATACTGCTGTGTTTCGTATGGTGAAAGTAGAGATCCGAAGAACCTTTTACTGGAAACGATCCATTCTATCTTAGTCCACATGGATGACAACACATCTGCGTTTTGATTCCTAATGCGGATAAATGTAGATGTCTATAGGCCACAGCATCCACTTACCATCAGGTGGAGTGTGTGCTCGTTTGTCACCCTTATTCTATAAAAAGAGTGCCTCGTTGGTCTAGTGACTCTAGTGATTGTAGTAGTGCGACTGCTGATCTCCCAGGTTCGAATCCCGGGTCGGGCCAAAAAATTCACTTATAGAGTTTTTCCATGAAGAAATTCTCAGTAGCTGCCTGGAGTCAGGAAGTTGTCGGTGTCTCAGCCCCGTGCCTCAAAAAGCACACCGCCCATACCATTCGCTCTGAAACCACTTGCCGTTCGAGCGTATGAAATATATTGCTCAAAAGTGGGTTTGGGTTTCGGTTGGCGACCGCAGTTTTGTTATTATTTTTGAATTTCCTTCTGTCACTTTTTATGACACCTACAGTGTGACTTAGGTTAGCGCGTCTTAATAAGGCGTCACTACCCACTACACGTCAACTAATATTAACGAATATTTTATAGGAATATGCAAAAATGATTGTAATAGAAAAATAACATAAATAAACTCAATTGATTTTCTCACTACCATTGATGGTGTAAGGGTAATCACGACCCCATATCGACCCTTGGCTGTTATTAGAGGGGACAGTGGAAACACACCAGGAGCAGCAGTGTCTTCCTAATAACAGAAGTAAAAAAACTGCGGATCCCAAGCCGCTTGCAGAGCGTGGCAACTATGGCAAATATCTGAATGAAACTTTAGACAGGCTGAAATGATTTTTAATTTTTGGGCATTTTATTTCTGTTGTAAAAACTGGTTTACCCTGCAGGCCATACCTGGAGCTTCCCGCTAATTTCAAATGCAAAGCGCTCCAAATTTCACCAGATTATAGTATATAGATAGTATATATATTTGACTGGCCTGTTAGTCTAGTGGTTAGTGACCCTGACTGCTATGCAAGAGGTCGTGGGTTCGATTCCCACCCAGGACAAATGTTTGTGAGATGAGCACGATCATTTGTTCTGTGTCTGGGTGTAATTTATCTATAATATTTATGTATTTAGAAATATATAAGTATGTTTATCAGTTGTCTAGTACCCATAACACAAGCTCGGCTTAGCTTGGGACTAGATGGCGTTGTGTGTGATAGTTGTGGAATATTATTGTGGAATAGAGTAATTTAAAAAAATCGTTTTTTCCAATGTTTTCGTTAAGGAATGAACGAATCAACCGATTTTGGAAATCCGTTTAGTTGATTTCAATCGGGCAAACCGTTTAAAAGTTATAAGAGGTTTATATACACACACGCATGCATACATACATACAGACACCATCGAAAAATTGTCAAGGGTTTCTTCCTGTGGCCTCAAAACGTCAAGATTTAATGAAAACTCAATTTTCGAAAACCGGGCAAAAAAATAACATCCCGATTTTGGAAAATTTTCAATTTTCATAGCGGGAAGTTAAAAAAAAACAATTAAAATATTTAAAATTATTGAATGCCAACAAAATCTGTAGAACCTGTGAAATCAGAAGAACCTGTGAGAAATATGTTCCTCGTTATATCATATTTCACACCTGTAGATATCAAAAGCACAACTACATAAAATGAAATAACAAAGTTAGACGTTGCAACAGTAGGGTACTTTCGTTAGTTTTTAAACAAAAGAGTATTTAAAAGCTTGTCTTTTCTTTCAAAATATTGGTTCGTCCTAATCAATATTAAAAATATAAACTTTGTAATATGATTATGTATATGATTAAAATTATGTAAAATATTTAACTTTGCTACTTGTTTTTTGTTTGAAATTATTAAAAGCTTTTGACATATATATTTATTTTTATTTTTTACGGCGTTTCGGTGAATTAAGTTTTGTCTTTATAAATTTCTCTTAAAAGGAGGTTTATTTGTCCACCACCCCATAATACGAGTATGATATACGTTCTAAAAATGATGATATTTAGAATTTTGTTAAATATAAAAATAACACAAAAATTTGCATTAAACATTCCAAACACTTCTGGGTATTTCGATTGTCGTCATTAATGGATTCTTGTCTTCATTAATGTTTAAGCTAATTAGTGATTCTTTTGTTTTAAATTAATAACTGTACTACACACAAAGTCAGTGTTCAATTTCAGAGTCTTGTGATATTGTTTTAAATTATAGCTTTTTATTAATATTATTGTATAATATCCTGTTTTTATTTATCGCTTAACATTATTACCTTTTCAGCTGATCGATCTGTTAGTATATGGCAATGGGCCGTCCATATAGCTCGAAGAACCAGCAACCGACGATAAAGACGATTTACTGGAAATGAGGCATTCCATCTCAGTCCTCACGGGTGACAACGCATCTGCATTTTGATTTGTAATGGAAGATAGATGTAGATGTCTATGGGCCGCAGCAACCACTTACCATCAGGTGGACTGTGTGCTCGTTTGTCACCCTATTCTATAAAAAAAAAGAAAGGCTCTCAAGTGGCAACCATATCCCCATATCATTTTGTGAGTGACGTAGGAAGATGCGACAAAGGGAGGAGAGGGAGGAGGAGAGGAGACGGGTCAAATGTACAAGATATGTGTTCTCCAATCCGACACCCAAGCGCGACTGCTTAGGTGATTCTTTTCCAGAACAGGAGAGACCCTTATCTTCTACAAGAAGCAGAAAAAGAAATATATTTGTTATTTGATTGCTTACAGCGATATCTAGAGTTTTTGATCAAAAATGTTTAAAGGCCCAATGTTGTTTAACGATGAGTCGTGTAGTAGCGGGGTAGACCCCGTGGGTGTGGTAAGGGCCCACCCGACAGCCGAGCTTGGTAACTACAGCTCCTATGAGGCAATCGAAGGAAGAGGGCTATATTAAGCAAAAACTTTTGATAGGCTGTATCGGTAACGGTAACTGAACAAACTAGAAATTGATATTTGCTCTAGTAAACAATCTGTTTACGTAAATGCAAAAGGAATTATGCGAAACTTACAGAGAAGTAAGTTAGAGGTGTATTTGCAGAAGGAAGCGCATCCCCGCGACTCAAGGCTGCGTTACTTTGAATTTATTATTACACAAAAGCTTCTATTTTAACAATACTTTAAGTTTTGAATAGCGATATAAGGCTACTCTTATTTTCAGTGTACATATAATGCCAAATTTTAGCACTCTGCCAAATACTTGTACATTTTGTAGCACCTAATTTGCTTTACACACTTCTCACTCTGTGTGCGAATGAAAACTGTTAAATAGATGCTGAACCAATAGGTAGAAACCATCGTCGGTAAAAAAGCTTTCCTGTATTGATTGTTTATCATGCCTTTGTTCACAGTCTATCAAAGTCCACTGGTGAACATAGGCGACCCCCTACGAACACTTAACCCTATAAGTGCTCGTAGAGAGAGAGAGACCCCATATCTTGCTTTATGAGGAGGAAGGGGGAGGAGAAGATTCACCATAATTGCCTTAATTGGCAGGTTCAACCACATTATTTCAAGTGGTTAGCAGGAAGATGTTGCTACCCATTTTTTATTTCAGTTATCTCCGTCGCCACTTACGACAGCCATGGGATCAATATTGGATCTTCGAACAGTAATGAAGAATATTACTGACCGAAGTATGGGGTAGTAAATTCATTACACGATATATGCTGCATCTATACAATTACTTTTTATTAACTAATAAACTATTACATAATTTATTGACAATGACTCGAAAACAGGGTCACTATCGTGTCCAGAGTTTGTCTTTTTTGGCCTTAAACCAATATATGAGTCTTTTTGGTCCATACTTATAGAATTGGTTAATAACTTGATTACAACCTTTTGTATTCTAGCATCCTAACCTAAACAATTGTGTCTACAAAACAAATACATATATTCTTTAAATATGACCTGATTCGGTCAAGTCATTCAAAAGGTATACTCACAGACGCTACTAAGATTATATATTACACAAAATGTAATATAAAGGTTTTATCTGCTGATTATATTGTAACATTATTTTTTGTAGGATGACAAAAGAGCACACAGTCCAGGTGGACTAATGTGGTAAGTGAATGCTTTGGCCCATATAGACTACATTTAGATCTACATTTGTCCCCGATTGCGAATCAAAATTCAGATGCGTTCAGATGCGACCCATGAGGACTAAGATAGAATGCCTCATTTCCAGTAAAAAGGGTCTCCGGTTCTCTACACTCACCATACGAAACACAACAGTGTTGAGCTGCAGTTTTACGCTGGTATTCTGTGAGAGCATGGTCCTGCTCGGTGGCACCAACCCATTTGTGCTACAACTATACTCCTAATAGAGCTGCAGCGTGGCTCTACCACGTAACCGATAAAATCCAAAAAAAATCAAACTGATATGCTACTTGGTAGCCTGATGCAAAAATGTAATAATAGAAAAAAGTATGCTTATTTTACCCACGACAGATACGTTGTTAAACGTGTATAATCGGAAGCTCTTTTTATTATCTACATAAAATACAAATATCAACAAAAAAAAATTAACTTGACTGTCACTTTTTGGATATTTTTCTCCGTTCCGTTCCGTCCAGTACGACATATTTAGAGTTGATAATTATTTCAACTTGTCAAAATGTCAATTTATCCAATCGTACGTTTTCATGTTCTATCGATAAATCGTCTCTTGTTAAAAAAAAGATGTAGTAAATACCAGGGTAATATTTTAAACCCGTCATCGCAGACGGCGGTCTATCGAGACGTCTGTGGCTTGCATTTGACGGTAAAATATCGCGTTGAAATACATGAAAGTATAGGTATGTATTACGAAAGTGCTGTTAAAATTGGTAGACAGCGCAGCGTGTTGAGATATTTTATCTTAGCTGGAACAGGGATGATTTTTTTGTATTCGTTATTTATAAACCGATTTTATTGAATTAAACAATTTATACTTCATAAGTAGACGTAGAGTAGAGTAGAGACGTAGAGAGACGTAGAAGTAGAGAAGTAGTATCGGTCGGTAATATCTACCTCTACGATGGATTTTCTTCTCTAAGTATATTATACTTAGAGAAGAAAATCCATCCAAATAGCGAATAAAATTTTTGATGCACTATTTAGACAAGATTGGAATTGTGATATTCCTTAGTCCACTAAAAAAAAATGAAAACAATTATATAATGTCATATTATTTAGAAGCTTCAATTCTTGTTCAATGTATTAGCGTCAAGTTCATAATTTGAATACATTGAAGTCAGCTGTTACCTTATTGAAAATCAATTTTGTTGACGAACTTGTTGAGCTTTCATCGAAGAAAAAAAACATTATTTAAGAAAATTCGAGATTTATTTCATTTAATATCGCTCATGTAAGAAATACACAAGACACAAGTATGTCAAATCACTAACTTATAGGTGGTATTATTAATATTGAATTCTATGAAAGCAAAGACGCAACTCTCCCATTACAACAATCAATTAGGAGTTGATTGATTGACATTGCGTAACAATTTATATGCGGTAATTCACATAATGACGAAGGACTGATTTCTCAATCAACGGATAAAAGTTATCCATCAACTAAATTATAACCCGAATGAATACAAAAGTAATACAATTGGACTATTTAACATTAAATTGTTATTTTTAATATGTTTATGTTGTATTTTATTTTAAGATACGTATAACTTTTATCTGAAGATTAAAAAATTAGCCCTGGTTATCGCAATTCTGCAATATATTTTTAAAAAATATACGAGTAATAGCTAAGTAAAGGTAATACCTAAGTAATTTTATTATTTATTTATATTTTATTACATTAAAATACATATTTTTCTACACATACCCGATACAAATATAGCAAATTTCTGTTTGTGTAGTAAAATTCTTTAGTATCTTATCACTTAGCGCGATTTTACTGAGTTAGTACTTAATAAATTATATGTTACAAGTCAATATATACAGATTTTTTATATTAGGAACCTTAAGTAAGGTGATACACACAAATGCAATCCCTCTAATGATACTGTGGTCCATAGACACCTACTTACATCATCATTATAATCATTACAGACCTTCACAAGTCCACAGCTGAACATAGGCCTTCCCCAAAAAGTAAAAGTAAAGTAAAGTTACAGCCTATATACGTCCCACTGCTGGGCACAGGCCTCCTCTCATTTCTGAGAGGGTTTTAGGGCAAGGAATAGTCCGCCACGCTGCCCAAATGCGTGTTGGCGAACTTCACATGTCTTCGAAATATTTTTTTCTTACTTCTCAGACATGCAGTTTTCCTCACGATGTTTTCCTTCACCGCCGAGCACGTGGTAAATCAGCACTTAAAATTGCAATTAACCATTTCATTGGTGCCGGCGGGAATCGAACCCGGTTTGCTCGCGTATTGTGAAGTTTACAGCGAGCGCTAACCATCTGAGCTACCACGGCTTCTCTTCCTTCCCCAAGGAATACCACAAAGCACGATCCTGAGCAGCTTGCATCCATCGACACTTCCTGCATGTCTAACCAGATCGTGACTCCATCTAGTGGGTGCCGCCCCACACTCCCGGTACGAGGCTGCCACAACATAAATGCTTAAGTGGTTAATAATTCATCATCGATTAATTTAATTTAGATGTCTCTAAGTACAATAAAAATAATTAAAAGTTAGCTATATTTCCTTATACTTGAAACTGCTACATGTAATAAAGATAACGTAATAAAATAAAGGTTGACCATAAGGGTAGTTGATACTCATGTCAACTGAAATACTTTTTAAGAATTTATAAATAAAAAATATATGTACTTATACCTAAGACGACACAATTTTATAAAATGAAATGAACCTTAAATCTAAAACACACCCTAAAAATGCCTAAGATAAAAATAATTTGTTTTTTTAAGGACGGTTTTAACTACTTAAGATAAAACTTAAAATTTGATAATATTTTACTTTTCAAGTTAATCCATGAAAGTCCGTGTGAAAAAGGAAAATCGGTCGTCTAGGTACAAGTTTTATTTTAAGCCATACGTTGTTTGTATATTTGCATGTTTATTTTTAACGCAATCATTTAAACATTTTATTTTAGTTAGTTTTGGATAGTGAACAACAGCATTTTAAAAATTAACTATCAAAGTAAGGTTTATGGTTATTTCCTTTCACTCCTGTCAATTATTATAATAATACACTTCTATAGAAGTGTACTCAAAAACTAAAAAAAAAAACTTGGAAAAAATAAAGTGGATAACTTTTTTATTCAAAAACTCATTTTTGGTAAGCCTTTCAGAAA
This sequence comes from Parnassius smintheus behrii, assembly GCA_036936625.1. Lineage (NCBI taxonomy): Eukaryota > Metazoa > Arthropoda > Insecta > Lepidoptera > Papilionidae > Parnassius > Parnassius smintheus. The sequence goes on from JAUPFT010000019.1 coordinate 15,533,148, forward strand.
ACGCATGATGCAAATTTGTATCTATTTTTGTTTTAAATATATTAATATTTCAATTGAACGCACTGTGATCTCCCTTTACTGACTATAAAAAATTGCTTTGAAGGGGTAATAGACATTATAAAAAAACACGCAGCAAGTAACTAAGGACCAGGCAGGACTTTGTAGTAGGTAACTGTTACGGCGCTATGATGGATGATGCCTTTGCCTCGCTGGCCTCGCCTTTACAACACAAAGCGTCAGCTCTACAACAGGGCTGCGTAATTAAAATATTTTGGTCTGCACGTTGTGGAACAGATTAAATAATGTTGTATTACTAACGCTTACTTTAATTATTATTAATAACAAAGTGTTGTAATAATGTCCATTTCGTTAATGTTGGATTATTTTCAAATATCATACATTCATTCATTCGTAAGTCACATAGGAGAGATACTTGTCATATTTGCCACGCTTGCCGAAATTTTTTATTATTTTCACCTAGTATGAGAGGGATTATATAGGGTAGCGGCCTTACACTCACTGTCTTAATCAATGTTAAAACTTAATACCAGATATATAACCCACACAACGGCGACGGGAATCAGATAAAATGTGCAAGCAAGACGTCTTCAAGCATACACAAATCCTTACTACTGTGCAAGAGGTCCATGCTCAGGAATTAAATATTTAAGGGCTGATGAAGAGTTAATTAAGAATTTATGTAAATTTTAGAATTTTCTTCTTCCTTTTTTTCAGAAGGTAACGCTGTCATTCAAAGGGGACTATTAAATTATTTTAGTCCTGTATATCTGTTCTAAAAAAAATAGTGCAACTAATCTTGAAATAGTATATGACGAATAATATTTTAACTAGGTAGGTATATCTACATAAAATATTTTAAACATATCTTTCGTGTGTAGCTACACTGGCAATTTTTCAACTATGACCTCTTTATCTGTATTATTTGAATGCAGAAAGGAGTATCATCAGTACGATTAAAACAATAGCAACATAAAAAAAAACGATAATCCTGGGGTTTATGCCCAAGCGCAGATCGAGCATTCTATTTGTTTTCAAATCGATTCAAAATTGATTGTTGGAAGCATACTGTACGGTCCATTCCATCATTCCATTCAATCGTGCTACTCTTGGGTTATTGTAAATATAGATTAGTACAAAGGAAATTAGATCTTATTGCTCTAAACATAAGGTAGTTTTGCATTTGTGGGTAATAATAAGCATAGTTTATCGCGGTAGAAGCGCACGTTGAAAACGCACCAGCCTATTTTTAAAATCGATGCGGTGACCGAAGTGGGGCGTGTGTGTATCTTGTTTTCAATTATGGAACAGTTATCGCGATTAATACGCTGTTCGAAATTTAAATTGATCTACTATCATATTATTATAATAATAAAATAAAATAAAATAAAATATTTAGCTTGTGCTTATGAATGAAAGTACTATTTGCAAAAAATACTATTTGAACATCAGCGTAAAATAGCAGCTTAATACTGCTGTGTTTCGTATTGTGAGTATAGAGATCCGGAGACCCTTTTTTACTGGAAACGAAGCATTCCATCTTAGTCCTCAGGGGTGACAACATATCTGCGTTTTGATTCTTAATTCAGGATAAATGTAGATGTCTATGGGCCACAGCATCCACTTACCATCAGATGTGCTGTGTGCTCGTTTGTCACCCATATTCTATAGAATAAAAAAATAAATAAATAAATGAATTACGTTTACAAGTCGGTTGTATTCCTGTCTTGCCTATGAGTCTGGGAAATTGCCAGAGCTCTTAACTATTTCCGTCGCTGAATAGCAGTGTTTGCATTGCAGTGGGTCTGAAGGGTGTAAGAGCCAGTATCACTATAGGATGTGAGGTATTCTATTATAGTCCTCAGGTGACAGCCTTCTTTGTGTAAGTTTGGCTGCAGGTGTCCGTGGACTGCAACAGCCACATACCATCAGGTGGACTGTGGGTTCGTTAACTCAAATTTTATAAAAAAAAATCTTTAAACAACCGGCAACCGTAAAGCGAAGCGTAAAACGGCTTCCCACTCGATGAAGAGACGACCTGGTTAGAGATGCAGGAAGTCAATTCATGCAGGTGGCTTAGAACCGTCCTATTTGGAATTCCTTGGAGTAGGTAGTGAACTTGTGATGGACTGTAACGATGATGGAGATGGTTAATATGCTTGAAAAATTATTTATAGGTAATTATAATATTATTTTTGATAATAAATTTATTTTGAAATCCACCTGTCACGTGTCGCCTTTTATGGTAACCATAGAGATAACCTTTTTGGTTGTTAAGCATTTAGACATTACCTGAGTTTTAACTGAAACAAAAATATGAATGTGTTTATTTATAGATATTTAATACTGTGTTAGTGGCATTTTTGAATAATATAAAAAAAATAATGAAAAAATCCCTCGACGGGAAATCGTATATAGCATCTGGCAGTCGCGGTGTTCATTGCGAAGTAAAATCACCCTTTGTGCGTACACTCAAAGTTACCTGTATTATAGAATGCACGCTTTCTCTGCGTCACGCGGTGCGTTGAAGCGTGCGTAATATCCACGCTTGTCTATAATTTGAGTAACTCTGGTCTTTGTGCTACCACTCACTGCAATTTCCGTCACTATAATATAATCGACTTAGAACTAAATAAAACGTTTAAATGCTACATAAAAATTATACACTTATCCAATAATACGAGTGTATTGCAGTTTGCGTCGTAAAGGTCAATTAACATTGATTAAAACTATTTTTACGGATTTTATCGCGGTTAATTTACTTGGTTTTTAATTCCCGACGTTTCGGGTGCTTTCGGACTGAGGTGATTGACGTCCCGATGTCAGTGTTAACCTGGAGTACCTTCAGCTTTTTAATTATTATTTATGTTCCGATCTACGTCGAATGAACTTACTGTGTCCTGAAGTCTTGCAGTGGTATGCTTGGGTTTAGTTTTAATTTAATTAATTACAGGACCCTAAACAGGTGGTAGTGCCCAACATCCTTCTCTATTGAAATTAGGATGTTTTTTAAATTTCAATAGCCTCACGTATCATTCTTGGCAGGAAAGCGAAAGAATGACAAACTAATGGAACTAAACCCAAGCATACCACTGCAAGACTTCAAGACACAGTAAATTCATTCTGCGTAGATCGGACTATAAACAAAAATTAAAAAGATGAATGTACTCCGGGTTAACACTGAGATCGGGGCGTCAGTGACCTCAGTCCCCGTGACCATGGGTGCAGGAAAGCATCCGAAGCGTCGGGAATAAAAACCAAGAAAATTAAACGCCTTAAAATCTCTAAAAGTAGTTTTAATCAATGTGTAATGTTCGCGTAAATATAAGAAATCGTAAGGTCAATAAACATGTCAAGTCATTGAGTCACGTTGCTTGATTTTTACGTCATAAATAGCTTCTGTAAAGAAAGAAAAAACAATACGTGGCAGAGTTATGCTGCAGTATTCGGTGTAATGGTACAAATGGGTCGGCTTGACGAGGAACGACCACGCGTTCACAGAATACCAACGTAAAGTAGCAGAGTAATGCTGTTGTGTTTCGTATGGTGAGTGTAGAGATAATCCTTTACAGGATACGAGGAATTCCATTATAGTCCTCAGGGGGACAACGCATCTGAATTTTTATTTGAGATTTTTAATTGAGGATAAATATGTTAATGGGCCACAGCATCCACTTTTTTATAGAAGAGGGGGCGAACGAGCATACGGCTCACCTGATGTTAAGTGACTACCGCCGCCCATGATCAACCGCAACACCATAGGAATTGCGGGTGCGTTGTCGGCCCTTTAGAAAGGAGTAAGCTCTTTTCTTGAAGGTCCCTAGGTCGTATCGGTCCGGAAAAATTGCCGGTGGTAAACTACTCCACAGAGAGGTCGTACGCGGAAGAAAACTCCTTGTGAAACGTACAGTGGTGCACCGCCAAGCATCCAGATAGTGTGAATGGTATCAGGACGTTTGCTGCGTAGTGCGTTCACAAAATTTGGCGGCTGAGATTAATCCAAACAATTACTCAGAGCACTCCCCGTGATATATACGAAAGAAAATGCAAAGAGATGCAACATCTCTTCGCAGCGCTAGTGAATAGAGCCGATCGGAAAGCACTCGGCGTCGACGATTCGAGCTGTGCAGCGCTCTGCGCTGGATACGGTCAAGTGGAAGGAGCTGATACTGAGGAGCAACAGCCCAGAGATGGGAATTGTATTCTATGTGCGGCCGAACCTGCGCCTTGTAAAGTTGCAGGCGGTGTGCCAGGTGTGCGGTTTTTGGAGACCGATTTGGCCTTCCCTTCCAAGTGACCACGAAACTGCACGTCACTCGATATGACGACGCCGAGGATTCCGATACTGGCTGAGGCAGCAAGGGGAGTGCCTTGAAACTGAGGAGATACGACAGAGGGGTTCTTCGTAGCGGTTAACGCGCCACATAGTGTGTGCTACGAGTATGTGCTCGTTGGTCACGCTTATTCTATAAAATAAGAAACGTCAAAAATTATCAAAGGAATATTCTAGAATTATTAAAGATTTAGGTGGGGCTTATATTATTTAAAGTGGTCGTCTATCGTCTATTGCTAAGTATAAATAATTTGCATAGTCAGTGTTATTGTATTTCTTAAATCCTAATTTGGTACAGTACAGCTTACTAGAATAGATATCATCAGCCGTTTATCTTTTAGATCTTGCTTGTAATATCTCAGACCACTCCGTTAACAGTGACTTAGCATTGAGTTGAAGCGCTGAGAGCCGCAGGTTCGAATCCCGCACAGAGCAAATATTTTTATCTGCCTTATGTTAGCTATTTTTGTCTGAATGTTTGTCCGTGTGCAATAAATATGTATGTAAGCTACCCACGACACGGGAGAAAATCCTAGTGTGGGGCTTACCCACTCTATAGAATAAGAAAAGATCTAAGCACTATATATTTATTACGTATCTCACTTATTATGATGGAGCGGAATTAAAATATTCTTGGCAATATTAGGCATTATTCTTGGGACCTCGCGAGTTGCTACGCGACCCTTACATTAATATTTTGACATTAGTTTTATGAATATTATTTTCGTACGGAAGATATATATATATATATATATATATATATATATATATATATATATATATATATATATATATATATATATATATATATATATATATATATAAATGACCTATTTCATAAAAAAATCCTGAAAGTCTCTTGTATTACGGTAGATACGGGTCGTATACGTATTCGTTACCGGTCCCTTAATTTTAGATTAACTAAAAAGGAGATAGAACAATTTTTTTCACATCATTCAGGTTTCACAACCTGATGGTAAGAGGATGCTGTGAAGCGTAGGCAACGGCATTTATCATGTATCATCTGTTAAAAACGAATCTGCAGATGCGTAGTTATTCCACAGGACTAAGATGGAATGTGACTAATTCCACATACGCCATACGAAACAAAGTCTATTTTATGTTTGTATTTTGTGAGAACGTGATCCTGTAACGGTAAAGTCGAACATTCATATATGTGGCTTTGCCACTTACAGATTCATATAAAATAATTAATTTTAAATAATAATAAGAAAATGTTATAATACATGTTGGGTAAATGTTAAATTCTTAGATAAAAAGACAATTTCTTGTATAAAAAGCACTTTGGAACATGCAGTTTACCTAATAATTAATTCTATTTATTCTTGAAAAAATAGCGAACGAACGCTAAGTACAAAATCGTGTAGGTATAATACACTTAACAGGTGTTTGTGTGAGTGTTGCAGAGTGTGCCGACGCGTCGTTCGCGTTCAAGAATCGAAAACCAACAACAGTTCAACAGCTACTTCACGCTTCGCGGGTGAGCCGGTACAAGCGACCGCGGACCGTTACGCGCCCATATCTGCCGGAGTTTAATGACTCAGTGCACAACGCAGGCAAGAATTTTCTTCTAAAGGATTTTTGTGAACTAAGGCACTCGTTAGATCCTGCGATGTTTAAAAAAAAGCACAAGGACGACAGACAATTGTCTTCGTTTTTTGTCTGTGTTGAAAATGTTTCTAACACGCACTTGTATTTTTATTTGTGTAGTCTGTAATTTTAGTACATTGTTTTTATTTTATTTGGATTTACTAAGAACAAAGGCAAAGTCTTTGGCTGTTTAAGTAAACAATTAATAATATTTATTATAAATGCTGTGTAAATAAAGCTTACAATGAGCATTGCCATAAACAACTTTTTTTTTACATAAAATAGTAAAAACTGGAAGTAAGCGGGCGAGCACACTTGTTTCACTAAATGTCAGCATCATTTCGATTTAGGTTAAGATTGCGCCATGATTATATAAGGGAAAAAATTTCTTGGCCACCGTTTATGCGCAGAATTTATTATAATAGCTGAAATTGTATCACAATAGTATTTATTATGTAAAATAAAATGAATGTCAGCAAATTAAATTATAAAACTTTGTAAGTATTGATTCTTTGTCAGGCTAAAAGTGATAGGGTAACTTTGTATAATTATTGATATTAATAATGGAACAAAATGTAACCCTTACTCAACCTTAATATTTACTTGGTCTTCAAAGGGCTTAATTATATAATACTAATATTATTATTTAGCTAGTTTTGTATTACCTAAATATTGACCTACACTTTGTTATTAAATTTTGTATATATAACAATAATTAGAGTAAAAAAATCCGTAAATATGTTTTTAACTACATTTCATTTTCTATTGGAGTGGATGGCGTAATGTCGTAAGAAGTGATAGAAAAGAAAAACGAGAAAACCACAACGACTATGACAGCTTCATTCTAACCTCTCATAGATGGCGCTGTAATAATTTCGTGCCAGATGTATAATTTTTTTATAGAATACAACGGCGATAGAAAACAGTGTGCACGGTGCGAGATGTCTGGTATCTGGTCCACGTGCTCAGTGGCGATAACACTCTTTACTCATGTGATAATACCTAATATTAATAACCAGTCCGTAACAGTCCACAGCAGGGCCAATAAAGAAGAGGTATTTTTTTATAGAATAAGGGTGACAAACGATCACACTGTCCACCTGATGGTAAGTGGATGCCGTCGCCCATAGACATCTACATTTATCCTCAATTAAGGATCAAAATGCAGATGCGTTGCCAGCCCTGAGGACTGAGATGGAAGCCTCGTTTCCAGTATGAGGGGTCTCCGGTTCTCTACACTCACCATACGAAACACAGAAGCATTAAGCTGCTATTTTACGCTGGTAATCTTTGGGCGCGTGGTCCTTCCCCGGTCGAGCTGACCCATTCATGCTGCAACCACAATACGGCTGCAGCACGTAAATGATGACATGCACGTTATTTGGAAAATACGCAATAATAAAACTTCAATAAATAGGTATGTATAGTGTACAGGACCCGTTTGATATCGCTGTATAAGCTTAAAGCTTGATTAAATTTTTTTATTATGTAATTTTCCGTTTAATTCTCAATTTGAACTCTACGCTTTATACCATAGGAATAAAAAATTCCATTTCGCAACAAATTTAATGAAAGTAACAGCCCAAAGCGACTTTTGTCTCTTCAAACTACATTGCATCATTATTGTCATTCAATTCATGTCAATTATTAAGTACTACATTTTATTTTATTAAGCTATAGATTTTATATTTAAAACAAAAATTATCAACGCGTCGTTATTGTTACTCTATTGTGTTATTTTAACCAAACATGTCGGACAATTAGCATAGCGTTTATCGATACGGTTTATTTAACAACACAGGACCGAGTGTTGACTTGCTCTTATCGGTAAGCGATTACGTAGAGAAAAAAGACTGTTGGAGGGCAGTGCCGCTTCAAACTATAATCTGTATTCGATAACCGAATAGTAAAATGTAATGCGAAATGGCTGTTGATTGATTTGGAATATAAAATAATGATTGAAGTCCGCTCGGCATATTTTGGAAATAAGTAGTTTCGGCTATAGTATAAACGGAAAGTGTTAATTTCGCAAACTTTATTATTATAGAAGAATTTCGTGTTGGAAACAAAGGATTATAGCATTAACATGTTACTTATTATCATCAACCTGTAAAAACCACGACAGAGCACCGGTCTCCCCTTTAGTAGGGAGGAAATGCCCCGCCCCTTTGACGCTATAACCTTCGCCTGCCAGTCTAACGTAAGCGACTATTTTACCGCCATCTATCGTAAGCATAAGATCTTTTTGGTATTCAGTACTTACAGAACTAAATGTGATGATAGATTTTGTTGCTACAACGTATAAGCTTACATTATTAAATAAGAGAAATCTTAGTGAATATTAAGTATACTATTAAGTATTAAGTATAATATTAAGTAGTATATTAATACCAGTAGAAGTATAGTATTCACTAAGATTTCTCTTCCTAAAAATATCTAATAAAGTAAGTATGAAGTTACTTTTTACCGACTTCAAAAAGAGGAGATATTCAATTCGACTGTATGTTTTTTTATGTGTGTTACCTTATAACTTTTCTCCGGATGAACTCTTTATTATGATTCTTTTCATAACTGAAAGTTGGTGCTTCTCGTGTGGTCCACACCGGAAGCACCACATATAAACTTAATCAAGATCTGACCAGTAGTTTTTGAGTTAGCTTTAAAAATTCTTTTAAAAAGTCGGTTGTACAAAATTTAAATCTTACCACTTGTCATTTATATGTAAGTAGTATGTATTATGAAATGATCACTGCGCTTGCCTGTACTAAACTACAAGTACAAGACTACCTTTTCGCTTCCCCAAAGCCTCTCGGATAATAAAGCTGGTCGATTACCATGGTCGATCGAATAAATATGTCAATGAGGTCATCCACGACTTTTTCTTATAAATGAGGTGTAATATTTGACAGATTTCATAGTGTGGAAGGTAATTTGTTGGAAAATTGTAAAGGTTAATGTTTCTTTCTGTACCATTAGTTATATTTTATATTAATAAGATTAATAATAAATAAACTAAACCACAGATATTCATAAAAATATCCTTTTTTTAAATATTCAAACAATTAAAGAACAAACCACCGAGGCATTGTTTTGTGTATTAAATATAATACTCTAGAAACTGATAAACTGAATTATCAATTAAATGACATTGTGTAACAAAAAACTTCACCTCAGTGTCAACTAGTGACATCTGATGAACGTAAGATTATTAGCCCTCATTGCACTGGTTGTGCACGTAAAAAAGGTGATAGGACTCCTTTTGCTGTCTAGGAGTCCGTATGGTTAGGTGTCACCTCCTAATCTACTTCTGAAGCCAAACAGCTGGGCCTGCACTGCTGTGTTCTGATATGTAGGTATAGAAGGCCGGGGAAGCCCTTAGAAGTAATTCAACATATGTGCAGCCTTCTTTGTTGGAAGTGGCTGCAGGCGGCAGGCGCAGAAATCGTAATAATAAGACAATAGAAATGAATTAGCGCTCGATTTCTTCCAAAACAGATGTCGCCACATCTTACCGTATTATAAACACACAATGCACAATGATTTCTAATATTTCATATTACATTACTTGGCGAGTTTGTCAACGTCGCGTGTGTCGCGTATTACGGTAGAACAAATGCAACAATGGCAATTGTACAATACGAAAAGTAATAAATGAATTTGCAAAGGTAAATGTCATAGTAAAGTATTCATCTAGTTGTAAATTAATTAAAACAATGATAATTAGTAAATAATCAACTTACGGATGAAATGTTATGCCTTCATTAGTTGAATTACAAGTCCTTGATGAGTTTTTACAACTGATTATGTTGCAATGCATCATCATCAATTTATAATAACAAAATTTCACGTACGACGTTCCCCGCACAACTAAATCACAAAATGGTGTATTATGTTCGTCAACCCATATAAGCGGCGACAAGGTCACGCGTCTATGCGACTTCTATCGTCTTGTTATTACGATTTCTGTGGTTGCAGGTCTTCATGGACGGCGGTAGCCAAATTATGTGGACTTTAATTCCGTTTTTAACTTCAATTTTATAAAAAAAAAATCTTATAAGTTTTCAGTGACACTCGTAACGTGTTACGATATAATTATTACATTTATTGCGTTTAGAGCCGTGGTATAAAACGTATAGCTCTGATGGTTAGCGCTCGCTGTAAATTTCATAGTACGCGAGCAACCCGGGTTCGATCCCCGCCCGCACCAATGGAATTCATAACTGCAATTTTATTTGCTGATTTACCACGTGCTCGGCGGTGACGGAAAACATCATGAGAAAACCTCGCCAAAACGCATTGGGGCACTTCCTTGCTCTAAAACCTTCTCAGAAATGAAAGGAGGACTGTGCCCAGCAGTGGGACGTATATAAGCTGTCACTTTAACTTTTTAAATACGTTTATAAATTGTACCTTATAAGTTATAACTGTGGATAGAATTTGTTTTTGGGCGCCAAACCGACTTTTGTTTTGTTGCCAATATAACAATTCCATTTTAATTATGCAAGCATTTCGTGTTGTAATTTATACAATGTAAAAAAATGAATTTTGTTAATATACAAAGATGTTATACGGCACCGGTAGTCTATAATGAGTTTATGTTGATAACATAACATCTGAGTAGCGTAATAAAAATTGTTAAGTAAACTTATATCATAAATATATCAAAATAAAGCGTAATCTTTCTATTAGATAGTTGACAACCTTCTTGTATTTTGAAGGGAGGCGATAATATATTTTACTAGTAGTTCTATTGGGCTATAGGAATAATGAGTATCTTACTTTGAGGGAAACGTAAATATGGTGGACTCTTTCCTTTATATAATCTTTTGAAAAATAACAGTAAACTCGTGCTCAATTATGTAACGTGTAATGGATGTTATTTTATTTTACGGGAATTCACGTTTCATTCATTTAATATAAACTAGCTCTTATCCACGACTTTATCTTCTTGGTACTGTTGTTCTGTACTAAAGTTCTGTAAAAAAAGCAGCAGTTTCCTTAATAGTGGTCTTCACAAGTAGATCAATTATCGAATAATCAATTTAAACTCAGATTTTCTTTTCAATATCTCGAAAACTATGTACGATTCGATTAAGCACGTGAAACATAGTTTTGTTGTAAAATGAAATTCAATTCAAACTGTTAAAAATCGAATAAAATTTTGAGAGATAGAAAGGTGATGTCAGGACCTTGTTATGAAAAATATGAAATAATCTCATCTCATATATACCTAGTTTTTCCATTTCGTAAAATAATTCCTGCATGTCTTTCGAATAGAATAAAGTCTATATCAACTACTGCCATTGACTTCCATTTTATCGTGAAATTTTATCACAATCATTTTAGCTATTTCGAAGATTACTCAAGGCAGGCAGAAAAGCAGATAGACCGACAGACAACACACGTACAGACAGATATGCAAAACAATGGTTGTTCATGTCTTTAATGTATGCAAATCCCTACCCAGATATTACAAATAGACATTCAAATTTTATTTTGGTATATAGTGCATTGGGGTAAGATCGGTGATGGGGTAAGACAGCAAAATTCAAATTCCCGGTGAATTCTGCTATATTTTTGAAAGCTAGCAATATGGTACAAGACTCCATTTTATTCTGCCCCGACTCCAAGTTTCAGCCAGTCGCTCCGAGAAGTAGGGCGTGTGCTGCGCAGTATTTTATAAAACAAGGTAATTTTTGTATTTTTTTCGTCCGTCCGGTCTTTCCCTATCACTTTTATTTGCGATTTTTAGCGACGTTCGATCTTCCCCTTGATGGCCAATTCTTCATCATGCATATAAAAAATTATGCCTTGTCTTCGCACACGTTTTAAGCAGAAACTGTTGAGTTTTGAAAAGTAAAAGCTTCTTATAGCTAAATTACGTGTAACCATTAACGATTTGCGCCATGTTTCAGAAATCTGACGTATATGGAGTTCGAGAAAATAAAGTTTTTGCCCGACTCTTTTAACTAGTCGAAAATCGTCCGGTATTACCCCAACTCACTCACTATATGTTGTATAAACTACGCCGAATTGGTAGTAACTATCAGAAATTCACATATGACCTCATGGCGTATTACAGATAATGTTATAATTGTCTCGTATACGCCAAAAGCAACGTCAAAGGTGTGTTCTGGGGTCACCAACCCAACTGACGAGTGTACGTTAAAATGTTCTCCACTCAAAAAAAAAAAAAAAACAAAGCGAGAGATCATACAATCACATATGATACTGCAAATGAATATTTAAAAATAGAGCCCTGCTGGGTTTCTTGCTGGTTCTTTCCTGAGCATAGGTTTTTTCCTAACAATAATACTGTTACTGTTACCACAGAAATAATAGTACTGTTGCTACATGGTACAAGTTCACTGATTTTTAGATTGCTTCATAGAGGGGGAGGGGGATGTTTGCCATAGTTGCCACGCTTGAAAAGCGGGTTGACAAGTGACAACTGCAGTTTTTATTTTTATTTTTAGTCTTTATTAGGAATACGCTGCTGCTCATTATGGTTTGTTTCTGTCAATCGCTTCTTAGTGGTGCGTACTGGATATTCTTACACGGACACTACACGTTACAAATGGCGCCAACGTTCCGAACCGATGCTAAAAGCAACATTTTTTTTAATATAGTATAAGGGTGACAAACGAGCACACAGTCCACTTGATGTTAACCAAATGCTGTGGCCCATCCGTCGATTGGGCAGCGTTCGGGAAATTACGACACATCTTTTCGTCAGGTGTACCTCAATCTCTGAAAACTAAAGCGTTATAACCAGTGCGTGTTGCCAGTGATGACTTACGGATCTGAGACGTGGTCCTTCACTGCTGGCCGTATGAAGACGCTCAAGGTTGCTCAGCGAGTAATGGAGAGGGCTATGCTCGGAGTTTCTCTGCGTGATAGACTCAGAAATGAGGATATCCGCAGTAAAACCAGAGTGACCGACATAGCCCAACGGATTAGTAAGCCGAGTTTGCAATGGGCCGGCCATATAGCTCGAAGAACCGATAACCGATGGGGAAGAAAGGTTCTCGAGTGGCAGCCTCGTACCGGTAGGCGTAGTGTAGGGCGACCCTCTACTGGAGTGACGACCTGGTAAGACATGCAGGAAGTCGATGGATGCAGGTGGCTCAGGACCGTGCTTTGTGGCGTTACTTGGGGTAGACCTATGTTCAGCAGTGGACTTGTGAAGGGCTGTAATGATGATGAAAATGATGATGATGTGGCCCATAGACATCTTCATCTATCTTCAATTAAAAATCAAAATGCAGATACGTTGCCAGTAAAAAGGATCTCCGGTTCTCTACACCATACGAGACACAGCGGCATTACGCTAGTATTCTGTGAGAGCGTAGTCCTACCCCGGTCGAGCCGACCTATTCATGCTGCAACCACAATATAGCTGCAGCATGACTCTACCACTAAAATTACTTGCAGTAAGTATTCTTGTAATCTATAATCTACATTGATTAAAAATTATTCTTTTCTATTCTATTTCAAGTTAAGCAGTAGATTATTTCCCGGTTGACGTATACAATATTTGTATAACATATTGGAAGTTGTGAGAAAGGGAAAGAGGTTTCACGGTATCCGCATGTTTGTTTATGTAAAATTTGTAGGTAAGTTAAACTCTAGGCCTACACAGCTTAACCGAGATTACAAAGTAACGTAACGTTAGAATGATCTCTCTTTCCTTTCCTTTACTCTCTCGCTCCTTACCTGAAAGGATGACGAGCTTTGAGTTGAATACTAAAAGATGACGAGGAATAATTAACGTTCGAAATTAAAATAAGACATTTATAATGATGATGTTATTAAAAAATAAAAGATGTTTATGGTTAACAAGCCGTTTTGTTTAACCATACTCAATGGACCAATATATTTTAATTTAGTATTGTTTTTAAATAAACTTATTTAAGGTTTAATAAGTTTTTTTATAAAATAAGAGTGACAAACGAGCACACAGTCCACCTGATGGTTGGTGGATGCTGTAGCCCATAGACATTTACATTTATCCTCAATTAACAATCAAAATGCAGATGCGTTGTCACCTCTGAGGATTAAAATGGAAGGCCTCGTTTCCATTAAAAAATAGTCTCAGGTTCTCTACGTTCATCATTCAAAACACAGCAGTATTTATGCTGGTATTCTGTGAGACATGGTCCTTCCCCAGTAGAGCCGACCCATTCCTGCTACAACCATAATATAGCTGCAGCGTATCTCTACCAAGTATCTGGGGGCACGGCAGTGCCCCCACCAAGTCGAGCAGAAAAGCGGCACGGCCGTACTATACTTTTCTCGAAGCAATTCAGGCCTTTTTCAACCCCCTATAACTTTGTAGTCAATAAAACTAGAAGCCTGAATTTACCGAGTAGGCATTGTATAAACATAGTATTTTTCAAATTTCATTCAATATGAACCAGTAGTTTAAGAATTATAACTAGTCAAAATATCTTAATTTTGTCACTCACTGACTGACCGATCATCAAAACTCTAAGGCACTTCTAACAGACATAGAAGCTTCAAATTTAGAATAAAATTAGTGTTTAGTGTACAAATCAAGGAAAAAGAAAAATATTTGTTAATGTTGGTCCAGTTTTCGAGATACACCAACTGCATAAATAACTTTGTAATCCCATATAAATATGTACAATTACAAAGTTACATTTGCAGTGAATGAATCTGTGTGCTTGTATATGTATAACAGGTGTAGATAGGTACGTTGTTGGTATTCAAGAAGTAGAAGGTAACAAACTACTAATTTCTAGTTTTATTATGTTCTAGTCTTATTTTAGGATCAAAAGAGCTCTTTTTCCAAAGCTTAAATAAGTAATCCCTTATTTCACATAATCGAGTAACATTAATTAACACATTAACCACATTAACATTAATCCGGAAAGATAAAAAGTAGGACTATCTTATCTAAAAAAAGAAATGAGATGCCATCAAAAACATAACTTGGCCATCTCATGAATACACAATGTATCTCAAAAGTAATACATATTACCTATATTAAATTAGACGGCTTAGTGCGATTGCCAAGTCAATCTATATACTTAAAATATAAAAGATTTTTAACATTGATATGGTCACTATAAAATATTGTTAGGTTAGCTAATTACGTAATAACTTAAAACAGAAGGACCCATGAGTAGGAACTGAATAAATTAACCGACTTGGTATTACATGGATCTCACAACTTTTTACGGTAGGAGAACTGAATTGCGAGACTTGGTTTTTTTTACAAGTTTATTTTATCAAAACTGTATTCAATCTTATCCTTAAAACTTAAAACAATGGATAACAAACTACTTTGTATGTTATATTCAACTCGTATATTGTTAACAAATATCTTGATGCCTCATATTTAGATGTTTTTGTTTTGTTATTGAAATATATAAGACCATTATCATCGGAGCACTTATTTCATATTTTCCACTTATAATTTACGCACTACACGAAATTGCATCATTTTTACGTATCAAAATCTGCTTTAACACAATATTAAAACGATATAATACGGGAACAGCAATCTGCCGGCAGTCAAGTTCTCTCCAAAATAATATATTCAATTATACGAGTAACTGCGCTGGAGCTATCAACATGGTAGAACCCACGTTACAACTATATTATGGTTGTATAACGAACTGGTCGACTCGACCGGTGAGGCCTCAGCCTTCTTTACTGGAACAAGGCATTCCAACTAGATCGTAACAGCGCAGCTTCATTTCGATTCTTAATCGAGGATAGATGTATATTTCTATATCACCGTATAAATTAAAGAAAAGCACTTAGGAGATCAACCAAAAAACTCATGAAACTTTTGCGTTGAATCTTTTGATTTAACGCAAAAGTTGTAAGATTTTTCATTAAAAAAAAATACAAAGATATAATATATTATTCGTCTGCGATAGTTCGGGTCAAATAACCACAATCTCTTACAATTAAAGCATTTGAAAAACTACAATTTATTTGCGATATGCCCAACTTAAATGATGGAAGTAATGTGATTACAATCTTATATCTATAGCATTAAAGTACAAAACGCGGTGTTCATGAAATTCGCGCTACAATTAGGGACACATTTTGAATTTCGGCCCCCGAGTTCAATGGAACTTTATACAGGGGAGAGGTTGGTCTACAGTGACAGAAGTTGGTCGATTAATTATGTCTTTCGCCCCTTTTCAAATATCGAATGCGAGCTAGAATTACCGAATAAGATCGTTTGCTTAAATGATTTCGTTCGTGTTTTGTCACTGAGATTCGTTTCAATTTGATTGTACAGAGTTAAAATTTAATTTATAACGCAAACAATGTACACGGGCTACGGCCTTCAATAAAGTGAAATGTCGACTTTAAATAATTTATGTCTCCATCTTGTCTCAGCCGAGTGCTTTCTAGTATTTTCATAAGTCAGCTCTTGGAACACACATGTCTAAGACTATCTAAAGAAAAATACTGGAAGCACTAGTAGAAGGATAATTATTTAAGATGTGGAAACGACTTAGCTAGGATTTAGAAGACAAGGTGGTATATAAGATCGTTAGAAATGAGTTAATTAATTACGTGATGATTTCTTTTATTTACGCGAAAACTACACATATAAATGAAACTAGTTTTTACGGATTTTATTGTGTATATTAACTTTTTTTATATTCCGTGTATCGAGTACTTTACAGCACCCATGGCCACGGGGAGACTGAGCTGTTCGACATCCCAATGTCATAGTTAACCACGGCTGATACCAGATTAAAATTATCAATTTTTGTTCTGATCTAAGCAGTATGAACTTATAGTATCTTGAAGTCTCGCAGTTGTATGCTTGGGTTGGGATTTAATTTTATTATAGGATGCCAAGCAGATTGTAGTACCCAGCCATCTACTCTATTGAAATTAGGGTGTCAGTTTTTACCATCTGTCAAGTGTAATGTCCCTCTGCAAGATGCAGGAGTATATTGTGAAAGTGGTCTCTCTTACATAGGACACAAAAATATCAAAAAATCCGCGTTAAAGAACACGAAGCTGATGTGAAGAATCGACGATCCGGGGAGTCTGCTGTCTGTGAACACGTACAGGAACGCTCTCGTCACTACATAAGATTTGATAGACCACAAATCCTCGCTAAAGAACATCGATTCCTTTTAAGGTGATTCACGAGGCTATTGAATTAAAAAAAAAACAACCGAATTTCAATAGCGAAGATGGCTGGGTGCTACCATCTGCTTGGAATTCTATAATTAATAACATTAAATCCCAACCCAAATATACAACTGCAAGGTTTCATAATACTACAAGTTCATACTGCGTAGATCCGAACGAAAATTAATAATTTTAATCTGGAGGTAGCCATGGTTAACCTTGACATTAGAACATCGAACACCTCAGTTCCTCCGTAACCATGGGTTAAAATAAAACGCGATAAAATCCGTAAAAACAAGTTTCATTTAATTAATTATGCCCAAATAATCCAACGATGCTAAATTTTAAGATGGCGTTGAGTCTCGCGCTGTCTCTATCACTTTAAGTCAAAGTGACTGAGACACCACCAGTTAACGACATCCTAAATTGAGTAGCGTTTGAGTATTTGGCCGTTAGTGTTTAGCCTTCGCACTCTGTTTCTCTAATGCCTCGTTTAACGCTAAACAAGTGCCATACTATTAGCGGTGGTATGTGTTTCCCTGTGTAAAGGTTAGACTGGTATTGGGGGTAATGATGTTGGCTACAGTGGAATTGGGTGTAGTCACAGCCTAAGGAAAACTTATTTTTTTAAGTATTAGTAACCTTATTAATTAACATTACTAATATTCCTTTTAACCATTCCTGGTAAGCTTGACACGCTTGTGTTAGGAGTGGTTCACGACAGTAGTCATTGGATTCGAACCCACGACCTTTTGACTTCACGATCCGCGCTCTGCCATATTACAACAACAATGAGCAGTAGTTAAACTGTGATGTAGTAGTGGATTAATAGTGCCAGCAAATGTGCGAAGGAGGGAGGTGCAATCATCAATCTTCACATGTTAATGACCTTTATTATAAAAAGGTGTACGGAGGATAGTTCGACAACCTAACAACCTGCAAAGACTTAGAGACGAACTTGAGGTCAAATAACATTGCAAACAATATCATAACTAAGTTTTCGTTATCGAGCACTTAATAAATCAGCACCAAATTTTATTTCAAGATTTCATTTACAAGATTTCAAATAACAATTTCCTAGGTGCCGACGAGGATCGAACCCGGACTGCTCGCGTACTATGAAAGTTGGCTTTTTGTGATCATCATTTAGGCCTAAATCGTATAAGATAGGTATATATCTATGTTAAGCAGTGGAACATATAAATAAGCTGTAACTTAACTTTATACATCCTATAACCTTAACACCTCCGAATAAGTCAGACAGCAAACTATCTGAGGATACAAGAATTTCTGGATTTTTGCCTAAGTCGCTTATGTTTAGGTGACATACAGTATACACATATTCAACAGGCTTTTTAAGTTGAAAGTAGCTTGATAGGATTCAAGGGCTCTAGAAGGATTTATAAACCTTGGCGCTGACAATTTAACAGTCTTATCATCGCTATATTTAGAAAAGAGTGAGTAATTTTCAAAGACAATTCTTGAAAAACATGAAATATTGATTGTGGTCTAGTACTGCTTTATAACACGTAACAAAATAATCTAAAGGTATAGACAAAAAACGTTACATTTCATTATGGCCTTTTTTCCTTTGGCATAAAAGAAAGCTTGTTCTTTATGAATCAACTAACATTATAACAGAAATAAAAGTAAGAGAGAACCCATTTTATATCCAGTTAGATAACGGTATGGTACAGTGTTGCATAGCTCAATTACGACGATCTAGGTATGTAGTGCCTTGAGTTATGTGGCTTTTTCAAATCTTCTTTTACACATGTAAATAAATTGCAGTTTGTGTCTGTAATAATAAAATAGCTGACTTTTATTATTGTGAATGTATCAGATATTCTGAAAGTAATCATTTAGACTCTCCCTTCCACCTTGGAACAACCTGACGTTCGGCCTATCTCCTCCCTTTTGTTTCCCACGTTCCACGCATTCGAACAAAACAGTTTGCTATATCGTTCATCATGCGTACAGCAAGGGAGTGAAATAAGTATGCAGCACCTGTCTTTCCACCTGGTTACAACGTAGGTGTCTTCAAGGCAAGAGTGAGTAGGCTTCCACCGTTTTAGACTGCATCACCACCTTACCTGAGGTGGGACTGTAATTAAGCGTTGACTTAAACTAGTAAAAAAAACCGGCCAAGAGCGTGTCGGGCCACGCTCAGTGTAGGGTTCCGTAGTTTCTCGTCCGTCACAATAAGTGTTCCCACTTATGTCTTTGTACAAAAACTGTTGTTTCCATCCAAGTTCAAAATGATTTTCCTAGAAATTCCTTAAAAAGTTCTACTTTTCAGATTTTTTTCATATTTTCTAAACTTATGGTTCAAAAGTTAGAGGGGAGGGGACACATTGCTTTTTACTTTTGGAGCGATTATTTCCGAAATTATTGACATTATCAAAAAATGATTGTAGCAAACCCCTATTCATTTTTAAATACCTTTCCAACAATAAGTATATCACACGTTAGGGTTGAAATTGAAAAAAATCACTTCCCACTTTACATATAGGAGGGCTACCCTAATAAAACATTTTTTTCCAATTTTTATTTTACCACTTTGTCGGCGTGATTGATATACATATTGGTACCAAATTTCAGCTTTCTAGTAGGTCACAGAGATTAAGCGAGGACGAACAGACGGACAGACAGACATGGCGAAACTATAAGGGTTCCTAGTTGACTACGGAACCCTAAAAAGACAAAAATAAACATTTGTAAAATTTTTGTGTTTGTGTGTGTGCTTGTACGAGGCGAGCTAATCTTCAGATGGCTGCACCTATTGTAATGAACACACAAGGCACCAAAACACAGAAATAAAGTCAAAACAAAAAAAAATTCAAGACCGAACAAACTGCCAATTAAAATTAGGAAAAAAATTATATATGATATATATTATTAAAACTAGCGTCTCAGGGTGGTGACAATAAAAAACCAATTCAGCATCATATCAGGTTGGAAACCTAGCGCTGATTTTCTATTGGTCCCCTAAATTGCATTCTTCTTCACCTCCGAAATCAGTTACCGTGTACTTCCGCAAGAACAATCAGTATACGTGAACTCTATGAAAAGACATATATAGGTACTTATATAATAAATGAATAGTATAATAGGTATATATACGTAACAAGATACAAATTAAATACTTAATAATAGCAATGCGTGTAGTGATCCAAGCTATATTTTAACCGAAAAACTTGATAAAATTTGATAAAATAAATGGCTATCAAAGATTATTTAAATCCATCTAAATAACACATTAATATGAGTAGATCCCCAGGTGATGCCACTAGTTCTATATACAACATGTAACATAATTAACGCTCTTTGAGAAAGTAGTTTGTTCAGAATTGTTTACTGAATCGATTTCTATCATTTTTAATATAGGTAATTTTTATCCCAAAAATAATTAAACCGACGTAAATTACAGTCACACTAAATCTGTACAGACAAACAAACTAAAATGGATCTTAACTTAAGGCAATAAGAGTTTTAAAAATGCAGTTTTATTTGTATTATTACTAATTCTGTCATTCAATAAAAATAAAGAAAAATGAACTTTATTTCAAGCACGTTAAAGTCTTTGCGTTCGTGGATTTGTACTGTGACCACAACATTCTTCCGGAATTAGTATAACTAATTTGATAAATAATCAGTGCATAAAAATGTTTAACTAAAAATACAGTGTATGTAGTATGATTTTAACATAATATACTAATCGGGGTGTCTGAGGGTGTGCGTTAATTACGTTACATATTGCATATGTTCTTTTGCAGTTTATTAAGTTAGAATGGAACGCATACGTAATAACGAGACCTATGTGTACTTTGTAAGGGCTAAAGTCCCACAGCAAGCAAATTCTTTTCTTTTTCCCGCGATCAAACCACGTACGATCCTCGATTTAGATACTACTATCGGTATTCAGCAGCAACAGAAAACTCTAGTAATCTGTATTACTGTGAAATATGTTATACTAGTAGTTATTGTATATATGTATATACTTAATTTTTTTTGTTTCATAAAACGTTACCTCACAGTGAGATTTTCTCCCGCATCGTTGAAGCCGTTACATAAATTGTACAAGGACAAACAACACACACGTGTTTCGAACGGGATTCTAATCCGCGACCCTGCAGCACCGCGACCAAAAGTTTAACCACTGCGCTACGGAGTCTTCATAGTATTTTACGAATATATCAATGTAATTCTGTAATATATTTAATATTTTTCACTTTGTCATTTAATATTAAAAAAAAGGACAAAAGCTATGACGATGGTCTACTTGCATGCATACCTTAGAATCGTCAAGCGTCAACAAGGCCCTATTTCGCAAGCCTGCCCTGAAGCGAGGAGTATGCTTCTCATTTGTCAGAGAGGAGACCCGTGCCGTTTAGTACGACGTGTACTGGCTTATTTTATCTGTAAAAATAATCTCAAAGACGGTGTATACTTTGTTTTTGTTTTTTATTTTAATATCTCCGTTAATTCACGTTCTTTCGTATTCGTTTATGTTATAATACCCTCGTATTTCTGGAACAAGAGTCTTTTTAGGGTTCCGTAGTCAACTAGGAACCCTTATAGTTTCGCCATGTCTGTCTGTCCGTCTGTCCGTCCTCGCTTAATCTCTGTGACCGTTAGCACTAGAAAGTTGAACTTACTTTACTGAAATTTGGTACCAATATGTGCATCAATCACGCCGACAAAGCGGTAAAATAAAAATTGGAAAAAATGTTTTATTAGGATGGCCCCCCTATATGTAAAGTGGGAAGTGATTTTTTTTAATTTCAACCTTAACGTGTGATATATTGTTGGAAAGGTATTTAAAAATGAATAGGGGTTTACTAAAATCATTTTTTGATAATGTCAATAATTTCGGAAATAATCGCTACAAAAGTAAAAAAACAATGTGTCCCCCCCCCCCTCTAACTTTTGAACCATAAGTTTAGAAAATATGAAATAATCTGAAAAGTAGAACTTTATAAGGACTTTCTGGGAAAATCATTTTGAACTTGGATGGAAACAACAGTACCCACTACCGGGAGCAGTTGCAGGAGCGCGGAGCGCTGCTGGAGCGCGAACATAATGGATACCCACCTTTAAACTCATAAGTGGGAACACTTATTGTGACTGACGGGAAACTACGGAACCCTACACTGAGCGTGGCCCGACACGCACTTGGCCGCTTTTTTTTTTGTAAAAGTGAAAAAAGTAACAAAACTATTTCGATTAAAGCTAATTTGTCTTATTCGCGGCGGTTCAGTAACTAAATAATCGTTTTAAATTTCAAACCACCCGAAAAACTAGAGTTTGATCAATGCCAAGTGAAGTACCAGGTGCACGAAAGTACCGGGTTCATATCCGGGTATCATATTTGTCAAAAATTTCTCAGTTAAAGGCCGGAGTAGGAAGTTGGCGGTGTTTCATTCCTGTGCCTCAGAAAGGACGTAAACCCGTTCAATTCCTTGCACCTAATTATTCTCCAGCAGTATCGTATTGTCGTCCCATCGGACTCCGAGAGTGCAGGAATAACGATGACATGATCGAATCGGTGGAGCATCATCGTCTTCATTATGATCATCATTGTGATGAGCTGCGTTACACGTACATGCTGTTATTAACCCCACTATATGCACAAATATTTCCACAAGAAATTCTTATTAAAATGGCTACAAAACAAGAGAAGAAGAGCGCTCGTTTTGGTTTTTCTTTAAATAATAAACTACCTTCCATTTTTTTTTTTTTTATAGAAGAGGGGGCAAACGAGCATGCGGCTCACCTGATGTTAAGTGACTACCGCCGCCCATGATCAACCGCAACACCAGGAGACTTGCGGGTGCGTTGCCGGCCCTTTAGAAAGGAGTAAGCTCTTTTCTTGAAGGTCCCCAGGTCGTATCGGTCCGGAAAAATCGCCGGTGATAAACTATTCCACAGAGAGGTTGTACGTGGAAGAAAACTCCTTGTGAAACGTACAGTGGTGGACCGCCAAGCATCCAGATGGTGTGGATGGTATCGGGACGTTTGCCGTGTCGTGCGTTCACGAAATTTGGCGGCTGGGATTAATCCGAACAATTCCTTAGAGCACTCCCCGTGATAGATGCGATAAAATACGCAAAGAGATGCAACATCTCTTCGCAACGCCAGTGAATCGAGCCGATCGGAAAGCACTCGGTCGTCGACGATTCGAGCCGCTCTGCGCTGGATGCGGTCAAGTGGAAGGAGCTGGTACTGGGGAGCCCCAGCCCAGAGATGGGAACAGTATTCCATGTGCGGCCGAACCTGCGCCTTGTAAAGTTGCAGGCGGTGTGCCGGCATGAAATACTGTCCCGCTCTGCTGAGCACGCCAAGCTTTTTAGAGGCCAATTTGGCCTTCCCTTCCAAGTGACCACGAAACTGCACGTCACTCGATATGTCGACGCCGAGGATTCTGATACTGGCTGAGGCAACAAGGGGAGTGCCTTGAAACTGAGGGGATACGACAAAGGGATTCTTTTTAGCGGTTAACGCGCAAACTTGTGTCTTCTGGGGGTTAAACTGGACTAGATTTAGTCGTCCCCAATCCGAGACTCTGTACAGCAAGGACTCGACTTCAGACACAAGTTTGTCCCGGCACTCGGAGACGTTTTCCCGAGAAATATTGGCTCGGCCGGTGTAAAGAGCATCACCAGTGCTGTCATCTGCATAGCAATGAATGTTACGGGTATGCAACATATCATTGATATGCAGAAGAAACAGCGTTGGCGATAGCACGCAGCCCTGTGGAACACCAGCATTAATAGGCTTGCAATCGGAGCTTGCACCGTCTACAACGACCTTGATGCTCCGATCTGCAAGAAAGCTGGTGATCCAATCGCACAATTTCTCGGGAAGCCCATAGGAAGGGAGCTTCGAAAGAAGCGCTTTGTGCCAAACCCGATCGAAGGCCTTCGCAATGTCCAAACTAACGGCCAATGCCTCCCCCTTGAACTCTACTGCCTCCGCCCATCTGTGAGTGAGGTAGACCAGAAGATCACCAGCTGACCGACCACGGCGAAAACCGTATTGGCGGTCACTAATCAGCTGGTGATCCTCAAGGTACCTCATGAGCTGGCAGTTTACAATGGACTCCATTGTTTTGGAGATCAAGGAGGTGATGGCGATAGGCCGGTAGTTGGACGCGTCTGAGCGGTCGCCTTTTTTAGGGATCGGGTGGACGAAAGCCGTCTTCCATGATTTTGGGACTACGCCTAGGGAGTAGGAGTACCGGAAAAGACGCGTTAAAACCTGTGCCAACTCTGGAGCACACGTCCTCAGCACGATTGGGGGGATTCCGTCAGGCCCACTCGACTTGTGGATGTCCAGGGAGAGGAGTGCTTTGCGAACCGAGCGCTGTGTGAACTGCACTTCCGGCATGGAGCACTCACACTGCGGGATGGTCGGCGGCGTACTCCCCCCGTCATCGAGAGTCGAGTTAGACGCAAAGAAGGAGCCTAGAAGATCGGCTTTCTCCTTTGCAGTATGGGCCAGTGAGTCGTCCTCCCTGTGCAGAGATGGAGGAGATGGCTGACAGAAATTCCCCTGGACAGCCTTGGCGAGAGACCAGAATGCACGGGTTCCAGAAGGAAGGCGAACTAGTTTCTCGCCAATTCTGCCTATGTGCTCTGACTTTGCCTTGGCAATGACTCTTTTGAAGGACCTAGAGGCGGAATTATACTTCTTTTTTAGAGCGCTGGTGTTTACATCCCGGGACGCTGATGCATCAACCCAGGCTTGATAGCACTCCTGCTTATAGCATGATGCTATTTTACAGGAGCGACCAAACCATGGCTGAGATTTGCCTCCAATGGGCACCACAGAGGAAGGAATAAAAAGTTCCATACCCTGAAGTACCACATCAGTAACAGAATCCGCAACAACGTTGGGATCATCCGGCGAGAAGCAAACCCGCCCTCAAGGGTAGGATGCAAAGAAAGACCGCATCCCATCCCAATCGGCTGACCTATAGTGCCAAACACGGCGGCAGCCTGCAGAATGCAACCGCGATTTCGGCGTGAGTGGCACAACACTCCGGACCAGACAATGGTCCGAGGAGCCTAAAGGGGCGTCGACGTAAATCTGATATCCGTCCGGGTGAGAGGTCAGCAGAAGGTCCAACAGGGAAGGTGCATGATCCTCCACATCTGGAATCCGCGTAGGCGAAGTAACCAGTTGCGTCAGACCATATGCCAAGGCAAAATCATGAACAGATGTCCCCGCATGATCGGTTAAACGTGAACCAAGCCATTCGGCGTGATGGGCGTTAAAGTCGCCGAGGATCACGATCTCCGCGGAGGGGATCTGCTGTAGCAAGGAATCTGCAGCCATTTGGACGTGGTCGAAAAGTCGGTCTGTTTCGGCATTACCGCTATGGGACCTATAGAGGCACCCGTAGACGCGCGGATGGTCGTCGCTGTCTACGCGTAGCCATAGGATGGACAGGTCCGAACCTTCAAGTCTGCCGAGGCGTCGAGAACAGATTAGAGTGAAGTCCCCTGATATTGCAGAAATTCACGGACAGCGTGGCAGGGGTCGCCTTGGTCTTGTTGCTCCGTTTGCCCCGAGCAGTTGTAGTCTTGAGCGGAATTTCGCCCCCCCCAGAATACGCGGGGCAGTCTGAGCACCCACGCTCAGAAGTGGAGAAACATGGTCGTGGATGCTCAGCGAGGGATTCTCCAGGGGTGCTGGTACCCTCCTGGGGTAGTCTATCTTTATTTAATTCCGCTACCATGTTGATGGGGGGGGGGGGGGATTTGGGCCTCCGGCCACCTGCACTCACCAGACGAAACGCGGAAGCAGAGCTTCCACTTCACGCCGGTATTCTGTGAGGTCGTGGTACCACCCCGGTTTGAGCCGGCCCATACGTGCAACAGCAAAGCTGCCGCATGCAAGTCCATTTGTCTGTTGGATTATAATGGGCTGGCTTTTCTGAAATGAAAATTACGTAGATATTACTTGGAAACCACGCGTACCTGTAAATAAAGAATTTGAAAAATTAGTAACTCAAATCGTAATACAAGTATTTTGTACAATAGTTTACAGTTCGGTATACTCAATTACAAGTGGCGTTGCTGTTACAATTGCAAGTGATGAATTAAAAATGAAGTATATTTTTACAATCGGTTCATTTGTGTGGAACGGGTCGGCTCGACGGGGTAGGTCCACACTCTCACAGACTACCAGCGATTGTAGAGAACTGGAGATCCTTTTTATTGGAATCGAGGTATTTCATCTCAGTCCTCAGGGGTGACAACGCATTTGCACTCCGATTATTAATTCAGGACAAATATGGATGTTTAGGGGTCATAAATTCTCTTACCATCGGGTAAACACAAAACAGTGTGCTCGTTTGTCAGCCAATGCAATAAAAATATTGTGTAGTATTAAGTAATATGACATTTAATTTACTAACTACCCTACAGACCTTACCCCTGACAGAAGGAGCGGTGTAAAAATATTCACTCGTATGTGTCGTAATAAGCAGTAAAGGGAAATTAATTAGGAGATGGGCAGCAAGGTATTCCTAATAAAAACCTAAAAAAATAAAAATTGCAGCAGTAAACCCGCCCGCCAAGCATGGTAACTATGGCATATGTGAGGCAATCAATGGAAGAGGCCTTTTTTCAACACCGGACTTTTGATTGACTATACGTGGCAGAGTCACGCTGCGGCTATATTATGGCTGTAGCAATAATGGGTCGGCTCGACCAGGGAAGGACCACGCTCTAACGGAATACCAGCGTAAAATAGCAGCTTAATGCTGCTGTGTTTCGTATGGTAAGTGTAGAGAACCGGAGACACGTTTTACTGGAATCGAGGCATTCCATCTTAGTCCTCAAGGGTGACAACGTATCAGCATTTTGATTTCTAATCGAGGTTAAATGTAGATGTCTAGGGGCCACAGCATCTACTTACCATCGGGTGGACTGTGTACTCGTTTGTCACCCTTATCCTATAAAAAAACGGTAACAATAAATATTAAAGCTCTAAATCTAAAGGCTTACGACTGAAAGGCAACAGTAAAAATTGTCACATTCACGTACATTTTTTAAACTAATTTTACTGTTTTTCTGTATCGAAAGAATGTTCTATCGCAGTAATCACTTAAAAATGATCATGAAATGTCATGATAAGTTAAGTTGGTTAGCTTATTGGGGCCAGTACAGACCCACGGATTAAAAGTTAAGAAGGTGCTGTTTTAATAAAAGTTAAATTTCAAGTTTAACATCTTTAGCAAACAGCAGAAATTGGTGTGTCATAAAATCACACACATAGACTCAAAGCGCCATGACGATTCTGTTGTTAGTTGTTACATCAAATTGAGTCATGTGCGAAAGTAACTTAAGTCTAGTTTTAATTATTAACTGGCGTTAAGAAGCAGCGTTAAAGGGGCGAGACGTTGACGAAAATTATGGCTTCTCCAGCAGTGAACAAACACTACAAAAGTATAGTTATACCGTTATAATTATAACATATTGAAGACCATGACATCTGCCTTATGACATTCCAGGAAAACACAACACATAATGAGATAAGAGATTAATGATTTAAAACGCCATAAGTTCGAAAACTACCAAAACTATCGAGATAACAGAAATTACTTGGATCAATTAAATATTTCATAATATTGGAACGTTAGAATGAAGAGCACCTTTCATTTTGTTACACGCTCCGCGGGGTCGAGGTCGGGGGTGGGGCCTTGCTACCCCTTATTTAGGTTAACCACGCCTTACAAATTTTCCTATCTTGCACGCCAGTTCGACACTCATTATCCCTGGTTACTCTCCTGTCAACATGTTCACGGTTTTCTAAATACCACTTCGATGACAGAGGTGGTAGGGTAAGGCAAGTCATAAAACGCAATACGTGTACTGACGTTTGTCAGATTACAAAGAGTGGTAACCCCTATATTTTTAAATTAGAGATGCATGTATCAGCTAAAATAAAAAACACTTTGTACTATAAAGTGTTTTGCTTTAAGTAAATAGTGAATGGTCGATTACCGTTTAATTATTTTACCGACATTAGCATTTAATTTACTTAAACAGTCTTTGCGGAAGGTACGGCTTTTTACGCGTTACAGCAGTGTTAAATAAAACGAAATGAAATAAAACGTGAATTATGAACAAAGAAAGACCTTCGCCTTATAACGTTGTATCTACCGACGTAAGGTTGATTACAAATTGAAAGTGAACTGACGGTTGATTACATTTTGAAGATATGAATGCTTTAATGTGCATTAGTCATTAGTAGGTATATCAAATGGTTGAAGCCAATATATATTAACTTTGTAGGTTTAGAGTTAGAGCATTAGGTATTTCGTTTATTGTTTCATGTAATCATTTACCATAATTTATCCTATCAAAGATCACTGTTGAACATTGGTCTCCACATAGAATGCCTTATGAGTCGGATATTGGCCATAGATGCCACGCTTGGCAAACGGGTTGGTAACGCAGTCTTTTCTAGTTGTTATTAGGAGGCTAGAAAGACGCTGCTGTCTATATCCTTGCTTGTTTTCCTTCTTATTATATTTAATTTATTATATAATAATTTATTACACTATATTCACTTTTTTATATATCGCTTTCGTACGCAATTTTTGAGTTTAATAATTAAAGTAATTAAAAAGTTCAAAATCTTAATAGATTTTTTAAATATGGAATAAATAACACTCTCAATGTCGTTATTGTGTTTAACTTACCACTGATTCGGGAAAATTCCTTTGTCCTGGGAAGAACCAAGAAGATACCCAGTGGAACTTTTTTTTAAAGAGATCGGTTTACAATCATGTAGTATGTTGTACAACTAACTACACAAATCATATAAATAGCTTGGTAGCGATCACCTCATTTCTAAAAATAACCCCTAGGGTAATTACCTTCCACAAATTTCTTAATATTTTAATTACACTTTTTATACAATCTTTGTTTATTAATGTTTTTGAACTTGGCGGTGGGCACACATTTTTTTTTCTAATTAGGCAAACAGTTATAGCTAGCTATAGCTAGTCTAGAAAGACCAGTATCACTGAAACCTGTAGGATCTATTGTATTGTGAACAAACATTGTACACTTTCTGGGATTTTCGAGTTAGTCGAGTATAACCTTGTGTCTTGTTCCTAGTATTTACAGAATGAATATCACTTATTCTTAGTGTAAATTCTTTAGAATCCGAAAATCTGTTAATGAAAACATGTGTAGCCTTCGTTTAAAATTGGTTGCTTTTTCTCAAATGAACTGTAAAACCTTTTGTCACTTAGGTTTCATTTAAAAAAAATCATACGTCTCAAATTGAAGGAAGATTCTGTCTGCTTACTTATTCGTCAGCTCTTAACACTCCCCGCTAGTCAAGGCCATCTCCCACGGCTATATCGTGATGACATAATTGCCGATCTTGGTGGGCAGATTGGCGGTTCATCCGCATGATCTATTGCCTGGCCTTTCACACGATTGTTTCTTACTATATTCAGGGCACAAAATGTGGTGATAAGTATCCTCATGCCACCGTCATCTTACTTCAAAAAGGAGGACATTTCAGAGCCATGCTGCAGCTATATTATGGTTGTAGCAGAAATAGACAAGCTCGCCTTGGGTTAAATGCTCTCATAGAATACCAACGTGAAATAGTACCTTAATGCTTTTGTATGTTGGTTTAGAAAATCGAAACCCCTTTTTACTGGAAATGAGAAATTCCATCTTAGTCTCTCTGGATGACAAGAAACTGTTTTTTTAATCTTAATCGTGGATAGATAGGTATATATGTTTATTAACCACAGTATCCACTTACAATCAAGTGGACTGCGTGCTCGTTTGTCACCCATATTCTTAAAAAACATAGACTTTCAATCAATACATTATTATTAGCGCCAAGTTAAAATGTATTTTTATCAAATATAAAAAAAATATTTCATAAAATGACTAATGAGAACTTAATGCCTTAAAAAATAAGACAAATTGATATATTTTCTTTTGAAATATCAAATAAAGAGGCTTTGTTACAAAAATAAAGAATCTTGTTATGGTTGAAAGATTACAGCGGCACATTACGCGCCAATGATAATGTTTTTGTATTCATTGGTGCTTTAAAATAGGTTTATTTTAATATTATAAAT
Organism: Parnassius smintheus behrii; assembly: GCA_036936625.1. Lineage (NCBI taxonomy): Eukaryota > Metazoa > Arthropoda > Insecta > Lepidoptera > Papilionidae > Parnassius > Parnassius smintheus. Next base: position 15,563,372 of record JAUPFT010000019.1, read on the forward strand.
ACTCTTATTTCAGAGTGACGACCTGGTAAGTGATGCAGGTAGTCGATGGATGCAAGTGGCTGAGACAGTGTTTTGTGCCATTTCTTGGCGGAAGCTTATGATTAGCAGTGGACTTGAAAAAGGCTGCAAATGATAATGATGATGAAATACTCCACGACGTAATACATTTGTACACAGAAAATTTAAAAAAAAAGAACGATTTATAATTATCACAACCGACATCCATAACGATTGTGTTTTCAAATAAAATAAAATACTTATTTTTATTTTTGTATGTTGATTATTTTATTATACTGTTACTTTTATGGATGCAAAAAATAATATTTTATATTATTTCTCTGAGTTTGTTTATTTAAAATTACATTAGAAAATATAAAAAAAATACTTACTTAGCTTACGTGGTAGAGCCATGCTGCAGTTATATTGTGGTTGCAGCACGAATGGGTCGGCTCGACCGGGGTAGGACCATGCTCGCACAGAATACCAACGTAAAATAGCAGCTTAATACTGCTGTGTTTCGTATGGTGAGTGTAAAGAACCGGAGATCCTTTTTACTGGAAACGAGGCATTCTATTTAAGTACTAAGGGCTGGCAACGCATCTGAATACTGATTTTTAATTAAAGATAAATGAAGATGTATACGGGCCTCAGCATCCACTTAACACCTGATGGAGTGTGTGCTCGTTTGTCACCCTTATACTATAATAAGGGCGAGTAACCCACCAGTCTGACAAGTGGGCGTTGTGCTGCCTATAGACACATACACCTACATTTATTCTCGATTAATAATTAAAATGTAGATGTGTTGACACAACTGAGAAATAAGATAGAATGCGTTACCAGTAAAAGGGTTCCGTGCTATTTTACATTGGAATTCTGTGAAAGCTTGGTCCTTTCCCGGTGGAGCCAACCCAATCCATTCTTGCTGCAACCATGATATAACTACGGCGTGCCTTTTTTATAGAATAAGGGTGACAAACGAGTACACAGTCCACCTGTAACCCATAGATATTTATCCTCGATTAAGAATCAAAATACAATGCGTTGTCACTCCTGAGGACTAAGGTGGAATGCCTCGATTCCAGTAAAAAGGGTTTCCGGTTCTCTACACTCACCTTATGAAACCCAGCTGCATTGAGTTGCTATTTTACGCTGGCTGTATTCTGTAAGGGCGTGGTGCTCCCTGGTCGAGCCGACCCAGTATTGCTGGAGCCAACATAGTATTGCTGGAGCGTGACCACGTGAAATATTTCTATAACATCTAAATTTTTCCCACAAAAAATTTACCAAAAACACCTTATAAGTTTCCGGGGACAAATTTACATACAATATTTCATTAAAATGAAAAAAAAAGTCTAAAAGTTGCAGTTAAAGTGTAATAAAAAGTTACTGGCGGAGTGGATTACAATTAATTTAGTCTCTGTTTGCAACACATGAAACGAGAAATGGTGGCCGTTATATAAAACTAGTTTACGTTATCTTACTATAAAAATCAAGTAGAACGCATTTTATTTTTTATGTTTTTTTCTTCTGATCGTAATGAAGAATTATTCGACATAGAGAAACTCGTGTATTACTTAAGGATCACATTTTAGTAAGGGCAGATCAAAGAGACAAGGTGTCAGGCGATGTCAGGTTTATATAAGCTAGTGAAGTTTAATTGAAAAATTGCCGTGCAAAGAGATCACCTACACATGTATATTGTTTATCTTACGTGTAACGTACAATTCATACACACTACAGTAAAGCTCGAACACCCAAGCTACCCCGGACGCATAAATAGATTATGTGATACTCGGTAAGGCACCGTCAATATTAATCGGAATAGTAAATTTAAAAAAAAACTTATTAAATTATAATATTATTACTTACCTTCCTCTTTATTATTACCTTCTTATTATCAGGTATACTATCTGCTTGCATGTCGCCCTCCTATTAAAAATAATTGAAATCATTTATATCGGCCAATTTGTTTTTGTTGATACAGGTATAATTTAGGTTAAAATTTATTACAATCATATTAGGATTGTTTCACATATTACGATGATGTAAGTGGATACTATGGCTCATAGACATCTACATCAATCCTCGATAAATAATCAATGTACAATTGCATTGGCACTCCAGAGGAATAAGATGGAATGCCTCAATTTTCAGTAAAGGGGTCTCTACACACACCATAAGAAACACAACAACTTTAAGCTGTTATTTTGCGCTGGTATTCTGTGAGAGCGTGGTCCTTCCCCGGTCGAGCCGATGCATTCGTGCTGCAACTAAATATTACTGCAGATGGCTCTACCAAGTAAGTGTAATGAAACTACGTACAGTGAAACGACGTACGATTATAATTAATATAAACGAAATACGATTATATTAACTTGACATTTAACCTTATACACATTTAAAACTTTGGTTTGAAAATAATAAAATAAAAATTAAAATACTTTCTCATGTCGTTAGTAAATAAGTATTTTAAATTATGGTTTAAAAATATTACATTCAGGAAAGCCTACGCCTTGTAATGGCCTATTTACTATTGTTTGTTTTTTATTATTATTAAACTAGGCTCACTCTTAAACTCCATATAGCTCGAGGGCAAAGATAAGGTCTACGATGGAGCGAGTTTGCCCAGGAGAAGCCTGTTAACACGCACATTGAAGAGGTTCAAGTCATAGGCACTGGAAAAAACAGAAGTCGGCAGGGCATTCCACTCCCTGGCTGTGCGCATTGTGGACGATGACTTGTAGGGCTTAGTGTAAATATCAACCAAGTGTGGATTTTATTGTGAGGAATACGTAGGATCATCTTCGATGTTGACGCGATAAACTTTAAAAGTTGCTAGTGTTGGGAACTTATAGAACCGAGAATTTGATGATATAGATACGCTCTTTGATATAGATTAGGTGTGGCATGCAAGCACACAGTCTGCCTGATGGTAAGTGGAGGCTGTGGTATAAAACACCTATATCTATCCTTATAACTCTAAGATTATTTAGTAGTAGTAAGAAGTTACCAGTAAAATAGATCTCCGGTTCTCTACACATGGTAACTGAACATATACGAAACACAGTGCAAACATACATGACATACAGTTACATTACGAGCAGCATGAGGCTGACGATGACGATAATATCTCATAGTTATTAAATAATTTTTAATTATTTTCATGGATAAAACGTATTACGTATATTACCAACAGGTCTCTAGTTATAACAACTTCATAGTTTAAACAGTTCGAAGTTGTAAAAAAAATTCAATTCAGCTTTAGTAAAAGCGCTATTACAATAAAACACCTTCATTATACAATTGGTAATGGTGCACATTCTTTTAATACATACAGGTAGGAATTTTTTTTTACATTTTGGCCTAAACAACAATAGTTTAAAATTCACCCTACATTTACATTACGTTGACATGGACAGAGAGATTTTAAATGCGTTACTAGCAAAGAAAAGTTTTGAGATTCGATTTAAAATTTAAATACATGAATCCAACAAAGTTTGGTTGAAAATGAAATAAATGACCATGGTTGGTTCCAAAGTCTATAATGGACATAGGAAGAAACATTTTTTGTGTTTCATATATATAGATTACTCGTTTTATAGTGGTAGTCAGTGCTGTTGGTGCTCATAAGTTCGAGAAAAGATGTGAGGTTCGATTGCTAGGTCGGGTCAAAATTTAGTTTAGTGAACCAGAGAAGCGTTTTTATTGGAAACGGGGGGCATTCTATTTTAATCATTACGAATAACAATGCATCTGCATTTTGATTTTTAATCAAGGATAATTTCTAGAATTATATAAGTATATGGGCAACAGCTTTCACTTAATATTTGGTAAGCCCTTTCTGCCGTTTCAGGCTACAGTGTACTTGATGTCTTTTATTTAAGATATACGCGAAGGTATAAATAAATATAGTAGTGAAATACCGAATTTATCTCGCCTAACCCTCTGTAAAGATTACGTTGGCGGTCGGGTCGATGCATTTCGACCCCTGCTGCTCACCCCTCGGCAGTCGCAGCTGAGATGTCGATGAACACTCTCCCCTGCTTTTTGAGATTAATTTTATCTTTAGCAAGATCTAAGTGAGCATGTTACGTATTAATGATTAAAATTAACATTTTAGAATCATTTTTCGTATGATTTCCGCTTACGAAATCTTCAAATGAAAGCTATAGGTTTTAGTTATTGTCTAACTCATACTCAGTAGTTTTAAAATTGGCATAACTTATTTTTTTAACTTAGCAAGGTGATATTCATGAAGGGACTGCTTTCCAATAAATATGACAATGAAGAACGAAGAGAATTTAAAGTCTGCGGAGAGTTGATTGTTTGTTTTGTTAAGATGATTGTATTTCGCTTAAAATATAATGATAGAACTTTTTGTAGATCCTTTTTTTTGAATCACTATAACAAATGACAAAGACGGACCGAGGAACAAGGAACACATTCGTGCCAGTAGAAATATGCCACTAAAACATATTTCGTTCAGGCTTTTTTATAGGATAGGGTGACAAACGAGCACACGGTCCACCTGATAGTAAGTGGTTGCTGCGGCCCATAGACATCTACATCTATCCTCAATTACAAATCAAAATTCAAATGCGTTGTCAAAACGCAGGATTAAGATGGAATGCTTCGTTTCCAGCAAAAAGTGTCCGGTCCTATACACTCACCATACGAAACACAGCAGCATTAAGCTACTATTTCACGCTCTTATTCTGTGAGAGGGTGGTCCTTCCCCGGCTGAGTCGACCCATTCGTGCTACAACTATACTATAATACTAATATAACTGCTGCATGGCTCTACCACATATTAAAATACTATTGGTGGTTTTAAGGAAGCACATATAGCCATAATTTATTAGACTCATCATTTATCATCATGTGACATAACTTTTATAAATATAGAATTAGATGTATTATGTAGGTCCTTCCCTAAATATATTCCTAAATATATAATGTTGTAGTTCTAACTGGCTAGATTTAAATGCATTGCCTTACAGTCGATTAAAATTCAAATTCCATATTCAAATTAATGCTTACTTAACTATATGTATATTATGCATTTAGTCGTTTGTGTGTTTTCCCGCGTTTTTTAACCATTTACGTAAACCTTTACCACTGAAGTAAAGATTCGCGTTATTTTCTAAAATGAAATTCGTCGTGGCACCTTAGCAACAGTGTTGCACACACGGAGTCTAAAGCCGAAATTGATGAAATCGAATTCATTTCAAACCATGTTGGAGTCAGCATACCTTTAACGTTAGTAATAAAACGACATTAATTCATTAGCTCAAGATAAGAATGAGTTTAGAAAGTAAGCAACGTTTAAACTGGGTAAAGGACAATACCAAACTCTTTTACAAGAAAAAAAACCAAGTTGTTTTGGACAAAATATAGTCTAGATCAAACATGGCATTGGTCTTTAATCTTTATCTGTTCGTGAAGTATTATTACAATCAATTCAGTCATTCTTAAAATTAGCCCGAACAGATAGATAAACAGACAAAATTTTAAAAATAAACCCCTCAGTTCAATATATGACAGTTATTTCGACATTACAGAGAGAAACTTCAATTTTATTTGTGTTAGACGATTTCATTGTTTTTAATAACAATCATAACAAAAAGTAAATATCTCATTATAATCAAATAATCTTCCAATTAAATTAATTTGACCTCACTTCTCAATTTACTTCGAAAAAGACGTAGTTTTTAAGTCGCCGAAATTAGTATTTTTTATGTATGTTTAGGGATAATCCTTTACCACGTTGTCCGATTTTCATGACTCTTTTTTTGTTAGAAAGGGTGTACTGTTGGGATGTAAAATGTAAATTTGGTTAAAACCTGATAATAGGACCTATGAGAAAATCATTAAACTTCAATTTGCATGACGTATGGGCGAATAGTTCTTTACGAAGTCCATCGATGATTATTTTTTTTTTATTTCTTTGTAATCGATTTTCATTTGTTATAAAGTTTAATTATCTATACCAGTAAGGGTAACGAGGGATACACTGTGCACTTAATGTAAATAGTCGATACTGTAACTAGTAAACACCTAAGTCTATCTTCCATTAAGAATCAAAATGCAGACGTATGGAGTGACTCCTGAGAGCTAAGATGGAAAGCCTCGTTTCCAGTTAAGGCGTCTCTAGTTCTGTACACTCACTATAAAAAACCACGGCATTACGCTACTGTTTCGTGCTTGCATTCCTATGAGAGTGTGGTCCCGTCCCAGTCAAAACAGTGCAGTATATTGCAATGAACCTGTGAACCTATTTATCGGAGCTCTAGTCATGATCATAAGAAAGACGGTAGCATGTAGCTGCTATTTTCTAAAGCTGCAGTATTCTGTAAGAGCGTAGTCCTTCGCAGATGACTTATTCTTGATGCAGACTAACACCTATAAAATTTTTAATAGAAGATAGTATAATTTATAATTTAAAAACAAACTCTATTTGAAGCAAGACGTAAACGTTGTTATTACTTGTAATAATAAATAAATTTCTAACTAGTAATAGTAAATTTCTGTTTTAAGTTTGTCCCTGTTAATATAACATTATCATTAGTTAAATTATTTACGGTGATGATGAAAATCTTGGAAACTTCTGACAGAAGTCTTCACGCCTTCCGCTAATGAAGCTGGAAGTAAATTACATTCAAATCCGAAAGAAGTACCTTCATTAGGACCCAAAATTCAGCAATTCTCGTGAAATAAGTATATAAGTTATATAAAGACGGGAATTTGAACTCTGTACCCCGACACTTAAGAATCAGGTACACTGATATCTGAACCACACGAGTGTAATTTTGTTTTAGTTCATTTTTAGTACTCGTCACATGCATGGAAGCGGCGCGTTATAATCACAATATGATGCTTTACTCTGAAGAATTTTTTTCCAACCCTTGTTTTATTCCCATTTCGGCTCTTACGACGCCCGAGGGACGATATGGAGTGATGGATCCTTATTGTTTTGTTTGTCTTTGTGTCGCACTTTGAAACAGTATTCTCCAAAAATATCAAGGAGCGTATAATTTACTTTAACTGTGTTTTACAGATTACTGGTTTGCCTCGGCGGTGTAAAACGTGGTAAAGAAGAGGTGACTCTTGGAAATGTCAGAAAGCTCTTTTTTAATAGAATAAGGGTAACAAACGAGTAACAGTCCACCTGGCTAGAGCCCAAAGAAATCTACATTTATCCTCAATTAAGAATCACACTGCAGATGCGTTGTCACCCCTGAGGACTAAGTTAGAATGCCTCGGTTCCAGTAAAAATATCTCTGTACTCACCATACGAAACACAGCAGCATTAAGCTGGAATTTTACGTTTTTTTTTTAGAGCATGGTCCTACCCCGATTTAGCCAATTCGTGTTACAATCATAATGCTGCAGTATTGCTCTACCACGTCCAACGTTATAGTAAAGATAGGACTTTGTTTATTATTACTGTATATTACCTACCACTTAACAAACAATCTTAATATATATGATAATCTATATATAATTTTAAAAACCACTGTTAACCAACAGTTCTATCTATCACCGGCTTTTGAAATGGATTGATTGTGTTTAGGTATACAACGAATACATTTTTGTGGGTTTGCATTTTTCACTAAGAAAGAAATTCTAAAAGTATAGTTCGTGAAATTCTAAAAGTATATTTTACGTGGTAGAGTCATGCTGCAGTTATATTAATAGTATAGTTGTAGCACGAATGGGTCGGCTCGACCGGGGAAGGACCACGCTCTCACAGAATACCAGCGTGAAATAGTAGCTTAATGCTGCTGTATTTCGTAAGGTGAGTGTAGAGAACCGGAGACCCTTTTTGCTGGAAACGAGGCATTCCATCTTAGTCCTCACGGGTGACAACGCATCTGCATTTTGATTCGTAATCGAGGATAGATGTAGATGTCTATGGGCCACAGCAACCACTTACCATCAGGTGGACTGTGTGCGCGTTTGTCACCCTATCCTATAAATAAAAATAAATAATAAATCGTGAGAGCTTCTCCCTACATTTTTTTTGACGCTTAATAACCGAGACTTACGCCTTTAACTGAGAGTTAAAAGGCCGACAACGCATGTGCAATATCGCTCAACGCTCTTATGGCTTCCGTTCGATGATAGAATAACTGGCACCTGCATCAAATGTGCGAGACGTCTGGTGCTGCTGACGTCGATCCCGCTGCCAAGTGTGACTATTAAGGCTAAACTTCCCTACAAAGAGAGAGTCCCGTGCCCAACCGTGGACTTTAGCGGGCTCATAAACGTCACGTGTTTGTCTTTCCGACATCGGTAGGACCAGCATTTTAAAATAATTAACTTTTATCACTTTAAAACAGCCAACATGATAGCACGCAGGTTTGCTCGTTGCACAACAGAAGTTAAGGTTACGCTGTTTAAAGCTTACTGTACATCCCTCTACACGAGCAGTCTCCGCGTGAATTAGGTACTCTCAACAACAGTACAGAGCCCTACGTACAATAATGCGTTTCAGGTGCTAATGGGGCTGCCTCGTTTCTGCAGTGCATCGGGGATGTTCGCTGAAACGCGAGTGGATTGCTTCTACGCGATCATACGCAAACATTGTACTAGTCGTTCACTTCAAGAATGCCGTTACCTCCCGCCGCGCCCCCTCATTCCGCGCCTCAAGCGTCGCCCTTTTAGTACCGATAGCAACGTCGAAGTGTACTTACGTCCGTTTTTTATGCTCCCGTACGTTCTCTAGTTTGTTACTGTTTTTGCTGTTGTTTTTGTTACTGTTGATTTTTTGTTTTTGTTTCTGTTGATATTCGTTAATTTGTTCTGTTACAATGAGTAACTTTATTTTTTTTTTTCGAATATTTAAAAATGTATATGTGTAAAAATGAAAATTTTATTTTATCGAACACGTTATTATTTCATCATCATCATCATTCAAAAAATATTTTATTTCATCGAACACGTTATTATTTAACTTTATTGAAAATATGAATACTAAAAAACATAAACATGATGACTTTTTTCGTCTACGGTACCGTCAGCTGTGACGTCGTAACGGTCTACGACGGCAAACTCGAAATGAACGCGTAGTACATCCCTAGTACGTAGGAATCGGGCCAGCTGCAACCGAATCCCAGTGATGTTCACGAATAGAGTTGACTGCCAGTACCTGAACCATTGTTGTATGGTTCACGTACTGGCAAATAAATAATTCTAACACTTATTGATTTCGGGTTGAAATATTTTTATTTATTGATTTATTATTATTCAACTTTTCTTTATTATTATTATGTGGGCTATCAATATAATTTTCTCATCTGGTTGGGTTCTATAAATATATAATTATAAATGGAAATGAAAAGATAAATATACATAAATATCAATAACATAAACTAAATATAAAAATACATATATAAATAAAAGCCCAACCAGATGGAGGCCCTCGGCAGGGGAGACCAAACGGCCGAGGGTTAGGGGGAAAGGGAAAGAAACCGGAGGACGATGCGGGCGGTATCGAGGAGCACCGCCTTCTGCATCTGAGCCTGGAGCGGTCCGCCACGTAGACCCAGCCGCCTCAGATGACCCGAGAGGCTGACTGGGATTAGCCCGTTTGCAGAGACGACTACAGGAATAATTTCGGTCGGCAGACCACCCCACATGTCGGTCACCTCGTGAGCCAGGTCCAGATATTTTGTTTGCTTATCTGTTTCGGCTTTCACGAGGTTTTCGTCACACGGAATGGTAATGTCGACCAAAAATATCCTTGACTGTGCCCGGTCCATCAGCACAATATCAGGCTTATTCGCAAGAATAGTCCTGTCTGTGATGATGGCCCGGTCCCAATAGAGCCTGGCGCGATCATTTTCGAGCACGGCTTCCGGCAAGTACTTGTACTTGGCAATTTCCGATCCACGAGACCGTATTTCAGAGCGAGCTCCTGGTGTAGAATTCTGGCTACTAGGTTGTGCCTGTGCAAGTACTCAGAGTTAGAAAGCGCCGAACAACCGGAGATGACATGCCTAAGTGACTCACCGGGATGGCGACAAGCTCGACAGATGTCGATGGTGCAATCCTTTAGGATGTATCTCCGATAGTTGTTGGTCTTAATAACCTGATCCTGTATTGCACAGACAAAACCCTCGGTTTCCCCGAAGAGGTCACCAAAGCGTAGCCAGTGGAGGGAGGTTACTGTGTCTACGAAAGGCCCATGTAGAGACTTGTAGAACCTCCCGTGGAGCTCCTTCTCCTTCCATACGGTCTCCCGGTCGGAAATTGTCTGTACTGCCGGGTCTTGCCATTGCTCGTTGGCTAAGGATAGAGGGGTAAGTCCTTTATCACTAGAAATGACGTCATTATAGAATGGATCATCCGATCTCGCCAGGAAGTAATGACGGAGGCTGCACACTTCGCGATTATGCATGGTGAGCGCGCTCAGGAAGCCACGCCCACCATGCTTTCGCGGCAAATACAGCCTCATTACCGACGATCTCGGATGATGCATCCTGTGGGACGTCATGGTAGTGCGGACTTTTCTATCCAGGGCGTTAAGTTCAGTCTGAGTCCACCTGAGTATGCCAAAGGTATACATGAGGACAGGCATGACCCAGCCGTTATATGCTTGTGTCTTATTCACACCGGACAAAAGGCTGTTAAGCACTTTGGTCAAGCGTGCATAAAACACGTCGTAAACTGACTGTTTCATACCAGCCTCATCGATACCGATGTTCTGTGACATACCCAGGTATCGGTATGTTTCAGCCTCGGAAAGGGTCCTTAAGTTGACGGGCATAGATAAGTCTATGCCCTCAGAGTTAGTAACCCTACCCCTCTCAACATGGAGTACCGCACACTTATCCGTCCCCAGCTCCATTCCAATGGAATTACTAAATTCACAAGTGATGTTTAGCAATTCCATAAGATGGGAGCGACTGGAGGCGAATAACTTGAGGTCATCCATATAGAAAAGGTGGGTCACTTTTGTCCCTCCTTTCCGTAGCTGAAATCCCCTCCCGGAGCCCTCCAGTAAGGTACTGAGAGGGTTCAGAGAGAGGCAGAACCATATTGGACTCAGACAATCGCCCTGGAAGGGGTATCTTCCAGGGCGATTGTTCCTATCCTTATGTGGTTCTCCGCAGCCATCATCCGCTCGCCCAGATGACAAAGGATCGTACTCCACTGCCCCATACACTGCTCGAGGAAGTCTCCAACTGTACAGTCTATCTTGTACAGTTCGAGGACTCTCTTTAGCCATGTATGGGGCACCGAGTCGAATGCCTTTCTGTAGTCTATCCAGGCGGCGGAGAAGTTCCGACGGTTGCGTTTCACCACTTTGCCAATGACCGCGTCAATGAGGAGTGGTTCCTTGGTTCCACGACCACCGCCCCGACATCCATTTTGAGCGCGCGATATCACCTGATTTGAGTCCAGGTGACGAGTGATTCTCGCGCTCAAAATGGATGTTAGTGTCTTGTATATGGTCGGCAGACACGTGATGGGGCGGTATTTGCTCGGGTCTGTGGTAACCTGGTCTTTAGGAACTAAATGAGTGATCCCAGTAGTGAAGAGGCTCGGGAGCGACTTCTGGTTGAGAGCCTCTTGGAACTGTCGGGCGAGCACAGTGTGACACACCACAAACCCCTTCAGCCAGTAGTGATGCAGCCCGTCGAGTCCCGGACTTTTCCAGTTCGGGGCCCTACGGACCGCCTCAGCTACGTCATCCGGCTTATTATTATTATTATTATTAACTACTAGAATTAGGCTATGTTATCACATAATTATACTGATTATATTATATGATCCTTATTGGTCGAAATAAAGATATTATTATTATTAGGGTTGTAGCACGAATGGGGACCTCACCAGTTCAATGTTGCTTTGTTTCGTATGGTGAGTGTAAAGAACCAGAGATACTTTTTACTGAAAACGACTAATGCGTAACAGATCGGAACAAAAGTTAAATTTTAATCTATGATAACCGCGGTTAACTATGACATAATATGGACGTTGAACATCTCAGTCCCGCCCGTGACCATGAGTGCTGTAAAGCGTTCGAAACGTCGGGTATTTAAAAAGTTAAATATACGCGATAAATTCCGTAAAAACTAGTATTATTTCAATGTGTAGTGTTCGCGTAAATATAAGAAATCATTATAATTTTCTTTTTTTATACATACGACACGGGTGCGATTATTTAGTATTTGTATAACAAAATTAAGACTATTTTTGCTAGACTCCAGATAGAGCTGAAGTTTTTTCGCGAACAGATCCAAAAATATACCTATTACGTTACCATAGCGATGATTATTGCCACTATAACGTAATAGGTATATATTTCACTAATACAACGCTACTGCTGTCACCGCAGGTATACGACATTCCCTGCTTATTGTGTTTACGATGTTAAGAAGTACTTCTTAACACGCTTCTTACGTCAATAGCGGTTAATGCGAACACAGAGTAGAACGCACGCTGATACAATGCTCTACTGGTTCAAAGATGGAAAGTGTGTTGTTTACGTCATTATTTAAGAATTTGTTTCATTTTACTTTTAATGGACAATTCAGCCAGTAATATGACTAGAAAACATTTTACATTATAATATTTTTATATCTTCGAATATACGCAAACTACATTTATTTTATTGCTCCATTAAGTACAATGCTCTATTATAGAAGCTATTAAAAGTATTAAAATCATCTTCATCAATTGTGAGTAGTGCATACTTGAGATCTGACTCATGATAGTCAGGTTTCACATAACAAAACAAATGTTTTCATCGTGCATTCGCATAGCTGGTTCTTTACCGGGAATGCATGGACCCGTAGTCATTGACCGTGGCTCTAAGTTCCAAATCAATAACAGACATTACATTATGTATGTAAAGTAATGTATAATGTCTTATAGTTTTACGCATTTTCTTCGTTCTACCACTTGTACAACAATATTTGGTACACTCGTACGTTCGTACAAGACAAGCACAAATAGAGCATCAATACTTTTATGAAGTATTAGTTGACTACCTCGTTGGTTCAGTGATCATAAGCTTGACTGCTGATTATGAGATCACCTGTTCGAATTTCGAGTCAGGCCAAAAAATTTGTTATTGAGTTTTTCTGTCAAGAAATTCTTAGTAGCACCCCCTTGCCTTGGAAAGCACGTAAAGCCGTTGCGTTGGTCATACGTCTGATCTCTCTCCAGTCTTGTCGGATTACAGTCCCATCGGACTGAGAGTGTGAAGGTATAGAGAGTTCACCTTCGCTTCCGCACGCACTCGTGCACTATAGTCCTGTTCTGCGCAAACTGTGGCTGCCGTGACCGAATTAGATTTGGAGGACATTATAAAGTATTAGTAAGTCTATTGTTTTGAACAAAGATATTGTTTTCACAGTAACAAAATACAACGTTTAAAAGAACCTAATTTAAAAGTATCGAGTTCAAGGTACCGTGTGATTGGAACGGCTAATTGGAAGACGCCGTGTATACGTACGAAACTTCCAATATTCACACAAAAACTCAATAAATGGAATATTTTATAATACATTGAAACTATGACTTTTGAAAATTGGAGTTTTTTTTTTAAAATAGGATAAGGGTGACAAACGAGCACATAGGCCACCTGATGGTAAGTGATTGCTGTGGCCCATCAACATTTATCCTCGATTATGAACCAAAATGCAGGTGCATTGTCACCCGTGAGGACTAAGATGAAATGCCTCGTTTCCATTAAGATACGATCTCTACGTCGACTCGATACGGTCTCCGGTTCTCTACACTCACCGTATGAAACATAGCAGCGTTAAGCTGCTATTTAACCCAGGTATTCTGTAAGAGCGTGATCCTACCCTGGTGTAGGCGACCCATTCGTGTTGCAACTACGAGTATATCAGTAATATGAGCATTAAATTACATAAATTGCATTTTTCTTCTTCTGTCTTCTTCATTATCAGTCCACTAGTAAGAGGGAGTCACAAATCGGTGCTAATACAGTATATCGAAAAAGTAAAGACTCGACTTCAGAAGATATTATGTGGAAATTATTACGACGTCGACTTTTCAATTTTTTTAAGTTTATTTTCTTACCAATTTTAGTGGACTCAGTCACTTGTCAGTCGTCTGAAAAATCTGTAAATAGTTACATTAAAACTTTAACTCCTATTCTTCTGACTTCTTATTGGTGCATTTTATTTCTAAAATGTACATGTCTCTACCCGTGAGGCCACTCATTCAAATAGCGGAAGCATCATTAAAATCTGTTCAACTCGTTTTCTGCCCAAGCGTCCATTTGGGTTAACATGACCCTCTTGCCTCTATTTGCCGCCAAGCAGTTTGATCTGCTGTGTTCCAGGCTGAATTGTATAGAGATCTAGTACACAAAGTAATTACAGGCTTGTGAGTCATTCCATCTTATTCATCAACAGTCAGAACGAATCTGTTGTCTTCTTTTGTTGCAGGTGTCCGTGTGCACTTACCATCACGTGGACTGTGGGTTCCTTGGCCCCTGCAGTCAAAGATTTAAAACTGCAGTTTTATAAACTAAAACTAATGGATGCTTATCCTCGTACTTTGTGTACGTACCTAAACTGCCTTCACGATACCTGAGAAAATCCTAGTATAGAGGTACGTTTTTGAATAAATTCGATATATCCACATGAGGGAGCGATATTATTATCTAACCATATATATTGTTATGCTCTATTAAATATATCTGTACTGTGATCAAATAAATATACTATTTTTATTTTTCGATTAATATTTATGATAATTGTTTAAAATAATTATAAAGATAAGTTACTAAGCAAACAAAATAAAAATTATTTTATATGTCGTGTTATTGTCTTCTTTACTTAAAATTGATATTTTCGTAATTCCCATTTAACAAAATCTTTCATATTCAACAAAATGTAGGACGCCAGCACATTATAAAGACAATGAAACTACCTTATCAATTCTGATTATTAATATCCTATGTTCCGACATTGCAACAAAAAATGATTTAATTATAAACGTCGAAGCCGATTGTCGCGTGTGGTCGACCTACTTTAAGCGAGAATTTTGTAGGTCGTTCCATCGTAATATCACCGCTACCAGTGAATCATAAACCGAACGTTTTACAGTTTCTATACGGTATTCAATTCCCGTCTTCCATTTTAACACCGTAACTGTATAGTAACTAAAGCTGCAATGAATATGATTGTACAATTATGTTTTAATTAAGTTAGCGTAAATACATTCGTAAACGAAGTACTATTTCTGCTGTTTATACCGACACCAACGAAGGTTGAATCATGAAGAAACATCATTAACGAAGTGTGATCTTAATTGCAGCCAAACCGTGTCATTTGAAATGACGATTATTCGAATGCTATACATAATCTATTAAGTGCATTTGGAACGAAGCAGATAGTGGACGGCAAATTAACGTCATCATTATATCAGCGCAACAGAATCTATTATCGCGTGATTAGCGTTTAGATTACTACGCATACAGATACAAAACGCTTTTTATGAATAAATTTTTATCTACGCATTTTGCACGAAACAAGAATTCATTTGATTTCCATTATATGTACTTCACTTACTATTTTGGAATTTAAATTGTGTGTAATAAAGTACTTATATTATGTAAGTGCTAAATAAAAATCCAGCATAGCCACTATTCTCTAATTTTTTTTCGTTAGGTATTTTAAAAGTGCTTTCATTTGGAACCTTTATGTAAATAATATTGTAAAGTCCTTAGATCATAGTCTGATATAAAACCGTGTAAGTCTGCAAATCTGGGCTCAAGCTATGTGACAATTTTACTTACGATATGCAGTTGGTCACCATAAGGGCGATTTTAGATTTTAGATTGATGTGAGTGTTTTTATCAATTATCTCCTTTGCACAACACGATTGCGCAGGTGACTAAACCTCCTGTGACTTTAAATTCTCTGCCAGGTGTCGCGAAGAATGCAACAGACGCCTTTCCTGTTCTTGACGAAGTCAAAATACTCAGCAATAATTAAATAACCACACTTTGAAATTCATGCCTGCAGATGGCGAGTTCTTGTATATCTAATTTTTATACGACTTACAAAACTAAGGACAGACATACATTACTATAGAATATAGGGCAGTGGCTTTGACTTTAAATAAAATTAATGTTTTCACAATTATCAACATCACCCAACGGAAGAAAGGTCTTTACTGGATGTAGGCATAAACCACGCCACGTCGTCGATTTTACGATAATCGGTATCACCGACCACACCGACTTCTAGAGCGTTCCACATTACGTTTATGCAAACTTGGATTTCAAGGAGATTTTAAACATGCAACGCACCTCACGCCACCAAGTCCAAAATGTGTCATTTCTCCTACAAGGCATTTACCCACCCAGCATTGTGACATTTGTTTTGTTTTCTCCGTAAGTAAAAGTGTCTTTTATTAGAAAATACAATTGAGGTTGCGTTCATTCATACTAACATTTAAGATTTTATCCAGGTCATCGTCACGCTCACGTTAAGTTACTATAGCCGACTGCCGCAACAAGATGGCGGAAACTTATCATTGAGGTGAAGGCCTTAAAGTTGCACCGGAAACAAATCTTTGTATTGTTCAGTAGCAAAAAATGTGAACACAGAAAGGTGTGAGCCCCTATAAAAATTAGAAGGAATTATATTTCGTTGTTGCAACCATCAAAAAAGTCGTAGGTATAGCATTATAAAACTAAAAACTATAAATCTAATATATAAAAATTAATATATGTTGTCGTGGCAGCTCCACGTCGTTCATCAGATTGCAGTAAAACTTTGTCAACATATTGCTTGCACTTGCGCGAAGGTTATAGGCATAGTTGGTCCCGGTAGGTGGCGCTATTGTAGAATCCGCGCGAAGCCGGGGCAGATAGCTAGTAGTATATATAGGTCATACCAAACCTTTTGTGTGTGTATATATATACATATATACAAGGTTTGGTATGACCTATTGAATTAGATGTTTTTACATTATTATTTAGCTTGTTACGATTTTCCTAAATTACGTAGCAATCTAGAACTGAAAATCATCGTGTTAAATCATTTATTATTTATTGTGATAAAAAACCACTAGCAACTCTACAAACGTTACTAATATACTCATTAAATATTCTAACTCACAAATGCTTGTACTAGGAGCTGTTTTTTAACAAAAGTCAATTGGCGGATCCGAACGCAGGACTTTTTACTTTCTGCAATCAATACTCTGAACTATCAGGCTAATATCGATTTAGACCTAAACTACACAAAACTAATAAACGTCAAGTTATGGATTTTATGGAAGTAGTTTCAGTGACAGGAAGGAGGTCGCTTCACATCAGGTGGCGGCATGATCACTTGCCTCCTACAAAAATATTTATACTTTCACCTGCGTTTATAGCGTAGTACGTAAATCTTTCAAGGTAGCGTGCCAGTTATATTATTAGCAGGTCTCTTGAAAAGAGTCAATTACCAGTAGTGCCTTTGACAAGGTTGAAAAAAATGGAAAGAGTTCAAAATGCAAGACAACAGACCTTTTAACTTTTATAAGTGTAGTTAATTTATTGAAAACTTAGTTTCAAAATAACAGCCTGTTTTCTGTAATTATTAATAAGATTTTTGTTAATAATATTAAAAAAAACACACACACGAATACAAGATACGCATGAAAAAATGGAACACAACCAGAAAAATTGCTTTAATTCCAATATTTGCTGTTACATAAACGTGAAGTAACTTCTGTTTATTCGTTTACTTCCCTAACTTAGCGGTTTCAATGAAGTTTTCTAAGTAAGTAATACAAGTTCCAGATTACGGTTTTACTGCGTTGAAAGTATTTTAGTTACGTAATGGAAAATTGTGTGTTATGTTATTTACTTAATGATTCCCCAATTTTTCTTATGTAAATTTGCTCACTCAATTCATATTACCGTTTTCTATATTAAATCTTCAGTTTTTACTGGTGTAGTTATGATATTTATGATATTAATACATTTATTACTAGAAACTAGGCATTCCATCTCTATGCTCACGGGTGACAACGCATTTGCGCTGTGATTCTTAACCGAGGATAGATGTAGATGTCTATGGGCCACACCATCCACTTACCATTAGGTGGGCTCTGTGTTCGTTTGTCACCCTTTTGCTATTAAACAAAATATGTTAGTTTTCTTAAATATTTCCATTTTTACTTTGTTGAGTGAAGGCAAATATACCATAATTGGTCTGATTATCCGTATAGTGGTGGCATAAAATATCCATCACCACATTTCGTGCCATGGGTTTCATAAAATGCGATTATGAGATTAATAGAATCGTAGGGTGTCCGATAGCTGGCAGTATACCCAACTTTACGACGGACGTAAAATACCTACACAGGCGATGGGGAGTGAGACGGCTGCGATCGTGAATTCGCGTACAAAGTGAAGTTTTTTATGCCCATGTTGAGCAGAGGTTCGACGAAGAATAAGAAGAAGAATATATCCAATACTTGAAAACCCTTTTTTCATCAAAATGTTTTAAGGTTTTGAGTGTATGATTCTACTGTTTTTCAAAGGATGTCTGTGTTTACATTTAATACGTTAGGATACGTTTCCGCCATGTGTCTAGAATAAATGATTACATCGCCTCTATCAACGAGTTTCACTCAACGCTTAGCTGCATAATCTATATGATTAGAAGTTTTTATTAAAATCGATTATATAATTCCCTCAAAAATATATATCCTGGAGGTTAACAGAATTACCCGAAATAAAGAAGAAATTGAGAAGAAATGAACTAAAGAACCCACACACCGTTTTTGTTATATTTTTCATGTAGATAGAAGAAAAGTTGTTAAATAACTATAAATGAGAAAATTAAGCCAAAGAAAATTGCGTACGTGTTACAGCTTAATAAAAGTCCTCTACAGAGCATAGACCTCCCATACAGATTGCCACGTAGGCGGGGGATTTTTGACATAGTTGCCACGATTAGCAAGCGAGTTGGCGCAGATTTTTATTATTATGAATTGTTATCAAAATGATGCTACTGCCCATCTCTAGATACAGTTTCCCACTGTCATCTCTTACGGCACCTACCATATGTTCACTACATGGTCAGAAAAGTCAATATTATACAATGACCTTTCAAATACATACACTTCTAAGTAATTTTTTTTAATAGGATATGGGTGACAAACGAGCACACAGTCCACCTGATGGTAAGTGGTTGCTGTGGCCCATAGACATCCACATCAATCGTCGATCACGAATAAAAATGCAGATGTGTTGTCACCCGTGAGGACAAAGATGCAATGCCTCTTTTCCAGTAAAAGGGGTCTCTGGTTCTCTACACTCACC
The DNA here is from genome assembly GCA_036936625.1 of Parnassius smintheus behrii. Lineage (NCBI taxonomy): Eukaryota > Metazoa > Arthropoda > Insecta > Lepidoptera > Papilionidae > Parnassius > Parnassius smintheus. The sequence continues at coordinate 15,582,690 of JAUPFT010000019.1, forward strand.
ATACGAAACACAGCAGCGTTTAGCTGCTATTTTACGCTGGTATTCTGCGAGAGCGTGGTCCTTCCCCGGTCGAGCCGACCCATTCGTACAACAACTATACTACTAATATAGCTCTAGCATGGCTCTACCAGGTATAAAAATGTTAACTTCTTGTTAAATATTAAAAGTACGTTTTAATTTATATATTATGTAAAGTCATGTCGGTGTAATGAATGATAACTTCTGACTTACTTTGAAAGCGTAAAATTTCCGTACTAAGTCACCTTTTGTTTAGTTGTTACATAGTTTTACCAGTAAGTTTGAACTTTATGTTACTAAAGTGTACTACAGTGTTGTTGTACAATCCACTTGTTTGGGGCCGGCTAGAAAGTAGTGCGACTATTTGGAATTCTCGTGACAATAAATATAGGTATCAACATGGTCGTAAAATTCAAAATAAATTCACGCGGTTTCTTGTCATCCTTTCTACTCGCTGATGTACCCGACCTTATTCGTGATCGGCACGGTCGGGTACAGTCAGCTGTGTGTGAGATGTGAGACGCACTCTGCAAATACGTGTGGCACGTACTGTGTGGCCAGCTGTACCAGCCTCAAGGTAGTGAAGGCACTGCAGCTGTGCGCACCCGATGAAGTGGTAACTAGGCGTCGCTCACATACCACTTTTAAGGTCCCGTACTAGGGCAAATCTACTTAAGTTTGTACATAACACGCGCTATAACATTATGTAATATTATTGTCCAAGAAACGGACATTTTCAACTATAGCCTGGCAGGGTTCAAAAAAGCGGTGCACAGTGTATGTGAGAAATTTTGGTAATAATAATTTTACAATAATTATATCTAAACGATTATATCTAAATTATTACATTTTTAAGTTTTTTGGTTTAGCATTTTCGTGGTAAAATTGTATGATTTTGTAACAGTTTTTGTTATTAGAGGAAAGTAACAAAATGTAGGCTAGTGGTTTAATATGGGCTAGTAAAAATTCTCGAAAACAAATAATTAAAAGGCGCTGCAAACGAGTATCTTCTATTGCATTCATTAGCCCTTATATAGTCTTTGATTAGCCCCAACACCGCAACCACTCTATATCGTAAGTTCTGTGAGGGGTGATGATAAGATAAGACGTTATTGCTTCACCGCTCTCAAAAAATTTCGTAAGATGAGTAAAAATATATTATCTTATCGATGATAATCAGGACTAAATAGTGTAACTATATCTTTTATTTATTATGTCTATCGGTAGATTAGTTGTTAGTAATGTATGACTTGTGAAGTATAAGTTCAACATTATTTCGTTCAAGAATTTTGAATATGGGCTATGACTATGGTCCTAAATATGGGCTGGCCCATATTTAGGTACTAGTACTTGGGTGGTTAGAAATTAGTCTCTAAAGGTAATTTGTTTTTCTAAATGACACCGACGGAATCAAAAGAACCAAGTAAAAATTGGGATGAAGAACAAATGGTTAAAGCCATAAAAGTGGTTCGCGAGAAGACAACAATATCATCATACAATAATGAAAAACCACCGAATTCACCTAGCTATCCTAGCTATCCTAGATTGCCCCTTTCACCCAAATCTTTGACTGCAATTCTTAATGAAGACAGTTTGATGTTTACCGAAGCATCATCCTCAAGATTCTAGATCTGAAATAGAAAATAAATCTCAATTTGAACCTTCAACCTTAACATCCGGATGTGGCACTCAAACAGAAGCATCTACTTCTAGAACTACACACGATATAAATAATGGCGAACCGTCATCTTCCAGAATTGATCGCAGTAGCCTAGGCCTTATATCTCTTTATGACATAAGTCCTGTACAAAAAAAAAAAAAATTAGAAAGATGTCTAATAGGAGTAGAAAAGCTGCTGTGGCTTCTGTTATAACTTCGTCACCCCATAAAAGAGACCTTGTTTAAAAAAATAGAAGAATATTGAAAAAGAAAAGAAAACTAAAGATAAGAAAGTCAACGTAGAGGAAAAAACCCTGGAAATAAGAAAAAAACAAGAAAAAAAACTAGTGACGATGAAGTGATTAACACTGAAGGAGAGGTTTTCCAGTTTTGTTCAGACTCTGAACCAGATATCACAATCGGCAAAGAAGCTCCTGATTCAACAGATGCATAATGTATGATCTGCCAGCAACTTTTTTCAGAAAATTCGGGAGACTCTGGATTAAATTCTTGATGTGAGGGCTCAGGGCACATAATAACTGTCCTGGGCCGGAATTTGATAGTTGGATATGAGACATTTGGAAGTAAAATAATTCATTTCTTACTCTAATAATTATTGATCTCTTAGTAGATAATCATTTATGCTTATAATTTCCTTAAAAGATAATTATGTTGTTGTAGCTTATATTTGAGTACCTGTTCCATATTTAGTGCCGATTTTGCAATTTTGTATAATGCTCAATTTTAAAAATATATGTCTGAATATTATAACATTAATATAAAGTTAATTTTTAAATGGTTATTAAGTTTTGACCTCAAAACAAAATGGTAACCCATATTTAGTTACTCTCCTCTAATACCTAAATAAAATAAATGATTTAAAAAAAACTTTGGTTTTGATTTGTGTTTTAATCAATCTTGATTATACATATTTATAATTTAAAATGAAATATTGATATAAAAGACATCGTTTTATAATGAAAACCGGCAACTACTTCAATTTACACAATATAATACCAAACATCAAATGACAAAATGAAACCTATCACGATTCCCACTAGAGTTGTTCAATCGAACTGCAGTTCCAGTTGAAATAGTTTATTGTTTTGTCAAAGAATTTATTTTCAATAAAAAGTAAACACTGACTTCAAAGAATGGAATTCTTTTTTTATGGAATTAGGGTGGCAGACGAGCACACAGTGCGCACATTGTTAAGTGGATGCTGTAAGCCCACAGACATCTATCCTCGATTAAGAATCAAAATGCAGATGGGTTATCACCTGTGAGAACTAAGATGGAATGCCGTTTCCATTAAAAATAGTCTCCGGTTTTCTACACTCAGTACACGAAACACAGCTTTAGCTTTAGTAAGAATTTTATTCTATACTATAAGTCTATAAGCATCGACGTTTTTGGAGTTTGACCCTTTTCAGTGGGATATTCTCCATGATGGAAGAATACTCCATGTCTTATTTATAAGCTCAAGGTAACATCTAGTGTCGTCTACATTAAAAACTTTTCCATTCTTTAGGGTGGATTTTTTTAACTAATTTTATATGGGATCACCCGTAAAGAATAAACTATTTAATAAACAAAAGAATAAAATTAGTTCACATTAATTGCGAAGGTATCGCGTATCATAATAAAAATACAGTGGAATAAGGTATTACACCAATTTTTAAATGTTGTTTTAAATGAATCCTAGAGTGGTAATAAAACACCATAATTTTTTTATATTTTTTTTAAAACTGAATACTGCCACAAAAATTACTTTTAATCTATCGTTTTAAATTTTTGCGTGAAAACGTTAGACGCCATGCTACCCAACTCGTGACATCACTGTCCTCAAATTTGCCGATTTTGCAAAGGAATAGCATAATTTTTAATGTTTAATAATGATTTATCATCTAAATCATTATTGTGTTGTGCCTGAATGCAAAAATACGAGCATAAGAACGCCGGGAAAGTTATGGGTTCAAGTGCCAAGTATTTAAATATAAGAAATACTTGGTTAAAACTGGCAAGAAGATATTCGAATGCATTGTCTACAAAACCAGATTATTCTTCTGCGATGATCATTTTTTTTGTTTTTTTTTTGCGCCCGAAGCAAATAAGGGCAACCCTCCGGTTATGAGGGAGGGAGGTGGTGAAGGCTCATAGCATACCACGCAGCCGGGTGCGTGGTTGTGTGGAGACTTTTACCCACTAAACACCACCTTTTGGGATTGGCTTAATGATCTAGCCAAAGATCTATAAGCCGTAAATGGACGCGACACTCCTTGGGTGAAATGAGGGCGCAAGATCATTTTGATGTAAGTATGACTTATTTAACTATCGTTTAATAAAAAAAAATCATAATGTGAAGCGTGTCGCAAGTCAAATTTTTAAAAAAAATTACGTTAACTTAACAATATTATAACTAATGACTGCTGTAATGTAATTATAAATAAACAAAACTATGTTTTATCAAAATACACTCTGACCTGGTATTGTGTTTTTGTATAAACAAAAGTTGGTAATAGTTAATTACATTGATGTTTTAACATTCCTCAACTCAACAGGACAAAAATTGGGATTGCATGCAAAAAAAAAATCCTGATTGACTAAGATAACTAGCTAACATACTGTGTTATTTATCCTTGGTAGATTAGTACTTTCTGCTTTTACGAATTCGTCTTCCATGATGGCTTTTCAATAAAATTCGGAATAAAACTCAATAATCGTATTGATAACTTGAAAAATTTCGAAATAACACAAACGTTATTTTACATCTTAATCAGTGACACATCACTCTAATATTATACTCTTAGGATGGATCGTGACGTCACGACATGGACTAATATGGCGGACAGCGTTTTGCAGATTTGAGGCACAGACGGAAACAAATATTCTTACAATTGAAATATAAAATTTATAATGCAATTTTATAAACATAAATAAATATTTCTCGTTTACTTTTTTACAAAATCCATCATATATATATATATATATATATATATATATATATATATATATATATATATATATATATATATATTTTACATGGTGTAAAAATGTAAAAATACTCCATAACTTATACTATTTATATTTTTATAATGTATTTATTTTTTAGTAAAGCAGTACACTGAAAAGTATATCGATGCTTTTAAAGACGGAGAAATAGGTTTTAGAAGGCATTATTTCGTCAGTAGGTTCTGGGCTAGGACATCTTCTTGCTCTGCATACATACTTGTCCAACACAAAAAGTGCGCGTGTGTGTGTACGACATTCGGTGGACAAAAAGTTACTTTACTCAAAACATTTTTAATTATTATAATAAGGAAAAACAAATGAAACTGATGAAGAATATACTTTCAATAACATGCCTTTCATATTTTCGAAAAAACGGCTATCGCTTAAAAAAACGAGAATTTGGACTTCAGTTTTTTCCAAACTAATTTCTAAATAATTTTGTATTAATTATTTATTTATCTCCCTTAATATAAAAAAAGTGTTTTGAAAAACCATTTAATCAAGAATTGGCCTGATTCGCATTTACTTAATAAAATGTGTAGTTTTTATTTTGTTGATAAGTAGATTATGTCTTTAAGTTTATGACCAGCTTAGACCAAATTCAGTGAGGTAATCGTAAATGATACTGATGTAACTATTTAACTAATTTAAAAGAGTATCAAGAGGAACGTAAACGTATAAAGTTGACGTAGTAAGCACGTAATGTCTTCTTTCCTATACGAAAAGTCTCGTGTTCACGTCAATTATTCCATTTATTCAAAATTTAATAAAAATAAAATAACAAAATTTGACCTCAGTGCAAAATTCTAATCTCTCAAATTGTAGTCTTTCTCTCTCTTTTCACCTTTTCTCTACTTCTCTCTCTCTCTCATACACACACACGCACACACACTAAATCTAATTAAATGTGTAGTATGGAACTAATTTGCTATTTGACGCTTTTGTTACAATGTTCAAAAGTGGAAGCATAGGTGTTAATAGGTGAAGATTATTAAGAGTAATCAAAGCTCTACCTACTTTATTTTTCCAAAACCAAATACTGATTCGTTTAATCATTGCAATGTCTGAAATTTACTGCAATCATTAAATATACATAAAATAACTGTCAATCGAAAGACTTTCCAGAAATAAAACTACATTTAACAAGTGTTCACTTATTTAAAAACTATATTTTAAAAGTACCCTATTCGCGAAGGCACTTCAGTTCGCAATTCAAAGCGAAATGCTATGACGAAATGAAAACGACGTTCATAATTATTATTTAATGTATGGCGATGACCGCGCATTCTATTTGCGCGGTGAGTTCTTTAAATTGTCTTTACAAACAAATAAACACGCCAACAACGGACCTTCGCTAGCGCCAATACTGTAATAGGCGGAACTAAGGGAAAATAAATCAAGCTAAAATAAATTTAGGAAAAATATTTTATTGATTATTAACGATTATTTATACCATAAATTGAATTTATTGGATGTGAAGTAAATGACGAAATAAATGTTGTGTGCAACTTGCGTAAACAATTCATCACCCCATCATATCCCGTTTGTTTCCAAGGAATCTTCCAAGGAATGTCACTTAGCACGGCCCTGTGTATTATATACGATATATTACAAAATATCAAGGCCGGCGACAGATATCACAAAAGAAGTAAGCAGGTCCAAATACAAAACAACTATTTGTATAACCTATTTATAATTGTGTCGGTTCTTGATAGATGTCCATGCACAATTATATAAGTATAATGTCTCCGCGATACAGAAGAAAAAAGGCATTTTGTTTGATTGATTTTGTTCAAGGGTAACACTCTACAATTATTTCCACAGTTATTTTTTAACCACAAAGTAAAATTTATGAAAAAAAAAGGAAATAAATATGTTGTTTCTGTTAATAATCAATATTAATAAAATATATATGTCGCAGGTTTATGATAAAATCAGTTTTTTAATCAAAAACTGGAAGAAGACAAAGTTATTACTTAATCTTATCAATAACCCGAACAAATTCAGGTTGTTGATAAAAAACCAAGACTTTTTATAGTTTTTTTTAACATGCAAATGCCTATACATACCCGTAGAAAGGATGGGCTATGTCGGACTCGCACCGACTGAAACCCCATTGTACACGCCCTTAGTTGCCCCAACAAAGGTCGAAGGGATCAGGTCCCCTCGACGAGCAACCAAGTGGGAGCCCCAAGTGGCCTGTGGATAATTAACGATTATAACGGCTAACAAATAAGCAAGCACCACTTACCGATTGGCGGTGTTAGGGTTGACCACGGGGTACCTGTCAAGTGATAAGTGATGTGCATGTAAGTAGTGTGCAGTAATTTGTACAATGTGTACCTGACATCCCCGCTAATCCTGGACTGCAGATCCCAAGGCGCTACCTCTCTCCAAATGTGTCATCCATCCAGGGGGGCGTTCACCGCAAACTATTACTTCTATTTTCACTATATTAGTTTATCAACTTTATTGTACATTTATCATCATCATCATGATAAATGTACAATAAAGTTGATAAACTAATATATTACTAATATATTACTATTTATTGTACATTTAATTAACTTCAAATTCAACCAAATCAACGTTAATCGACATTAAAACAAGTGACACGCTGCACAACTTAAGGGCGGTTGGTCAAAGTTCAAAGTCCCAGGTTCACTTAGCACAAAACAATAACCACGAGAAGAACGCGGTCTCGTCTAGAAGCCCAAATATCCAGCGTTCTCCCGACAAAGAAAAAGTCTTATCATGCTATCAACCGACGAACTAATAACTCGTCGCTGCAATTAACGGCATAAAAGTTCCTTTAATCGCTCTAAACTCCAAGTAGGCCTCTTGTCACGTAACACGTCCAGAACAGACAACTAAATTCGAGGCGGTTTAATTAGACCCAAATGTTCAATAGTAATTCAAAATGGCGGGCACAATTAACCAAACTTTAGGCTTTCAAGTCCAAATACCGGCTGCCCGCAACCGTATACCAGTCACAAACAATACATAAAACGGTTACAACAGTTATATTGCTGTGCGCGTACGACACAGTAAGCCCCCGCCTCCCGCGCAAAGCTAACCGTTTCCTCACCCCGCTCGAGATTATCGTGATGATAGATAATCGTGCGTGAACAACCATGGCCACGGCAACGCTTTCGTACACATCCGCGGTCCCACCAGCGTCGGCCGCACCATGGCGGCGACTGCTTGGAAGAGGACTATTCCTACCAAGTTTACCCTTTTTCTTAAGTAAGCTACGCGCCTTCCTCCACGGCCTCCAACTACACCTGCGCAACGGACGCCCTCGTATCTGATGCGCGAAGGTAATGGAGCCAGGAAAAACGGGCACTCAGAAGCACCTGCCTTCCTGACCCTAGCGGCGGATCTGGTCTATGGCTCCGCCATCAACCAAGATTCGGCTGCGGAAGGTAGAGAGAACGGCGACTTGAAATGCCGACACTCCTCTCCCCCCTGCAGCCCCACCACCTCCTCATCAACGGTGCGGTCCTGTTTGAGTCGCAGAAGATAGGGCGAGTGGCGCATCGCCATACCAACACTCCTCTTCCTCCACGACTGCACCTTCGCTGCAGCGGTAGGGAGAGAGGATATCCCTCACGCCGCAGCCCATCAGAACACATCCAAAGTTGGCCCGCCAAGCCCACTCGGAGTGACCAGCTCGGGCCATCTCTTCACCATGTGGGTTCCTCTTTGTTCACCGCGGGTGGCCAACTACCTCACCACCTAACTTATCTAACCTTTTTTTTCAGCATGGCGACTTAACCTTTTTTTTTACATGGGGAAATGCCTACGCATACCCGCCTCGCGGGGGCAAGGACGGGTTATGTCGGACTCGCACCGACTAAAACCCCATGGTGTTCCACCTTCGTCGCATATTGGCAGGGCCACGGGAACGCTTTCGCACACTTCCGCGGCCCTACCAGCGCCTGCCGCCCCATCGCAGCACCTCCTCGGGAGAGGAATATTCCTCCCCGTTCTCCATCCCAGGTAAGGCGCACCAGAACACATGGCGCGCCTTCCTCCACGGCCTCCAATTAAATATGCGCATCAGACGCCCCCGCGTTCGATGCGCGAGGGCCATCGGGCCAGGAAAAACGAGCACTTAGAAGTACTAGCCTTCCCGACCCCAGCGGCGGATCTGGTCTATGGCTCCGCCGCCAACCAAGATTCGGCTGCGGAGGATAGGGAGAGCGGCGCCTCGCAATACCGACAATCCTCTTCCCCCGCAGCCCCATCACCACCGCATCAACGGTGCGGCCCCGTTTGAGTCGCGGAGGATAGGGCGAGTGGCGCATCGCCATACCAACACTCCTCTTCCTCCGCGACTCCACCTCGGCTGCAGCGGTAGAGGGTGCAGACTCCCCTCTCGCTGCAGTCCACTAGCACACATCCGAAGTGGGCTTCCCAAGCCCACTCAGAGTGGCCACCTCGGGCCGGCCCTTCCCCTCGGGCCAGCCAAGTGGGTTCCTCTTTGTTCACCGCGGGAGACCAAGCCACGGCTACTAAGCCCCCCCGCCACGACAAGGCGGGAACCCGTTCGGGGGGGATGGGGACTTAACCTAACCTAACCTTAAATTTTGTCATAAAACTAAACAAGTTCAGGTTAATGTTAAGATTAAAATAATAACTTCGTCTTCTTCCGGTTTTTGATCAAAGACCTAGGTTCTTGATCAAAAAACTGATTTTATCGTAAACCTGCGACATATATGTATATGTTCTCTGTATGTATACGTATATGTATCTTCATAACAGTTTTGTTTTCGTTTACAACAACGCTGACGCTGTATATCCTTATAGATTCTATGATTTAAGCAACTGCTTGAATCATAGAATCTATATATCTATATGCTTGCTACTGGAGCTTGGCACTCGTTCAGATCTCAACTCTTTGAATAGCGAAGCTCACAACCCCGAAACCGTCACTTGTATGGTCTGAAGCATTTGTCTGTGTGGTTTCTTTTGTCCCTATAACAGATTAGACCAGACTAGACTTTGGCGATCTAGGAAAATCAATCCAAAAACGCTGAACCTAAAAAGCACATAAACCTGCTGGACAAGAAGTACGGTCAAACTTCGACCACTGAAGGCGTCTACAACATTACATGAACGGTTTTTATTCTTCAATCAGGCAGCATAATATCTGTCTGGTTTATGAAGTTTTGGTGCAGCAGGTTTATGTGCTTTTTAGGTTCAGCGTTTTTGGATTGATTTTCATTGATCGCCAAAGTCTAGTCTGGCCTAATCTGTTATAGGGACAAAAAAAACCATACAGACAAATGCTTCAGACCATACAGCTATGTATTTAGCATTTCGATTACAGTATGTCATGAACAGCATAAATGTGAAAGGGGGCCAAGTTCGGTCCAAGTGACGGGTATGTATATACAATATATTATAGTAAACTCTTTTTGACGTATACTAACACTGACTATTATAAAAGGAACATTAGAAATCTCATTTAGTCAATATAATCATCTAATTATATTGTTTGCAACTTTTAAAACTTTTTGGCGATAATCTACTCTGTGCGACAATTGACCATAGTATATTGTGTTTGACGATTGACATCGGCAGTATGAACTTAGACAATTATTGTTTATATTTCATGTTATTTAATGTATTTATAACACACATTTTATATACATTTTAGATTTCTGTACTCCTTCTTCATATAAACTTTAACTAACCAAATCTCACACTCCTTCGTGCGCGCTATATGCTTGAAAGGGGGTTGCAAAGTTTTCTCTACGCGTATTAATATTAGGTATAGGTAGTTGCCAGCAAATTTAAAGACAATCCCATTTCAAAATTAAGTAATAATCAAGTGTATTATAAGTTACCTTAGTTTATTAAAAGCTTGTTTTCATTGGATATAAATTGCGTGTAATATTATATCTTAGCTCAAGCTGTACGTTCAATAAATTACGGCTTTGGTAATAACTAACAAATGGTTTAGCGCTCACGGCTAGGGTCACATACGTGTAGTTATTATTTTTTGTAAGAATATTTGCACCTGCTTTGAAGTAATTACATAAATATATGTGGGACGTATATAAGTTTATAAATTATATTCGTCCCCTCTGCGGGCATATGGCTCCCCTGAATATTCTTGAAGGTTAATGGAGTTTTCTTTTAGATTTTTTTTAATAAGGGTGACAAACGAGCACATAGTCCACCTAATGGTAAATGGATGCTGTGGCCCATAGACATTCAATTTAGAATCATACTAGAGATGCGTTATCACCCCTGAAGACTAAGATAGAATGCCTCGTTTGCACTAAAACTGGTCTTCGGTTCTTTACATTCACCATACAAAACATTTGGTGCTATTTCACGCTGGTATTCTATGAGAGTGAGGTTTTACCCACGTCGAGCTAACCGATTCGTGCTACAACCATAATATAACTATAACGAAGCTCTACCACTTAAAAGATTAAATGAGATTTATTATTTAGTAATTTTTAGATTACTTCGATTTTCCTAATAAGGAATAATAGTTAAAGGATTGCGAAAGGTGTTTTCAGCCACTCGTACTGCAGCTGTTGTACTACGTTGCGGTGTGACTACACAACGTACGAAAATAATTGATTTGTATCACAAGTTTGCACTAATGAATTCCTCGGGAAGAGGTTTATGTTCAACAACAGACAGTATATGTGCTAATGAGGATGAACAAGATTATATTAGACTATAAAAACAATAATTAGAGGGTACAGCAATAATTCAAAAATATCAAAGTATAAAATAATATTAAGTACCTAATAAACCTATAGTCTATAATCTGTCCATGTAGTATCAGTTAGTAGCAACAGGAAAACAAGCTAACAGATGAGAAGCATCAGAAAACAAAAAACTGTGATGCCAACCCGCCTGCCAAGCGTTGGGTTGGGTTATGGCAATTATATAATAAAATATAAATACAAAAGGTTGTAATTAATGATGAAAAAACTGTCATATAAGCAGTTATTTATCCTTTGATTATATGCAGGTATTCATCACACGTTTTACTCAGATGTACTCGTCAGTTAAGGCGAGCATGTTGTAAGGAAGAAGAGAGCCCTAAATATCGAGGGTTAAAGTCGTGAATACTTCGCCTAAATGTTCCGAATTCAATTACAGATAATATCAATCGCTTGACGTACTATATTGTCAGTTATTCGCAAAAGGCTGCCAAGAAAATGTTGTCGCGTTTATAATAACATTTGAAATAATTTTCCAGAAAATGGAACATTACCTTGTAAAAATATACAAATCTTGACTATTTCCCTTTTCAGACTTATTATCGTTTATACAATATACATATTATATACGCAGAGATTTCCATGACTCAATTAATTGTGTTACACATCGTTTTAATTAACTCTATTATTATTGTTTATCTTCAATTAATAAATAACTCACACAAATAGTGTAAACGCTAAAACAAACAGTAAATAAAGCTGAACAGTTAATAGTTCGACGTGCGTAGTGTATACTCTACAGGCTTTACCATCTGGATTCGTTCGTGGTTGAGACAAACAGAACATACTTGGTGGTGGTAGAACTTCTATTCTATATATGTATATTCAATACACGTATATCGAGTTATTGCACTGTGTACAATATGTGTTATTTCATCTTAGTCCAGTTTTATATTAGAGACCACAACCACAATGCATCTAATAGCCTTCGGTTGTGTTGTATTGTTTGGAGTTTGCTGCATTTGTTAATAGACTGCAGTACACACCTAGCATGATGTAGACAGTAAGATTTTTTATCACTTCAGTATTATATAAACAAACATGGTTTCCCCAGATTTCCGTGGTCAGCTAACCGCATATATCCTTAATGAAAAATCAATCTTATTTCTTATCTTACGTCTTAGAATAATAGACAGTTCTTGTTGCTACTTACACCAGATAAATTAGTTGCTTAGAGAGGACATAACTATTTTGTAACAGACCCGACAATAACGGAACGAGCTTGTAACCTACAGTCTGCATAGTCAGCTAAGTAAAATCTTAAACTAACATCGAGAAGACACGAGAAATGCCTTTTGCAGTATATTTTTATTAAAAAAAAGTATTTTCTTATACGATTAATAGTTCTTGTTTATTACTCCCCCTCAGTATAGGAACTTTGTAAAGATCAAAATATAAATCTGAAAACAATTTAACTTCTGTGTTGAATGATATCTGATAATGTATATCATTTATTATATCTCACGATATTGTAGTGTGCGTAAACTCGGGCGTCAAATATAAATAATATTTTGTTCTATTGCGATGGGCTGGCTAACGCCACGGTAATATTATCTATAAATATTACCGTGCTAACGCTACCTATAGTCACGCACACAAGCACGCGAGTCTCTACATATCACCACTACACGTCAGGCTTGCCCGCCGTAAAAACCATCTAGGTATACTGGTTTATTGTTCCTTCCAAAGTCAAGGCAATATTGTGGATATCTTTTTTCACACTCAAATTCATTTAGTTGATAAGTACAAACACAAACATGTCTGCATTATTTGATATACATATGTAAGTACTTCGAATATTGTGTAAATTAAGAGACTTTTTGTTGTTAATATGTATGCAATACGTGTACTCGTTCTGTTCGTGTATTGTGATAACAAAGCACAAGTCCGTACCTATAAACGTAACGTTGAGGCCGCTTATCTTAATTGAAAACAACACGAGTTCCACGCTCATCAGTCCGCACATCACATCGTACGATAACATGTTGCCGTATGAAACTAAAAAAACGGCTAAATGCGAGTCAGGTCCTCTTAGAGTTCTATGCATATTATTTTTTGACTAGCTATTTAATCAGATAATGTGTTTTTCTCTCTGAGTTATTAATAAAGGGCGTTCTAAGAAAAAACTTAAGGATGGACGTTATAAAATGTCCAAGAAAGGTGTAAGTGAAATGATAAAATAAAAGCTGATTGTGGAGAAGGCAAGTGAGAGATATATTGTGCCGACCTGAAATAACAGGGACAGGAAAAAGAAGATTTTGGTAATACTAAATTGAAACAATGTGGGGTGAAGATAGCTAATGTTTATTTGTTTTTGGTCACAGTTTATAAACTACATCGATGTTTTCATTTTTTGTATTTTGTAATATTTCTAATACTGTACTTAATTAAATATAGTATTAGAAATATTATCGGAAATATTTTTCTTGGAAATCTTAATATTTGATATTGTAACTATTGAGCACATCAATTGCATTTCCCGATATGCATAGCCGTGGTAGCTCAGTGGTTAACGCTCGCAGTAAATATAACAGAACGCGAGTAACCCGGGTTCTATCCCCGCCGGCACCAATGAAATTGTTAATTACAATTTTAAGTGCTGATTTACCACGTGCTCGGCGGTGAAGGAAAACATCGTGAGGAAACCTGCATGTCTGAGGAATAAGAAAAAAAAAATATTTTGAAGACATGTGAAGTTCGTCAACACGCATTTGGGCAGCGCGGCGTACACTTCCTTGCCCTAAACCCTCTCAGAAATGAGGGGTGGCCTGAGCCCAGCAGTGGGACGTATATAGGCTGTAACTTTACTTTTACTTTTATAGCCGAAGAAGTGAGAAACCGTGCACTAAGGTGACTTATTACTGTGTACAGAACGCCTATTTCAGCTGAAGTCAACATTTGTGCGAAAACGCAAATTTCGTTGTATAATCGCATTGCTTCTAAACCGAATTGCAATCGTATAGTATATTACATTAAATAAGGGACGTCTTGATATCTTTCGGTAAGCAGTTGCTATGGTTAAGGCGAAACCGCGAAAAATGCACCTCCTTTCATCGAATAGTAGGACTATGACACCACTAACGAAATTGGAATTTTGATATAGGTAAGTTCATGTCTTTATATTGAATTTGATTATTCAAAAACACGATTGTATAATTTTGACTCGATCATAATTATTTGCGAAAACAGCTCTAAAAAATTACTTAGTTGAAATTACAACGAAATTACTTAATCTATATGCTTGGGAATCACTCAAATATATTCATAACATCAATATTCATAATTTACTTGCTCATTATTTTGATTACTTAAATCAATAATTTTTAAAAAAATATTTTAAGATTCTGACAATTTCTAAGCGCTTTTAATCGTCGCGGGCGCTACGCAATTTTAGACCTTATGACGGCGTTTGTTCAAGTTTTTATAGAAATTATGTATTCACTCGGATCAGTACGGCGACAGCCTAAAGCCACTTTTTCGATGTGGCTGTGGTGGACAAATTGTAGCGAACAAGGCCATTTGAAAATTAATTATTTTTTTCGTGATTTTGAATGTTTTTGAAATTAATTAATTTGGTTAACATAGTTTTAAGCTTTTAAGTTTTATCTGTGGAACATTTTCTGAAATAAATGAATAATAATTCAAATTGATAATCAATAAGTTGTAGAGAGCCTATTGGAAATGAATGAATTTCCAAATAATTTTATATTCTAGTTCACTATTGAAAAATTCTAATTAGCTGCGCTCCTTACCGTTTGTGTGGGTTGAAGAAGAAGAAGAGAGAATTTGTAGGTAGGTACCTATTTCACTGCCACGTAGCTCTGTGCTTGCACTTCTCTATGATGGATGCCTATGTCCAGCGGTGGCCTGTGATAGACTGTAGTGGTAGTGGGTTAGAAAACCTATTGCAGTGTTGTGATAGGATCGAATCACAGTTTTAAAGATTTAAATATTATGCAATAAAACAGTATTCATAAAATATTTCTGTCAGCACTCTATTTCGCTTAAAATTTTTGACAGGCCTGTTGGTCTAGTGGTTAGTGACCCTGACTGCTATGCCGGAGGTCGTGGGTTCGATTCCCACCCAGGACAAATGTTTGTGTGATGAGCACGATCATTTGTTCTGTGTCTGGGTGTAATTTATCTATAATATCTATGTATTTAGAAATATATAAGTATGTTTATCAGTTGTCTAGTACCCATAACACAAGCTCTGCTTAGTTTGGGACTAGATGGCGTTGTGTGATAGTTGTGGAATATTATATTATATTATATTTTGCGTCACGATCCAACTTTAAAATATCTAGAAATATCCAAAAAAAAAAAACTGGAGCAAAGAAGGGGCAGGGCGAATATGATAAATAAATAATAGGTAGCGACGCCATTTTAAGGGAAGTGAGACACCGATTGAAACAAAAATATGCTTAACCTACATTTTACGTTACTTATACGTTTTTTATTTACATTTTTATATATACGTTATTAATTATTTTTATGCTTTGGTGAGTTAACCACCTACTTTTGGTGTTAAGTACTACTTAAAGTATTAGGTAAGTGTTTTTTTAAATTTCTTTCATTATGAATTTATTATTTTAATAACCTTCTGAGGTTATAAATTATACCAATATTTTTATATATAATTTTGCTAGTGTCCGCAACTCTCCAAGTACCCAATTAAAAAAAAAAAAAACATACACATGTGTAATGTTTCTTTTTAATTATCAATTTAATTAAGGTCAATGTGGGCAAATCCGTCTACGGGGCTATTCCGTACACATGCGTTTACTATTCATTCCAGAATAGTTACGCTGTTACTGGTTCGGTCGATAAAACAGGATTAGTTTTTAGTTCTAACTATGATTCATAGATGAAGCAGGGTTGTCTACAATTGTCAAAAAATGCATTCGAAATTTAGTTGTGCTACGAACTCGAAGCTCAAGTGTTGCGTGCCGCCGTTTCTTATAACGTAAATATTCAATTTTACAAGTTACGACTTTCTGGCTATGCATAACATGTACTTTAATAAGTGTTTCAACGGATTTTTTTATTTGTTTTGAATATAAACCAGTAGATACAGAAATATTTTTCATAAAAAATACGTAACCTCAAAATGTTCAAGTGGCGAAATCCGTCTAATTTCGAAGGGGCTAAATCGTCATATACCGGAATTACCCCATTGCAGATGTAGTCAAACTTTTTCATCCTTCCTATTTTTAGTTTTATACCTACTTTGAAAGTCCACTGGTAACTAACAATTGGGTCTATGAAATATTATTTTTTTGTGTTTAATTGATTAGGAAGATTATGTATTTGTATGAAGATTAGGTATTTATTTCATAACAAACTGTTCTTAGTTTTTTTCGGTCTGACTAAGAATTTATGTTAAATTCAAAATCATTATTTGTACTTCGAACCAAAAACATGTCGACAGATCCCGAACAAAATCCGACCGGGTGTGACGTCACTTTGGCAATTTTTACTCATCGTAGCAAACTTCTGTAGTATAGACTAGCTCAGACAGAAGTTAGTCTATACTACAGAGCCCTGGCTCTGGTGAGTCTTACCTGTCTGGAGAGAACTTACCTTTATGAATTAATGAATTAATAATACTTATAAATTAAGGCGTTTCACAGTTTTCGTCATAAAAAGTATTTTTAAACAATAAAGTCGTGTGCTTTTTGACCTAGACACGAGATACTACTCGTCCAGGGCAGCGACTGTGTCGCTGTCTCGTCTCTCGCATATCTGTCTCCTGTCTGTGTCTCGCTCGCGAACTGCCGCTCATATAGTAAAAGTCGCAATTTCCTGTCGCGGTCTCCGGTCGTGGTCTCCTGTCTCTGTCGCGGCACGAACCGCCACTTTTAAGGTGCAATCACCTTAATTCAATTTTTAATACAACATGTGAAGTGCAACGTTGTTTAAAATTATAATGGTGTTATACCTAACCAAATTCATTAAAAATAACTCTGTTTATTTAAGTTAATATCATAAATACCATTGTCATAATAAGCTAGGATTGTTTCAATGTACCTGAAAAATTAAACTGATAAATAAAAATATTTAGTTTTCAAACTTTTTAGAAAGGTTTAAAGTCCCTGGTTATAAAAATAGGCCGGATTAGCCCCCAAAAAAGATTTTAGGGAGTAAAACGTAAATTAAACCTAATTTTTATGATGTTACAAAACATTTTTCTTCACAATCTGCATTTACTTGTTTACAAATGGAATACCTTAATAAAACGGCGTAACTCGAGGCAAATTTGCTACTAGACGGATTTGCCTCCGTCTAACGACCGACTTTTAAAAAACCTTGTTAGTTACATGTAGAGAGCTGTTTTTTTTTTGTTTAAAATAGATGTGTATACAAGACAACAAAATTTTGTATCGCTTACAACCATCAAATTTATATTAAAGTAGTAAGTGTACCAGTTTTAGTTAACCAAATTCAACTTTCAAAAAAGTATGACGGATTTGCCCACATTGACCTTACAATATTTTTGTTACGTCAAGATTTCCAAATTACCTATTCTATATAAATAATATAGCAGTGCGTAGAAAATAGCATAAACGTTAATAACGACGTTTTGTTCTACAGTGTGACTGCAGTAATTAAAAAAGATACTTATCGCAACAGCACCATTCATTCATCGTAACGTAACATTTTTCAAAAAAATAATCATAATGAACATTATTGTAAAAGCAAATAGTTATGAATTTATTGCATAGGCTAATAAATTTATTTATAAATCTGCTGATAAATTAATATTTATTATCTACGACATTTTTGTAACCATAAGTTAAATTATGTCTCGATATCTAATATCACAGTATAAATAATACTACTACGCTAATGTCAGCATGGCCATCCCAAGCCACAGAATAAATAATAGTACTATGTACCCAAGCGTAGTTCGTGGTAACGGAGCGCGGAGAGAGCGGCGCGGCCTCGACGTGACGTCACTAAGGTCGCTTCCTACCCCGCGTCGCTGCGCGCCTAGCGGCACGAAAAACAAACTGCAAATTCGACTGCCCCTCTCATAACCCATAATGTGCAATATTGCGTCGTATACGCTATTAACCTACTTTTAATAATGTTACAGATACCAGCATTCAAGTATGTATTGTGTTGTTCTAGTTAAATACCACGTTAAATTAATCGATTATTAGCTTACACTTGTGTAACTGGTTAGAGTGTACCCCTAATAATCCGACCCCTGTCTAATCCGGCACCCCCAGTAATCCGGCATGCCTATAACATGTATGTAGGTTACAGTCGAGTCGCGTTATGAATACGCAACGGAGGGAGGTGTTCTTCCCGAAATACGTGGATAAACAGTTTGTAACTAGTTTGCGCTAACCATAAATTGTCTTACTTTGAATGTAACTATGGTAACTGCCTTGAACGCATTCATTATTTACTGTTTAGCTATTCATTGTGCATCAAATGATTTTTTTATAATGTAATTTGATAATCCGCCACCGCCTTGCAAAACGTTTCTCGGATTACCGCGGGTCAAATCTATTATTTAATTAATTCATTACAGCCTATTGAAGTCCAATGATAAAGGGCCTCCTAGGAATAGATTGCCTCATATCCTATGTCCAATATCCCCATTGGCCATAGTTGCCATGCTTGGCAGGTTGGTTGGCAACCGCAGTTTTTTATTACTTTGATTGTTATCAGGAAGATGCATCATGCCCATGCTCATCTCCCGTTTCATTTTGCCTAAGAGAAAATGATATGGATCTGCTTAAATAAAAGGAGATTAAATAAAGTTAAAAAGTTAAAGTTACAGCCTATATAGGTCCCACTGCTGGGCACAGGCCTTCTCACAATTCTGAGAGGATTTTAGGGCAAGGAAGTGTCCGCCGCGCCGCGCTATATATATACCTATATGGATTAAATAGCTGCTACATAAGTCCTTTTCTTACGAGAATTAAACTACTTATAGGATTTACTAATTTCTATTTACAATTAATTTGTTAATATTCATGTTATCTTAGAGCAGGGCTTGGTCCCAACCTTTGTTTTAACAAGCAATAACTATAAAGTTAACAAAACCTTCTTTTAGATGACAGATAATAAAAAGGCGCCGTTATTAAGTAAATAGTATTAGCGGTTATTGAAGCAAAACATTCCTATTGCTTAAGATTGTCTCTCTTTAACGACCTTTCTTTTTATTTGTCACAAGAGAATGCAGCAGCAATGTAGCTTGACTGAGTGAAAATAATTCAGTTGGAACCAAATTAAGCAATTAAACGCTAATTTAAACTAAGTAAGGAAATTTTTTTGTCACTTTTTAGGAAAATGCGTTACTTTGTTATTTTTTTCCGTAAATTTTAAGCTGCCTGACTGTGATCCCACATAGCATTAGCTTAGTAATTTACACCGTGTGGGGTCATTTTATTTTTTTAAAGTCACCTAATGACGGATAGGCTGATGCATGGAGGTAGGTTATTTCAATCCTTATCAATACGGTATTATAAGCCTCTTGACATGACTCAATTTTGTTTCAATGTTCAATGTTAAAACATTATTTTTAAATTTATATATTCTGAGATTCATGACAAAATGTTTTAAAATTATAATAATAATTTGAATTTCCTGTTTTTCTTAGTGTGTTAAAACAAGGTCGATTTGAAGTTAAAATAGATTTTTAAGATTTGGAAATAAACATGGTAAGATGTTTTTAATATACTTACGCCTTTGTTTTAATAACCTCATTATACAATTATTCTTGTACAGTTAACAATGAGTTGACTGCCTCGTTGGTCGAGTAGTCGTGTCACGACTGCTTATTATATAATTTTTATTTGCACCCCGGAGTCGGAAAATGGACAGTATTTTGTCCCATGCATAGAACAGCACAAGAAGCTGTTCGTACTGCACGTGATCTCTCTTCGGTCATGTTGGATTGCGTGTCATTATGAACAAGGAGTGTAAGGGAACTATAACCATGCACTGTGCAGATGTCTAGTCTCCTTGAGACTGGCCGCTGTGACTAAAATCCGGTCAGAAGGACATTGTTATTAATCTCATTTAATATCTATAGATATTTTGTTTTGACAAGTCAATGTATTTCAATCCTTCTTTCAAATACTCAATTATCATTATTTTTAATTAATTAAAAGGTCACGGCTGCAATATAGAGCCTAGTAAAGTGAATATGGAATTTCCAGATAGTCTCGGTGTAAACAATTATATTTTGAATCTTTCCATTATTGTTCACGTATTGTGCGTTACCCTTAAATAATTTAGAAGATACACCATGTAGAACTCTATCTCCCTGTCTCTATTTATGTTTGGCGGGGCATAACAAAACGCAATAGCTATGTTAATTACACTCTTAATTGGGGAACTAGATGTTCAGCAGTGGACTTCAATGATGATGATAAATGCTGTAAATACCGTGAAACATAACCGGCTTTACGCTTCAGTGAGATGTGTCTGTCTAAATTCCAAAATTTTATCTACAATATAGATTTTAATACGGATTATTTTCAGTTCATTCACTGCTAAGTACAACATCCACAGTTGGACTATAAAAAAAATCACACTCGGGCAATTACAACACGTCGCTAAAGAAAATAATTTCAATCAAAACAATGTTTTGTTGTTATTAGCACTCGATTTCTGTCTAGTATCTGTCCCATATTAATTGTTACAAGCATCGAAAATTTAGTACTAACAGAGCTACTGTATTTCACATTAAAAAACGTCAATGTACATAAAACATCGCGATTCAAACACTGTAATAGAATGGAGAGCAATTATAATAGAGGGCGATTCTATTACGTAGATCTTCAGAATAGAAATCGAGTACATGTCGTCATAATGCAGGGCTCTTGTACTAAGTCGCTGCAGAAATTTATTTATTTATTTATACATATTTAACAACTGTATTAGATATTACTGCAGATAAAAATACGAGTAAGTAAGTAAAATTAAAGTATAGTTTGACCAAAAGTTGTTAGGTGTACTTACTATAATTACTTATATATAGGAATGTCATATTATTGTAAAAAGTGCGTTTTACGTTCTGGCGCAGCTTGAGAGAAGGAATAGAAGATTGAGGATGGCCACCAAAGGGCCTATGGAATTGGTAGAATAGAGTGGAGTAGTAAAAGTAGAAAACACAATGGCTTTTAGTCGGTGCAAGTCCCACATAATCTGTTCACGCCCATGCGAGCACCACAAAGAAGCTGGCTTGGAAGTATAATCGCTCAGATAAATGAATAAGTGCACTAAATTGCTCACTAATTGCTCAATTCAAATCCGCATTTGCTCACACTATTAACGAATTATTTTATTAGTTATTAATAATTAAAAATACAAAATATTTTTTCCCTATAATACTTAAAACCAATGAACTTTTCTAAAAACGAATAAATACCATTAATTGCTTAAGAAATGCTTAATTCAAAACCGTATTTGATCACACTATTAATTAATTATTTAATTAGTTATTAATAATTAAAAGTACAAGTTTTTTTTTCCATAACCGATCAGAATATTAAATAGGCGCACAAAATTGCTCACTAATTGCTCATTTCAAATCTGCAATTGCTCACAATATTTATCAATTATTTTATTAGTTATTAATAATTAAAAATACAAAATTGTTATTGCCCTAAAACCAAAGAACTTTTTTAAAAATGAATAAGTACTCCTAATTGCTCACAAAATGTCTAACCGTAATACGCAATTGCTCAAACTATTTACTAATTATTTAATTAGTAATTAATAATTAAAAGTACAAAATTTTTTATTCCTTAACCGATCAGAATATTCAATAGGTGCACAAAATTGCTCACTAATTTTTCATTTCGAATCTGCAGTTGCTCACAATATTTATCAATTACTTTAATAGTTATAAATAATTAAAAATACAAAATTGTTATTTCCAAAAAACCAAAGAACTTTTTTAAAAATAAATAAGTACTCCTAATTGCTCACAAAATGCCCAACCGTAATACGCAATTGCTCAAACCATTTACTAATTATTTAATTAGTAATTAATAACTAAAAGTACAAATTTTTTTATTCCTTAACCGATCAGAATATTCAATAGGTGCACAAAATTGCTCAATAATTGTTCATTTCGAATCTGCAGTTGCTCACAATATTTATCAATTATTTTAATAGTTATAAATAATTAAAAATACAAAATTGTTATTTCCAAAAAACCAAAGAACTTTTTTAAAAATAAATAAATACTCCTAATTGCTCACAAAATGCCTAACCGTAATACGCAATTGCTCAAGCCATTTACTAATCATTTAATTAGTAATTAATAATTAAAAGTACAAATTTTTTTATTCCTTAACCGATCAGAATATACAATAGGTGCACAAAATTGCTCACTAATTGCTCATTTCAAATCTGCAGTTGCTCACAATATTTATCAATTATTTTAATAGTTATTAATAATTAAAAATACTAAATTGTTATTTCCAAAAAACCAAAGAACTTTTTTAAAAATAAATAAGTACTTCTAATTGCTCACAAAATGCCTAACCGTAATACGCAATTGCTCAAACCATTTACTAACTATTTAATTAGTAATTAATAATTAAAAGTACAAAATTTTTTTCCTTAGCCAATCAGAATATTGAATAGGTGTATAAAATTGCTCACTAATTGCTCATTTCAAATCTGCAATTGCTCACAATATTTATCGATTATTTTATTAGTTATTAATAATTAAAAATACAAAATTGTTATTTCCAAAAAACCAAAGAACTTTTTTAAAAATAAATAAGTACTCCTAATTGCTCACAAAATGCCTAACCGTAATACGCATTTGCTCAAACTATTTACTAATTATTTAATTAGTAATTATTAATTAAAAGTAAAAAAAATTTTTCCTTAACCGATCAGAATATTCAATAGGTGCACAAAATTGCTCACTAATTGTTCATTTCAAATCTGCAGTTGCTCACAATATTTATCAATTATTTTATTAGTTATTAATAATTAAAAATACAAAATTGTTATTGCCTCAAAACCAAAGATATTTTTCAAAAATGAATAAGTACTCCTAACTGCTCACAAAATGCCTAACCGTAATACGCAATTGCTCAAACTATTTACTAAATATTTAATTAGTAATTAATAATTAAAATTACAAATTTTTTTTCGTTAGCCGATCAGAATATTGAATAGGTGTATAAAATTGCTCACTAATTGCTCATTTCAAATCTGTAATTGCTCACAATATTTATCGATTATTTTATTAGTTATTAATAATTAAAAATACAAAATTGTTATTTCGAAAAAACCAAAGAACTTTTTCAAAAATGAATAAGTACACCTAACTGCTCACAAAATGCCTAACCGTAATACGCAATTGCTCAAACTATTTACTAAATATTTAATTAGTAATTAATAATTAAAAGTACAAATTTTTTTTCCTAAACCGATCATAATAATTAATAGGTGCACAAAATTGCTCACTAATTGCTCATTTCAAATCTGCAATTGCTCACAATATTTATCAATTATTTTATTAGTTATTAATAATTAAAAATACAAAATATTTTTTCCCTATTATACTTAAAACCAATGAAAAATGAGATTTATAAAAAAAACTAAGCACGTCCGGCAGGAGCTAGAAGTGGGGGGCTAATGTGTAAGTGTTTAATTATATATATTGTTATTTCTATTTCTATATAATTAATTACCATTTCGATATTTCTGTTATATTACATATGACAACTTCTAGTAACATAATTGCGTTTAGTTTATGCTTATATTACGTTTATTTATGAAAATCTTTTTATTGATATTGTTAATTAATGCCAAGTTCTAATAATATAAAATTCACATGAAAATTAATGGCTTAGTTGCCTTAATATCTGGTACAAATTCCATAAAAAACAACGAAAAATATTATGCGGTACTAAATCTGCCGTTCCCCTGCGTGAATACAAAGGCACTTATATTCACGCGGCGCGGATTTATCACAAATTGTTACGGTTGAGGGCAAATCTCAATAAGATTTAATTATAGTACCTATACATATAAAAAAAAAACACATACTTACTCAATGATCTTGCTATAAAAAGGAATCAATATAATCAAATAAAATTGAATATAAGAGTTTTAGCTTTAATGGTAAAATTAACTCGTTTATACATAATTAATAAGGTTATACATAATTTGCAATAAATTACTTAACAAGATCCAAATTAAAATGTATAACTTCATAGAGCTATTTATTAATAATTAATGATTAAATTACAGGAAATATAATTAAAAAATGAACAAACATTGATTTACAGGTTGGACAAAAATATTAAATTTTGCCAGTTGCACATGAGTAACGGGTTGAATCAATCACATGCGCACAAGTGACATATTTCTTGCCGCCTATGACGTCATAATTTAAAATGTAATAATAATTTTAATAACCGATAAATAACAATATACTATTATAAAGATATACTATTAAAAAAATTAAAAGAGCGTTCGGTAAGAAGTTTATTAGAAAGAAAATTAAAAACAGTGCATTAGCTTACGAACATTAGGCAAAAATAATTTTGTACACTAAATTATTAATAACTAATCCAATAATTAAGTAATAGTGTAAGCCATTGCGGATTTGAATTGAACTAATTATAAGCAATTAAGAAAAATTATTTATTTTAAGAAAAGTTAGATGGTTCTAAGGATAACAGGCAGAAAAAAATTGTATTTTTAATTATTAATAATTAATTAAATCATTCATTGATAGTGCCAGCGATTGCGGATTTGAAATAAGCAATTAGTAAGCAATTTTGAGGACTTATTAATTATTATGATCGGTTTAGGAAAAAAAATTGTAGTTTTAATTATTAATTACTAATTAAATATTTAGTAAATAGTTTGAGCAATTGCGTATTACGGTTAGGCATTTTGTGAGCAATTAGGAGTACTTATTCATCTTTAAAAAAGTTCTTTGGTTTTGAGGCAATAACAATTTTGTATTTTTAATTATTAATAACTAATAAAATAATTATTAAATATTGTGAGCAACTGCAGATTTGAAATGATCAATTAGTGAGCAATTTTGTGCTCCTATTGAATATTCTGATCGGTTAAGGAATAAAAAAAATGGTACTTTTAATTATTAATTACTAATTAAATAATTAGTAAATGGTTTGAGCAATTGCGTATTACGGTTAGGCATTTTGTGAGTAATTAGGAGTACTTATTTATTTTTAAAAAAGTTCCTTGGTTTTTTGGAAATAACAATTTTGTATTTTAAATTATTTATAACTATTAAAATATTTGACAAATATTGTGAGCAACTGCAGATGTGAAATGATCAATTAGTGAGCAGTTTTGTGCTCCTATTGAATATTCTGATCGGTTAAGGAATTTTTTTTTATCCTTTTAATTATTAATTACTAAATAAATAATTAGTAAATAATTTGAGCAATTGCGTATTACGGTTAGGCATTTTGTGGGAAATTAGGAGTACTTATTCATTTTTAAAAAAGTTCTTTGGTTTTAAGGCAATCACAATTTTGTATTTTTAATTATTAATAACTATTAAAATAATTGATAAATATTGTGAGCAACTGCAGATTTAAAATGAACAATTAGTGAGCAATTTTGTGCACCTATTGAATATTCTGATCGGTTAAGGAATAAAAATTTTTGTACTTTTAATTATTAATTACTAAATAAATAATTAGTAAATAATTTGAGCAATTGCGTATTACGGTTAGGCATTTTGTGGGAAATTAGGAGTACTAATCATTTTTAAAAAAGTTCTTTGGTTTTAAGGCAATCACAATTTTGTATTTTTAATTATTAATAACTAATAAAATAATTGATAAATATTGTGAGCAACTGCAGATTTGAAATGAGCAATTAGTGAGCAATTTTGTGCACCTATTTAATATTCTGATCGGTTATGGAAAAAAAAATTGTACTTTTAATTATTAATAACTAATTAAATAATTAATTAATAGTGTGATCAAATACGGTTTTGCATTAAGCATTTCTTGAGCAATTAATGGTATTTATTCGTTTTTAGAAAAGTTCATTGGTTTTAAGTATAATAGGGAAAAAATATTTTGTATTTTTAATTATTAATAACTAATAAAATAATTCATTAATAGTGTGAGCAAATGCGGATTTGAATTGAGCAATTAGTGAGCAATTTAGTGCACTTATTCATTTATCTGAGCGATTATACTTCCAAGCCAGCTTCTTTGTGGTCATGCGAGCCGGGTTACACCATAGAAATAAAAGAGTGATTTTATATACATGTCGTAGTAGTATTTTGAATGAAATCTCAAAAGGATAAAAATTGTTTGTAGGATAACCCATCGATAAGTACATGTGACTCAATGGGATAACCTTATTAAAAACAAAATCTAAATTTGATAAACAGTACAAATATGAGTAAAGTCAGCGTATGATTAAAGTTGAGTAGCTACAAAAACTTTTATGCTTTTTTTAATGTTATTGTAATGTTAAGAAATAAAGTACGCCTGCGTTATTAATCTTAGGCGTCTCATAATTAGCAAAGATCGTACAAGCAAACGACGCGATTCGGTCGCACGACGAGATTAAACATACACATTCCTTTAAACCATTGCACTGTTACAATGCCGTTAATCGCTACCAGGACACCTTATTAGACTATCGCACGATCTTTTCATCGTGCGATGAAATCGTATCTTTTAACCGTACGATCGAAAGCCAATTCGGACGACGCATTATAGCATTCATCTGATGATGACGATACTTTATTGAATTTTTGTGTGCTCGCCCAGGAAGGTTCCAGACAAAAAATAATTTGTCAGAAACCTTCCTGGTGATTGTTTGGTGATCGTTTTCTATTCCATGAATTTCTGTCATCATTTATACAATTAAGGAGGAAACTTTAAGGAGTTGTTAAGCGAATGTAAGAAATTTGACTGTATACATTATCTAAGGTGTCGATAAATTTGTAATAATAAGACAAAAATGCGAATTATAATCTCCATCATTATTATCCCATTGCTGAACATAGGTTTCTCACATAAATTGTCACAATTTTTTTTATATTTATGTACCTACACACAAAAAGACACAGATATTTTTATAGAGTTAGTTCGTTCAAAGCCAATACATATTTCGTCACGTTTTAAAACAATTTCCGGTAGACCACACGGTAAGAAAAAAAAACTTAATGCCTACATTTCTAGTTCGTAAATAGTACATAACCCTATCTTTAAAGATTGTAATAAATAATACAAATATAACAAATACTAATATAATACAACAACACACATTTTACTAGCAAGTTTTGGCTACTACTAATAATTTTGCATTTTATTATAATGAAAACACATGCAATACGAGAAACATTAATATTAAGATTCAAAACTGCGCACCGCTTCGCGTCGTATTATAAGACTGTATAATTTACGCGAAGCGGACCGCTAGCTCACAAGCCCTGTCATAATGCGGCGACGTCGATTGTTAACGCACAGAACGGGTTTTGCCTCGACGGAAACGTGATTTGTCTACTTATTAAGTCATTACGCCGTCTCAAGCTGTTAAACGGAGGTGGCCGGTCGGGCAGCTGTTTTGTATCACTTCACCTCTGTTGAGATGATCTTTATACTTACTCAGAACATTATTATATAATTACAAATGGATTACGAATAAATTTGGACTATTATTTGCTTTGGTTTCTACGTAAAGTACGAAAAAACTTTTGGCAATCTAGTTATAAACTCATGCTTCTACTGAATCCTAGACTCAGAACTAAATACAATATCACATCTGGATTTTATTCAGCTGTGAGTCTGATTTTCAGATCTAGATATTTTGTAATTGGCTGGAATCTTTACATATAAACGATATGAGCATATGCTGCTTAGATCATCGCTTTAAGTTAAATGAAGTCCGTGCTGGTCGAAAAGGAAATTAGAAGCAGCTATCAATTGTTATATAATCATCTGATCACCATCCACTTCAATAAAAGACTTTTCACATGGTTGAAGTATTAACTATTATCATCATCATCATCTTTACTACCATTGCTGAAGATAGGCCTTCCCCGAGGAATGCTAAAAAGCACGGTCCCAAAACACCTGCATCCATCGACTTCCTGCATTTCTTACCAAGTCGTTATTCCATCTTATCCAATAAGTGGGGGGATAGCCTTCACATTGTTTACCTTTACGAGGCAATTTACATATTGTAGAAGTTATTTAATTACGTACGTAGTGACGTAGTCATACTATCCGTATTTTTTCTTTTATTTATAGAATTAAATTACTCTATGGTTACTGCTGCTCGTTGTTTATGTTAATGACTGTCTCTATCATTAGATTGTCGACCCAGCGGACTACGAGAATGAAGGAATAGAGTGTGCACCCTGTGCTTGTGTACATACTCGTACACTATAATTCAGTCCTGTGGGCTGGTCACAGATGATGCTGATAGGCTACTGATGGGCTACTCTGCATTGAGACTGGCCGCCTGACAAATTTGATCTAAAAAAGATTATACAGTTTTCTTTTTTCATCATCTTAATTAGGTCATAAGGTGCATTGCAGAATAACTTTACAGGCGTATTGACGATTGCAATACTAGATGTACCGCACCTATATCATCGCCGACCTGGTCAATAACATCCGGCACATTACACAATTCCATCCGATGGTACGACCTCAGACACAAGTTTGTCCCGGTATTCAACGAAGTTTTCCCGAGAAATATTGGCACTTCGGTGTATAAAGCATCACCAGTGCTGTCGTCTGCCAGAGATGTTAAAGATGGTGAAGTACACTTATTTAACGAAATCCTCACTCTTACCAGGCGGTCCCATAATGAACTGGCCTGATATAGTTCAACGCGACATGTCGCTACATGTTGTGTTGCATTAAATAGTACGTTTATCGTGCACGTAATATAAGAAACATGCATCGACATGAAATGCTTAGTCTTAGTTTAACAGGCATTTGAATAACGAGAGTCGCGTATTTTTTCAAAATGTCGAAAACTGAGTATCGAAGTGTCATAAAGTTTCTGTTTAAAGAAGGTTTATCCCCTGCCCAAATAAAAGAACGATTGGATGGCGTGTATAAGGAGTCTGCCCCCTCCTATAGCACAGTGAAAAATTGGGTGAAAGAGTTTCGCCTCGGGCGAGAAACCGTCGAAGACTTTGGCCACGACGGTCGACCTGTGGAAGTGCTCACTCCCGAAACGATTGCTCTTATCGAAGAGGAGGTTCTGAGTGACCGCCGTTTGAAGATTAGAAAAATTGCAGCAAGGCTTGGGCTCTCTAAGAGTACCGTTCATCGCGCGATCCATGAACATCTTCACATGAAAAAAGTGAGTGCAAGATGGGTACCGAAACTTCTTTCAGCGGTACAGAGACAGGAAAGAGTGCGCTGCACTTCGGAGTTTTTGGATCTTTGTGGCGAAAATCCAAAGACTGTGATCGAGCGGCTAGTGACTGATGATGAAACTATGATCTTATATTATGATCCACAAAGCAAGCGCGAGTCAATGGAATGGCATTATAAGGGTGAAAAGCCCCCTAGAAAGGAAAAGGTGCAACAATCGAATAAAAAGCTGATGTGCACAATATTTTGGGATTTTCAAGGCATTTTGATGGTGGATTTTAAAAAACGTAATACAGTCGTGAACGGCGAATATTATGCTTCTTTAATATATAAATTACGAGACAAGATAAAGGAAAAACGAAGAGGCAAGCTGTCTAAAGGTGTCCTGTTGCTCCATGACAACGCCCCTGTTCATACCGCTGGTGTTTCGAAGGATGCAGTTCGTCAATGCGGGTTCACAGAAGTTCAACATCCACCTTACAGTCAAGACATGGCCCCGTCCGACTATTATTTATTTCCAAATTTAAAGCGGACTTAAGAGGAAGAAAATTTTCAAGCGATGAAGAGTTGCAGGCGGCCGTCTTCAGTCATTTTGAGGATAAAAAATGTGATTATTTTTATAAAGGTTTAGAGATGTTGATTCACAGATGTCAGAAGTGTGTTAGTATTCATGGTGATTATATCGAAAAATAAAATTGGTTTCGTTTCATTTCCTTCATTGGTTCATAGTTAGGCCAATTCATTATGGGACCGCCTACGTACATTGTATTCGAATGGAAAGACAGATGATCACACTGGCAACTTATTCCACTCCAAGACAAGAAAATCGTTTGGATCGAACGCGTGGTAAGTCAACAACGAAAGGGTGGAGTGGTCGAACGTCTGGTTGCCCGATGGTGGAGTGAGGGTGAAGGGAAAGGGATGAATTAAATTATGTAATTCCTGCGCACACTCTCCGAAATGCATCCTGTGGAAAACCTAAAGGCTTTACTTTGCGTCCTTGTTTGAGTCCTGATAACATTATGTGGTCTATTAGTACGGCAATTTTTAATTTTTCGCTACAACTCATCAATGCTGACCGTCATAGAGGAAATATTTGTCCTAATTTCCACGTTTGGTCGACAGATTGGCGATTGCAACTTTTATTATTTTGAGATGATATTAAGGAAACGTTACTGACCATCCCCTGTTTCAAATTCCCTCTGTTGCCCTCGACTCCCGGGGGATGGATGATACGGGTTAGTGAATTCTCTTACGCCCACACTTCACCGTTATTATACGGCACTACATACAAAATAAATACAATAATTTGTAATTAAAACTTATCTTTAAATATAATTTTCAAAACATTAATGGAACTAACATTAATATGTCGATTATATTTTGAAATCGCTTCAATACTAGTATTGTATTGTAGTAGTGTTGTATTCGCAGTAAGCTCTGTTTAAATATTTAATAATTGTTACCAACTTATTGTGTGTACAATAAAGAATAAAGAATAAAGAATAAAGAATTAATTTCAAATAAAGTGAAGTTCGCCAACACGCATTGGGGTAGAACGGTGGACATTTCCTTGTCCTAAAACCCTAAAACCCTCTCACAAATGAGAAGAGGCCTGTGCCCAGCAGTGGGACGTATATAAGCTGTAACTTTAAGTTTTAATTTCCATTTCAAATTTCGATAATCTTGGTAGAGCTTGTATTACCGCAGTGATTTACGACAGCATTAAAAAGTAATGAAATTCTAAAGAAATTCTAAATATAATATATTTTATAGGCTTGAACAAATTAAACGGTTTATTTTTGTTTTACTTTTTCGTCAATAGTAATAAACAATATCTACGTAAAAGTTTGTATTATGATAACTAAAAACTGCCTATACTGTCTATCTACATCGAAATCTCAATTATTCCAAACCTCTTAACGTAATATGTTTCTGTTTTGTTATAAAACAAAAGACAATACATTCAGCAATCAGGCTAGTAATATTCATCAAAGATTTTTATAAAGATAATTGTAAATGTTATTGTTTCTAAGATAAGCAGTAGAAAAAAAAACTTAGGTACGTGATTTTTCAATGACTATGATATTACTTACATTGCTTAGAATTTTTATTAGAGATTACTACTATTAGAGATTACTACTTTTGTTAACATATTAAGTATTTACTTAATATCAAAATTTTTGTTGTATGTTAGATCCAATATTGACTACCGTCAGAAAAAAAATGCGTAGCCCTTATTTGTAGTTATAAATTTAGGATAAATTTTGACCAAACTCATTAAAGATTCAAATAAATTTAAAACTGATGAATATTGAAGAGCGGGGGAGGGGAGGGGGAATAATCAAGTGGTTTTTGTGGTCCACTATCTCCATTTTATAATGATCCACCCCCTTTGTTATACCCTATACCACAGAAATCTAAATAATAAGGTACTATTATTTAGATATATCTCTACCTATATCAAGAAGCTAAAAGCCAAAATTATCGAATAAGTATAACGCTACTTATTACGAAATAGTGCCATGAGTATTGAGTGGGGCTATATTTTACCTTTAAATGAATCAATAACTACTATTCTTAGTCATAGTCATAGTCATAGTCTTTATTGCAATATGCTTATCGTTAAAGGTGATCACCAGTTGAGGAATCGTTTCTAGAATCTTGGCTGCGTGCAGATATACCTTTGTTCGAGTAGCTCTACAGAAAACTACATAATCATCACCACTATACAATAAAGATTTATTTACGTGGTATAACCACGCACTCGCGAAAACCAGCGTAAAATAGCAGCTTAATACTGCTGTGTTTCGTATTGTGAGTATAAAGAACCTTTTTACTGGTAGCGATTCCATCTTAGTCCTCTGGAGTGAAAACGCATCTACAGTTTGATTTTTAATCGAACATAAATGTCTATGGGCCATATTATCCTATCACTATCAGGTGGACTGTGTGCTCGTTGTCACCCTCATTCTAAAAAAAAAGATAGGACGGTAGAGTTCCTTTTTAGGGTTCCGTATTCAACTAGGAACCCTTATAGTTTCGCCATGTCTGTCTGTCCGTCTGTCCGTCCTCGCTTAATCTCTGTGACCGTTAGCACTAGAAAGCTGAAATTTGGTACCAATATGTGTATCAATCACGCCGACAAAGTGGTAAAATAAAAATTGGAAAAAATGTTTTATTTGGGTAGCCCCCCTATATGTAAAGTGGGAAGTGATTTTTTTTTTAATTTCAACCCTTACGTGTAATATATTGTTGGAAAGGTATTTAAAAATGAATAGGGGTTTACTAAAATCATTTTTTGATAATGTCAATAATTTCAGAAATAATCGCTCCAAAAGTAAAAAACAATGTGTCCCCCCCCCCTCTAACTTTTGAACCGTAGGTTTAGAAAATATGAAAAAAATCTGAAAGGTAGAACTTTATAAGGACTTTCTAGGAAAATCATCATCAAAAGACAAAAAGGTGTACAAAATAATTTCTGGACTAAGTTTTTAGTATAATCGTTTAAGCAAGCATTTTTTTAACGTCGTTTACGAATCTTTTCGTTTCGTATCTTTTTTCAAACAAAAAAAGAATTATTAAAATCGGTTCTCGCAATCCAAAATTACCACCGAAAACTTCTGGCACGTCTATGTATTAATTAGTAACCCAATTCCCCGAGAGATGGCGCTGTAGGTACTTCTTACATTGGGTCGGGTATTATCGAATTGTTCGGTTGGTCTCTCCTTGGCATCGCCTGCCGCGGAGCGTGCAATGTTGCACGCTCCATGTTCGCGCACGTACCCACTACCGGGAGCAGTTGCAGGAGCGCGGAGCGCTGCTGGAGCGCGAACATAATGGATACCCACCTTTAAACTCATAAGTGGGAACACTTATTGTGACGGACGGGAAACTACGGAACCCTACACTGAGCGTGGCCCGACACGCTCTTGGCCGGTTTTTTGAAAAAAATTCTCTTGTGCTGTCGCCAAGCAATAGTACACCGGCTATTGTATTCTGGTTCGGATAGTTTGAATATTCCTGCAGCTGTCCTTGAGCTGGAGACTACAGTTGTCACTTACCATAGGGAGAACTGGCAGCTTGTTATTCCATTCCATCCATCCATTATAGCCTGTAAAAGTCAGCTGCTGAACATAGGCCATCCATAGATTGCCTCATGAGAGCATTTTGCCATAGTTGCCACGCGTGGCACGCGGTTTTCTAACCGCAGTTTTTTATTTGAGTTTTTTTTTATACGTGTTAGAGCCGCGTTGCAGCTATATTATGGTTGTAGCACGAATGGGTCGGCTCGACCGGGGAAGGACCACGCTCTCACAGAATATCAGCGTAAAATAGCAGCTTAGTACTGCTCTGTTTTGTATGGTGAGTGTAGAGATCCGGAGACCCTTTTTTACCGGAAACGAGGCATTCCATTTTAGTTCTCAGGGGTGACAACGTATATGATCCTTAATCACGATAAATGTAGATGTCTATAAGCCACAATATCCATTTTTTTTTTTTTTTTTATAGAAGAGGGGGCAAACGAGCATGCGGCTCACCTGATGTTAAGTGGCTACCGCCGCCCATGATCAACCGCAACACCAGGAGAATTGCGGGTGCGTTGCCAGCCCTTTAGAAAGGAGTAAGCTCTTTTCTTGAAGGTCCCCAGGTCGTATCGGTCGGGAAAAATCGCCGGTGGTAAACACTTAACATCGGGTAGACTGTGTGCTCTTTGTCACCCTTATTCTATAAAAAAAAGTTGTTATCAGGAAGATGCTACTGCCCATCTCCTGTTTCAAACTCCCTCTGTCGCTTCCAGCGACACTATCGGGACAATGTGGGGTTGGATATTCTTACACCTATATTATACGATTATTCACTCCAATATTATTATAAGTAGATAATATTTAAGTACCCTTAATATAATTTTATATTAATAGTAATATGTATATTTAGTTTAGTTAAAGTGGATTTTATTATATACTCTAATGTTGGACGTGTTTAACAATATGTATAACTATTAAACACATCCAACGTTTCAGTTTTTACTAAGTATGAAAGAATAATGTAAATTCTTAATTATTAAATATAATTATGCATTCATTGAAATTCTTGGTTACATAAAATGCTTTATGACTGTTGTAATAAAGAAAGATTTGTTATTATGTATTAAAACTGGTTGGCAGTTTTACTAACCTCCAGCTGATTGCTAAAAAAGAAAGAATTATACAAGTTTATGAACACCAGTAAGTAGCGCACTCTATCGACATGAGTCCAGTTGGTCGCGCGCCGTGCGAGCAGAGGGGCAGTCGTGTATTGTTAAATCTTTAATTACACTTTACCACAATCACATAAAGCTTATTTTTGAATGACTCCTTGCGTACGTGTGTACTATGGGCAACATAAGTTTTTCGTATGGGAAACTATTTCTCGGCTTATATTGTGTTTTACTGACACGACCTAGAGATTATTTTAGCTTGACAGATTGCCGTTAATGTGTTGTACTGTTCTTGATCTGTTCAACAACATGTCGGATGACTTACAAAGGAAGTGTTTGCTTGGCTACTGAATGTATTAAAACTTTGTAATGTACTGTTTCTGACACTATTTAACCTCTTATCTTATTGGTTTTATTATTATAGAGCTTACCGTTACCGTTAGTGTCTATTAAATTCCACTGCTGAACATAGTCCTTGCATCACAAAGGCAACCGCATTTTTTTTTTATTATTAGTCGTTGTTTCCCTCTTACGACACCCACGGGATGATAATATGGGGTAGTGGATATTCTTACACTGCCAAAACACGGAATGTAGCTTATATTTATGAAAAAAAAAAACTGCGTTAATACCCTCACACCATAGAATTATTACGTAAATTCTATGCCTTACACTAAATACAATACGAAACACAGCAGCTTAATTCTGTTATGTTTCGTATTGTGAGCATAGAGAACCGGAGACTCTTTTTACAGGTAACGAGGTATTTCAACTTAGTAGGTACTCAGGGGTGACAACGCATCTATATTTTGATTCCTAATCGATGATAGATGTAGATGTCTACGGGCCCCAGCATCCATTTACCATCAGGCGGTCAGGATGCTCGTTTGTAGACCTTATTGTATTAAAAAAATCTCGTTGCATGCAACAGATGTTGATAAAATCTGTGTAAACCACAAGGTAAAACAACGACAAAGTGTACACGACAGATGTAATACACCCAAACGGGCGATGGACAACAGCCCATGTCCAGCTGTGGTCTTCCACGGATGAAGATGATGAAAAATAACTTCATTAAAATGATTAATAAAATATCGCTGCATCTTAAGTTTACTAGAATATTCTAGACTATTTTCTTCATATTCATTACTAGTTTGAAAATGTAAACTTAATAATAGGTTAAAAACTTGCAAGGAAATCTGTCACTTAACAAGTCACAGCCATAAATTTCATTCATTTTAAATGTAAGTGTACAAAAAAAGCATAATAAATGAGTGAATTATTAAGGCCGCTAAGTGCCAATACATCAGACGTCAGTTACAAGGTGCCCTTATGGTTGAAATGCTGGGGGACGAGAATAGAATCGCGTTATCGTTCGTCGCTTCCTTCTATGAAGATTGAGGTAATTTTATGTCTGACTTTTTGTGTGAAATATTTTCTGTCGGTATATCAGAATAGTGATCATTTTTAATGTTCGTTTGAAGCACATCGTTGATAAATCTCGTATTGAGCAGTTAGATATATGCGATTCAGATTTAAAACTTGAACCGTCCACTAAACTACAAACTAATTTCAGTTTTGAGTAGTAAAGTAGTATTATTTTGGGATCTTCAATAAGATGTTTTATGAATAGCTCTTAGAATATAAACCATGTGAAATTGTTTTTTTTTCAAAATCATTATTTAGTAATGATTTCTTATATTCACGCGAACACTATATACAATTTTCCACTTTTCCCACCAGTTAGACTGTGTGCTTGTTTGTCGTCCTTTTCTATAAAAAATAAATAAATACACACTGAATAAAACTACTAAGGATTTTATCGCGTTTAATTTATTTATTTTTAATTACCGACGTTTTAGGTGTTTTTTTACGCACGTCGTCAAACATGTTTGGACATGCCATTTAAAATCGCTGTCCTTCAATATGATCAGAAGGATCTACTTATTAAAATGACTGACATAAATTTTGTAACGCTTAATTAAAAAAAATATTGCTAAGAAATAGTTATCCTTAAAGATGCCTTACACGCCTAAATTTAAATAATACTATCATAATAACACTAAATAAAATAATATCATCGTAGTATCCGAGCCCAACAACAATTTTCTAATATATAATAGGTATAATGCAATTATTACATAAAAGTTAAAAAGTTTAAGTACAGCTTATATGCCTCCCACTGCTGGGCACAGGCCTCCTCTCATTTCAGACAGAGTATTAGGACAAGGAAATATACGCCGCGCTGACCCAATACGTGTTGGCAAACTTCACAAGTCTTCTAAATATTTTTTTCTTAATCCTCAGATATGCAGGCATTTCCATACGATGTTTTCCTTCACCGCCGAGCACATGATAAATCAGCACTTAAAATTTCAATTAACAATTTTACTGGTACCGTCGAAACCGAATTGTTCGCGTACTGTATAATTTAAAGCGAGCGGTTAACCACGAAGCTACTACGGGCATTATTCACTTATTATTATTTAATTTTAATTAATATATTATAATAATTTAATTTATTAATTGGCAAAAATGTTATGAATATGAAGCTAGTTAGTGTTTATTAACCTCTAATATGTAAATGTAATTGTAATATTTTGTTGTGTCCATATTATTTATTATTAGGTATATAAATCATTATTAATTCAGGCAATCATACAAAATTCAAAAATATAGGAGGAACTAACTCCTGTTACTCAGGTTAACCTTTTACAGTAGCTACACACATATTGATATGTATAATTTTTTGTGGCGTTAAAGAGTTTTCAACTCAAAACACGCCTGCAAAGATTTTATTGCAATGTCATAGATGTTGCGTGGTAGAGTCACCCTACAGCTATTTTTGGCTGCAAAACATTGGGCCGGCTCGACGCTCGATCACGCTCTCAGAGAATACCAGCGTAAAGCAGAA
Source organism: Parnassius smintheus behrii (assembly GCA_036936625.1). Taxonomy (NCBI): domain Eukaryota; kingdom Metazoa; phylum Arthropoda; class Insecta; order Lepidoptera; family Papilionidae; genus Parnassius; species Parnassius smintheus. The sequence goes on from JAUPFT010000019.1 coordinate 15,620,586, forward strand.
ATAGAAATACAAACTTTTTTATTCAATGTAGATTATAAAAATACTTATTGAAAGTCACTTTTTTAATTTACCACTGGTTCGCAAAAAACCTCTGTCCTGGGAAGAACCAGCAAGAAACCCAGCGGGACTATTTTTTTTAATAATAGCTTACAATCATCTTTACAATCAACAACACAAAACAAATTAGAAATAGCTTGGTAGCGATCACCCTTCCCAGGGGTTATTATCATCCATAAATTCCTTAATATTATAATAACCCTTTCTATACAAACTTAGTTAATAAAATTTTTGAGCTTTATGTATGACAAATTTTGTATATTTTCTGGGATTTTGTTGTAAAAGCGTATACATCGCCCCAAGAATGAATTACTGACTCGGTGGAGTCGAGTAACTGGTACTACCAGCTTGTGTCTGCAGCAGAGTAATATTGTGTTTCGTATGCTGAGTGTAGAAATCGGCGGACCCTATTTACTGGATACGAGGCATTCCATCTCAGTCCTCCCACAACGCGTCTGCATTTTGATTTTAATCGAGGATAGATGTAAGAATCTATAGGCCACCGCAACGACTTACCATCAGCTGGACTCTGTGCTCGCTTATCCCCACTTCGTTTTTGAAGTAAAACTTCTTTACGCACGCGTGACTTGGGGAGTAGCTGGCGAACGCGTTACGAAAACGTCACGAAAAGTGTGATCGGGCGAAGCGAACGGCAGTTGAGTGGGGGATATAAGCAAGAGAAAGCAGTGCGCGCGCACATTTTCTTTCTCTCTTTTACTCATAGTCAGTTATTTTTCGTAATTTTATTTCGTTTTCAACAATTTTAAAAAATTTGTATTTTGTTCAAAAAAGTTGTTTGTTCAAGTTCACATTGATTATTCTACTTTTTATTATTTTGTTAATTTTCGGGTGAATACAGATGGAGCCAAAGAAGTTTTACTTCAGTCGTGGCGTCATAAGAACACTCGTTTTTTTATAATTCGAGTATTGGCGCCTTCTATCAACAAGTAAAAGCTCATTGACTTAGCTTAACACACGTCTGTTCACACTTGAACTTGAACACGTCCACATTTTAATCGCATGAAAAAACGAATGTTACCAAAATTATTACATAATTTCCGCTCTTTTGCTGTACACATGACAATGTACACAATCATTTAAAAAAAATCGTTAAATATAAATTATATAAAAGAATAAAAATAATATAATTACAACAACCTTCAGACTGAATTTTCGGTCACGGTGACCAATCTTAATGGGGATTATCTATCTGCGCAGGAGAAGGTTGTTGTACCCGAGTGTATACGCAAGCACAGGTGCACTCTCTACTCTCTCTCTCTCTCTCTCTCTCTCTCTCTCTATCTCTCTCTCTCTCTCTCTCTCTCTGGACCGGACAGATCAGAAGCAGGAGCAACGACTTTAAGCCTTCCGCGGTACGGGAAGAGCACAGTAACTGTTTCTTTTTCGGTCTGACCCAGGATTCGAAACATATGCAGTCATAATAGTATTATACGTACAGTATATAATTATATATTTAAATGTTCAAATAACTACTACAATACCTTATAAGAAATTTGTAACAACTAATAAAATGTAAAATATTTTGACAAATGACGTCGTGGGAAACGGTTGACAACAAAAGGACGCAGGCGGAGGAAATCTGCGGGTAACGACCCTACGTACACATGCGACGAACAAAAGCAGGTCATGGAACAAGGTGATATTAAATACTAGGCAAATGCCGGCGGCAATGCACGCGTGGAAATTTTACACGATAGTAATATATGTTTATATTTATTCATATACTCGTCTTGCTTAACATTTATAGCTTTACACGTGGTAGAGCCAAGCTGCTACTCGTATATTATGGTTATAGCATGAATGAATCGGCTCGACTAGGGTAGGACTAGGCTCTAACAGAATACCAGCTTAAAATGGCAGCTTAATACTGATGTGTGTGTGTAGTTAAGCTGCTATTTTACGCCTGGTAGTGAGAGGAAGAGGGCGTGGTCCTTCCTCGGTAGAGCCGACCCATTCGTGCTACAAACGTCCTTTTAAGTATATTAATACCTGTGTTGGGGGACTCCGCTCTTCCATAACAATTATAGATACATATAAAATTGCACATACGTAAAGATCAAATTGAGTGCGTGCGGTTTACATAAGCTGTGTGTCTGATCTTTTAATTACACAGCGTATTATTTAAATGTGAGAATTTATAGTGAAAATTATAGGCTGTAATGTTTTCTTTTTACTATTACAAAAAATATACCATGAAATGGAATCTTGATAAGTGTATTAGTAAGCACAGTTAGTAAGATTCTAAGAATATAACCAAGTAAGCTCTAAGGAATTGATCGACATATTGGGGACAAGGATAAACTTTATTAAATGCTCAGCTCCAAGGCTATTAGTATGTTATACGATTTTCGTACACGTATGTATATTACGTACATATTATATAGTAATTGTTCGTATATATTAAATTCTTAAAATAAACAAACTATAGTGGATATTTATATTATATTAGTGAAGATGATATTTACAATAATAATAAGGATAGTTAAAGGCGAACCGTGGTCGCTGAGGGGCTAATCGCTCGCTGTAAATTTCACAGTACACGAATAACCCACGAACGATCGCCGGCGGCAACAATGAAATTGTTAATGGCAATTTTAAGAGCTGATTTACCACGTGCTCAGCGGTGAAGGAAAACATTATAAGGAAAAGTACATGACTGCGAAATTAAAAAATATACTTCTTAATAACCTTTTATTTTATTCATTACCAAATTTCTGTACGTAGGTTAAGGTAGGCAAAGGAGTGATATGATATTCCAGCAATTATTTTTTCATCCGATTGCAAACGTGGGTATCTTCAAGTCAGGACAAGAGTGAAAAGTTTTTTGTAATATGGTCGTGCACATAATGGCTAAATCAGAACATAAAATGAGATAAAGTTGTACTGCATAGGTATACAATGCCATAGCATGGTTCGTTGCTACTCGGAATTGCTAGAACCATTGACATATATTACAAGCGTAGCTAGAACCGAAAAGCCGAAAACGCCCCTTAGTTCCTACCCCTTTCTTTTACAGTATCTTCCGTGTGCCAATATCCATCGTTCAACAGTTGACTAAATAAAATATGTTATAGTGGTAGAGATATGACAAAATTAAACGTAAGTTATTAGAATATAGTAAAATATACAAACAAAATATAATTGAAATAATACTAGTTTTTACGGATTTTATCACGTATATTTAACTATAAATACCCGACGTTTCGAGCGCTTTACAGCACCCATGGTCACGAGAGGGACTGAGATGTTCAACGTCCAGATGTCATAGTTAACAGCGATTACCATAGATTAAAATTTAACTTTTGTTAAATTTTAATGTATGGTAATCGCTGTTAACTTTGTGTCTCAGTCCCTCCCGTGACCATGGGTGCTGTAAAGCGCTCGAAACGTCGGGTATTTATAGTTAAATATACGCGATAAAAATCCGTAAAATCTGGTATTATTTCAATGTGTAGTGTTCGCGTAAATATAAGAAATCATTAAACAAAATACAATATAATAATTTACCTATATATGAATATGTAAACGTAAACTTTTCATTGATTACTTACAGCTTATGGAATTCCACTATTGGGCATAGGTCTTTCCTCTACTCATGAGGGTGATATTTGCGATAGATGCCACGCTTGACAAGCAGACTTTTAACAGCAGTTTTTTTTTAATTTTTTAGTTGTTATTAGGACCTCTCTTGATTTGTTACCCTCTGTCGTCTTTTACGACGCCCGAAAGAAATCGTTATGAGGTTATTCAGCAATATGATCTAAATAATTAAAATTAAAACTAGTAAACCTAAAAATAAGAGAAGTTGCTTTAATAAATAACAAGCGTATATTATTATCATATAATTGTTCAAGAATTTTATACTTAGGTGTGCGGCATAATATTATCCCGTGTGAGTCGAAGAGACGACAGTGGGAAATGAAAGAGGTAGTGGACATCGCTAATTATATAGAAATATTGAATTAAAACTCTATTACATGTCAAGAATAAAATAATAAGGTAAACTTATTATAATACAAAATATCAATTATAAGCTTATAAGGCAAAAGGCAGACATACAAAGTCGGACAAATCAGGTAGAATAATTCTCTCGAACTGGTTTCTTCTAAACATCTCAGTATAATCCTATCTATTCATCATTCGTGTATTGCGTACAATTGCTATAACAAAATGATTTCAACAGCGGCCCAATTTCCAGGAATCCACGGCAATGAACGTAGAGTAATTGTTTCACCGGAAAACTTTTCCGTTATAACCTATGTTACAACAAAAATGTCTTACAGTCGTAGCTTACAGCGCTCGTTTATCGGTACGGTTGTTACGGCTGCGGAAAATGCCGGAACCATATTAATTATCACCAACACGGTCATGGCCATTGGTATAAAAGCATATTGGCTTTTGCCATTACAAATAAACTGAATGACTTAGAAGTGTATTGAGGAATATTTCAAATTTTTACATTTACGTTAAAATATCTTTATACTCACCCACCTGTCAAAACATGTGGGCGTAATAACTATTTAGAAATGACTTGAATTCAGTCATTTCTAAATAAAAAATAAAAAGAATAACCTAGCAAAAAAACGGGGCCACTCCAACGGAGCTGCTCATTGCGCTCAAAGCAATGGAACGGCTGATATAAACTGAAGTTTTATCAAACATTTGCAAAGTATCCTGTGTAAAGCTTACGTTAATTACAACGGAAAAACTTCGTTTGTTCACAGAATTCGTTTTGCGGATACACTAGAGTAATTGAACAGTTAATAAAATAATTGTATTTTCCCGTACACTGTGTAAACTTAACATAATAATCTAAATGTGTTAATCTTTTTTTTATAGGTTAGAATGACTATGAATATGAACACACATTCCACCTGATGGTAAATGGTTTCTGCAGCCCATAGACATCTACATCTATCTATATCATCTAGTAAACACTAAGATGGAATACCTCGTTTCCAGCAAAACGGGTCTCCAGTTCTCTACACTCACTATACGAGCTGCTACTAGTATTTTACGCTGACATTCTGTAAGAGCGTGGTCCTTCCACGTTTGAGTCGACTCATTCGTGCTACAGCTATACTACTAATACAGCTATACATGATTCTACATATAAATAAAATGAAGTATCTGTCTTTATTAACCAAATATAGTGCCACCAAGTTTACTGTTCAGTTGACAGAGTCGTTAGTGGAGAGCTTACTACTGCCACTTAAGAAATTTACTTTACTGGCGATACACATATATATACAGAATGGGTCCCACATATATGCAATAAATGAAACCATATACTTGTTACTACTAATAATAAATACTAATTCTTTGTCCGAGGTGGGCAGCTACCTCGGACAAAGAATTAGTCTAGCTATTCAACGGGGAAACACTTCCAGTATCTTCGGAACCTTGCCTAAAGGACCTCCTTTTTAATAATATATTAAGCTATTGCATAGCTTCTATCGCGGGCCTTGAGCGCGGGGACCGAATCCAGAAATTCCGTAACGAAAAAACCTCACGCTCCCCACAAAGACGGGCACGGAGGTGTGGCTTGAAGGCCGTGCATTGTCTAACGTCGTTTCTTTTCGGCAGTCTTCGACACGGTGTTTGTGTGCGTGCAAATAGACGTTGTGTACGACTCTACGAAGCTCGCACGAATCGAGACGAGCTGCTCCGAAATCGGACGAATACATAAGCAGAGGTTTATGAGAAAGTATATAGGTGTATAGGTATTTATGTACAACAGTGAATAGCTGTACTTGTAAAATTTGTGTATAAAGTGTTTTGAATATGAATGAACAAAGTGCATTTATTATTTATTTATTTAATAAAAGAAAAAAAAATTGTTTTCTTATCGGTCACCACGCTCAAAAAGTGTAACTTGAATTAATATCAAAGAAAAAGAAATACTGCATAAATAAAATAAATAAATAATTATAATTGCATAAGTTAATACAAAATGCTATGCAATAGCTTTACCGCGGCAGTCCCCGAGTGCCACACGTCTTTTTTTTTAGTTATTATAATATATATTTTTAAGGTTAGTATTAGAATTAGAATTTAGAATGTTGTTTGTTTTGTGTATTTCATTTTTGGAATCAAAATATCCGTATTTATCATATCAACAATTTTTTTTAAAAGTTTTTTCTTTATAACATATTTTTTTCTAATCGTATTTAATAAAAAAACACAGCGTACAACCATTTAAGTTCCGGATAAATATTTTAACGCGGGGGGAACGGGGTGCCGGTTGCAGGTAACTTCCCCTCTCTCAGTTCTTCTGCGGACTGCGAATGGCATGCGCAATCGCTGCATAATATTGTGCGATGTCGAGTAAACGCTATATTTTTTTAAATACGCTGAAGGAAGATGCAATTAAAGGACGAAAATTTAAGATTACTGAACAAATAAGGTCATCAGACCAAATATGCTCACCGTCAAGACAAGTTAAGTAGTATTTTCTAATTATTTTATCAAGATTGAATTGTATTTTCTATGTAATTGTCTTAAATTGTGGTTCTTTACCAAACTGAAAATATCTGAACACGTCCTGAATCCAAAATTTATCATAATAATTACATTACGCGCATTTTATTCAATCCCGATGCACAAGTATGCAACTACGTAGTTACACATTTATTCGACGGAATTCAGTTTGATCGTAAATCCTATCTAGCACTTACACACTTATGCAATGAAATTTTGTTGAAGTGAAATCGGTTAACTATAGTACGGCCGCTGAGTTATTACCGATTTGACAGATTATTCTTAAATCGATATAACCTTGCACGAGCGACACATTTGCCGAATGATTTAGAATACCTCTTTAATATAAAACTTTATGTCAAAATGTCAGAATCAAGTAATTTTCCAATAAACTCTGTTTCAAAACTTAAAATAGTTTGTAAATAATATGAAAACATTTATTTTTTTGTTCTTTGGCGCGCTTGTACAAAGTTACATCGTGCGTCTAGTTTTCATAGTGATGTGCTTGATAGTATTCGGTCCGAATTCATTGGAATAGATATGATATTTATTTTATTTGGATATTTTTATTTTACTTATTCCTTCGAGCAACTAGACTATAATGCTACCATTTTTTTACGTCTCCTGATTGCACTGTGTTGCCAGTATCTCTATGATTTTTAAGATTTATGTGTGATCCAAAGACAGAAATACTGTTTTCTATGATTTAAAAATAAATACGATTAAAATGATTATGTGTAATTTTTAACATTCATAACATATAAAACAACATTTAATAAATATAATTTTCTCCCTCAATTAAGCAATGTTATAGGTGTATTTTTTAAGTAATTGGCGATACTATTCTGGCAACACCCTTACCACCGCTATTTTAATCTGTTTAGTCGTCTTCCGTACTCTCGTGCGCACAGACTACGTTCTCTTGTGTAACCGTTGTTTTTTGACTCGGCTTTCTCCTGTTTATCGTTGCGCTTTATTGGACTAATTTGGTTTTTGTGTTTGGTAATTTTGTTGAAAATGCCGAAACGAGGAATAACATTGAATAGTCAATGTCGTGAGCTTGTACTAAAGCTACAGGATTACTTTGAGCGTGAGTCACAAAATGGCGGCCCTTTGATTCCTGTCACTCAAGTGAAAGATCGGGTTTCACAAGCTCTTGGAATTGGTGCAAAAACACTATATAATATAAATAAAGAAAAATTTGGTGCTTCTGGAAGTGAAGATAATGTTTTACGCACTCCTAAGAAAAAACGAAGACAAAAGCCCGTGACAGGTGTTGATGTTTTTGATGCAGATGCAATAAGAAACCACATATATGGTTATTATACTAGGAACGAGTTTCCAACTAGACATTTGCTTTTGGTCTCTTTAAAAGAAGCTGGCTTGTTTAAAGGCGGTAAAACGGCGTTGTCAAAACTATTGCATGAAATTGGGTTTGAATATAAAAAAACGAATAAAAGGAAAATATTAATGGAAAGATTTGATTTAATAATTAAAAGGAGCGAGTTTTTAAGAGAAGCCAGAAAAATCGAGTCTTGGGACAACGTCGTTTTTGTTGACGAAACATGGTTAAATGCTAACCACACTGTGTCACGCTCTTGGACTGACGAAACAAAAGCATCAACCTCAAAGGTTCCAATTGGAAAAGGATCGCGATTGATAATTTGTCACGCCGGTTCTGCTGGAAGTGGTTTCTTTGAAAATGGACTGCTGGCTTTCGCGTCAAAAAGTACTTCCGATTACCACGAGGAGATGGATACAGACACTTTTACGAGTTGGTTCGAAAATCAATTATTACCCAGCCTGCCAGAGCCTTCTATCACAATAATGGACAACGCTTCATATCACTCGAAACAAGTGAATAAAGCGCCTACTCAGGCCGACAAGAAAGCTGATCTCGTAGCATGGCTACACCAAAATGGAGTTGAAACTACTGCCGAAATGCTAAAGTCTGACTTAGTAAAGTTGGTACGCGAAAATAAAACATAAAGAGTCCGTTATGAAGTAGATGAGATAGCTCTAGCACATGGACATCGGGTACTTCGAATTCCGCCTCATCACTGCCAGTACAATGCCATTGAGCTAATATGGGCACAAATCAAAGGTATTGTTTTTTATTGCATAAGTTATGAATATGAATAATTTGTACTATTATAACATCCAATATTCAGCATACAAGTAAAAAGATACATAACTAAGAAATAAATATCTCATGTCCCTTACATGTAGGTAATTGTTTAACATTTCGTTTATTTAATGTAATAAATTAACGTTATTTAATGTTTACATTACAGGTTATGCAGCTCGTAATAATACGACTCCGCCATTCAGTACTAATAAAATGATGGGTCTATTAAAAGATGCTTGCAGCAAAATAACGAAAGAAGATTGGGTCAAGGTCGTCGAAAATACTCGAAAACTAATAACAGAAGATTATGAACGCGATATAAGAGTGGACACCATTATAGAGAATGAAATTGTCATACAAGTGACTGATAGCGATGACAGCTCTGGCGAATCTGGTTCAGAGTCTGAATAATTGTTTTAATAAATGATAGGTAGTCATTTATTAAAACATCTTGTACCTACTCTATTCATTAAAATGTGTAACAGTGTTTACAAATTTGTTTTTTTTTTTATATGTCCTCGACCAATTATCTACGCCCATCAAGGATACTCCACCTAATAAAGAACCTGTGTCTTTAACTATTATTGTTTTGATTTTATTTAATTACACACTATACTAGAATATTTAAAAACAAACTGTTCCCAAATGATATTAGGGTTACTGGTTCAGTCACTTCACTAGTATTGTCAATTCGTCATGTGTCAAATCGGTAATAACTCAGCGGCCGGAGTATAACACATATATTGTTTTACATTGGGATGTTATTCGATTATAAATATTTAACTGTACACTTACACAGTTATACTTTAATTAAATTGTGTGGATTATCGAAGAAAGTCGAGTACCTTACAGCATTTTGGTGTTTTTCAGATACTACAGTACCTTTCTCTAAAGATTTCACTGAAGAAGACTTGCAAAAATTAACGGAAATGATCGAGGACAGTGATGAAGAACCAAGTGCTAAAGAAAGAGATTTTAAGGCCATAGAATGTTCCATAAACCATTCCTCAATAACTACAAGTTGTGAAGCACCAGTACTCTTGTCAGAAGACTGCTTTCATGACCCCACATTGGCACCTATAATGCCATAATCGCCAATGATGATCAGTTTCAGTTCAGGTATTAGAAATGATATTTCTATAGAGTCACCAAATTTCTCGTCATTCATAGCTCAAGAAATCGCCCAGTTAGAATGCGCTCACTCACCAGCTCCCATACCACTTGTTGTCATGCCAGTTAGTTCCCCTGTACCAATAGAAACCCATTCGTCAGAAAACGCTCTTCACAACAGCGAACCCCCACCGAGGAAAAGGAAAATCACAAGAAAAAAAGATTAGGGTCGATCCATCGATAGGCGTTGATCCATCGAGATCAATGGTTGGATGTTCAGCATAAGACAAATAAAAATTTAGGAAAAGCATATAAAGGTAGGGATGGAAGACTAAGGAAAGGGAAAGAGATGGGGCTAGCATGTGGAGAAAATTGTAAGTTAAAATGTTCACAAACAGTTACAAATTTTGAACGTATCCTGGTTTTTAAGGCATTTTGGTCGGTGGGAGAGATAGTTAGACATTGGGATTTCATCAATAAGTATTGTAATAAAATTACAAAACGTCGTGTTACTACTGAAACTGCTTCAAGAAGAGAATTCACTTTACGATATTATTTACCTACAAAAGTAGATGAAATTCAAAATGCCTATGAAATAAATGAGACTGATTTGCTGGCTCCAAAGCCACAGGTAACGAAGACACAAGTTTGCAAAACCATGTTCTTGAACACTTTTGGAATCAAGCAAGGTTTCGTTTACTCCACTCTGAAAAAACTGTCATTGCAAGGCACTGTTGTCCACGACAAAAGAGGCCTCCATGGGCATACTAAAATAATCACTGATGAGGTGATTGCCAGTGTTTGTCACCATGTGAACAGCTTTGCTCCTGTGGAATCGCATTATGTTCGAGAGCGAACTAATAAATTGTACTTGGATGAATCTCTTACATTCGCTCGAATGTTTCTGCTCTATAAAGATTGGGATGATGCTCGAAACCAAAATAAAGTAAAAACAGCAAGACAATACAGAGATATTGTTAATAAGCATATAAATTTGGGATTCCATGTCCCCAAAAAAGATCAATGCGATGTTTGCCATGTGTATAAAAACTCACCACGTCCTATTACTGAAGAGCAACTTAAAATTTACAACACACACATGAGAAATAAGACAATTGCGCGAGAGCTTAAGAATAAAGATAAAGAAAGCTCTTTGAAATCAAATAAAGTTATTTCAGCAGTATATGATTTTTAAAAAGTGCACGGAATACCCTACGGTGAAACAAGTATTCTTTACTATAAAAGAAAATTAATCGTATTAAATTTCAACATTTTTGAAATGGGAAGCAGAGTCGCCAAGTGCTACGAGTATGTTTGGGATGAAAGCACCGCAAGGCGAGGAGCAAACGAGGTGAGTAGCTGTTTATATGACTACATTAAAGAAAATCACCAAAAGGGCGTAAAAGTTTTCAACTATTGGTCTGATAATTATGGAGGACAGAATCGTAATCGAATGGTTTTTGCTGCCTACTTGCGAGCAGCAAAAGATTTTCAAGTCACCATAACTCACAAATATTTTGAGTAAGATCATACACAAAATTAGGGCGACAGCGTACACGCACTAATCGAAAGAACTGCCAAGAATAAAATGGTGTACACACACGAACAATGGTTTGCTCTCATAAAGTGGGCCAAACAAGATGGAAACCCATACATAGTAAAGAAATAACTACTTCAAATTTTATAGATTTCAAAGCACTGCTCCCTGGATGCAACTGGACTATAAATACAGACAGAGAACGAATTTTCTGGTCCCATCTTAAGCAATTAGAAATATTGCCAGAATACACTGACAGAATACAATATAAAACGATTTTTGTGACCACAAGTTCAAGTGTATTATTGTAAATAATGCACTAAAGACTGCTAAAACTAGAAAAAAAAAACCGCATGAGATTAGACAATAGTCCACTTCCAACCCCGCTTTCAAGAACATTGAGCCAAGCATACGAGGGAAAGCTTCCAATACCACAGGCCAAACTTCAGGACTTAAAATACTTATGCCGTAATAATATAATACCTTTCATTTATCATGATTTTTACATGAGGCTGATAGAGGGTGATGATGAGAACGAACAAGGCCAAGAAGACGAAGAAGAATAAACAGTCGCTAAAAGATTTATCTTGTGATAATATTATGTAGATCTATGTACGGGTAATTAGATTAATGATAATTTCAAAAATGCCGTTATTGAAATCGTTACATAATAGGTTAAATATAAACAGAAATGTTATCCTTAAGAATATGATAAAAATATTAATTAGTAACTAATTTTTTCTCAGTACACGAACGTAACAAAAGAGCTTTAAAAACAAGTATTTTCTGAAATTGTTAAGCAATAATTTTTTAGTCTATCAATATAATAGGATGCTAAAGACCGAGAATGTCTCAAATAAGAGAAAAATCAGAATATTTTTGTTATTTTGTCTATTATGATTGTTGTTATTAATTAGATTTTTATGCTTTTTCTTATAAATGTTATACTTGAAATTGTTTTTTGGTATAAAGAAAAATCAACAGAATTTTTTTTATTTGAGCATAAGACACGTGAAACAAAACTTTTGATACTACATATTTTCAATTACGATAAATAAATATTAATGCAAATTTATAAATTGTCTTTAATTTGAAAATAACAGGACTCATGAAGACTTTTATTTAGCTTCAAATTCAGATACTCAGGCTACCACAATAATATAATTACGGTGATAAAATATGCAAGTAACATTTACACAGAATATTTCAAATGTCTTTACCAACTATAACACAGTTATAGTGTTATAGTATAACACAGTTATAGTTGGTAAAGACATTTGAAATATTCTGTGTGTGGTGGTTAAAGAACTTAGGTGCTTAAATATTCCATTGAAGATGTGTGTATGTGCCGCTTAGCATGTTTTGTTAAATTCTTAGAACAAGGTAAAAGTATATATGTATGATAAAACAAAAACCTGAAAGTTCAAAAACAAAATTTATGCTTTATTACAATAACCGCGTAAGTTTAAAACCTTTCACCAAATATCAGAATATAAATCTATACAAAGATTAAGTTATGGTGATTTGAATTTTTTGAAATCTTAAAATCGCTCTTCTGTAAAATTTGCGTCTTTCAGTTACTTAGTTCTACGTAGGATGTGTCGATATTATTCTTTCTTATTATTTATTCTGAGTTTTGTTTGATTTCAATGTGAAAAATGTGAAAAGTATATATATATATATATATATATATATATATATATATATATATATATATATATATATATATATATATATATATATATATATATATATATATATATATATATATATACAGCGAAATGTCATTTATAAAATGGCGGCCTTAGTTCCAATTTTGTCCACCAAAACATAAGTTGTTGGCACTGTACCTGTCTTTTATTGAGCTCATAAGGTTATTTGTTTATTAAGTTAATTGTTCATAAAGTTATTCGTTTTTAAAATTGTCTTCTGTATGTTTCTCCTGACTAATCATCGGAAGGATCGGATAGAGGGAAAACTCAAAGGAGTTATTTAGACAATGTAAAGTTGTGATAAGGTGATTTACTTTATCCGAACAGCTACAATACTTTTGTTAAATCAAAAAAATTGATAAAAATTTAAAGTTACAGCCTATATACTCCCCATTCACCCCACACAGACCTCCGCTCGTTTCTGAGAGGGTTTTAGGGCAAGAAATTGTTCGCCGTGCTGCCCCAATACGTGTTGGCGAACTTCACATATCTTAGAAATATTTATTTTGTTATTTCTCAGACATGCAGGTTTCTTCAGGATGTTTTCCTTTACGGCCAAGCACGTGGTAAATCAGCACTCAACGGCGGGGATCGAACCCGGTTTGCTCGCATACTGTGCAATTTACAGCGAGCGCTAACCATCAGAGCTACCACGACTTTTCATAAAATAAAAGATTAAAATTAAAAAAGTTAAAGTACCGCCGGGCACAGGCCGCTTCTCATTTCTTTATTGTTGATAATTAATTGATGACATTAATAGGAAGGGAACCACCTTACCAAAGTCGCGGCGGGTCGCTAGTATATTGTAAAGTACAACGTTTAAGACAAAGTTGTCCGTCTGTTCGGTTTGATTTCTTTTGTATATATGTTTCTGACTAGATCTTCATACAATGATTAAGGTTTTGTATTTATCTATATATTGTTCATTCATTCACTACAGACATAGGTCAAACAAAAATATCTATAAAAACCCGCGTGAAAGAACATATAGCTGACGTGAAGCACCGACGCTTCGGGAAGTCTGCAGTCTGTGAACATGTTCAAGATCGTCCCCACCATTACATCAGATTTGATAAACCACAAATCCTTGCAAAAAACACCGATTCCTACCAAGAATGATACGCGAGGCTATTGAAATTAAAAAATCATCCTAAGGTCGATGAAGATGGATGGGTGCTGCCATCTGCTTGGGATCCTATAATTAACAAAATTAAACCCAAACCCAAGCACACTAATGCAAGACTTCAAGATACTGTAAGTTCGGTAGCCGGGCTAATTATGACATTGGAACGTCAGACATCTCAGTCCCCCCCGTGACCATGGGTGCTGTAAAGCACGCGAAACGTCGGGAATTAAAAATAGGTTAAAATAGTTAATTAAACGCGATTAAATCCGTAAATATAGTTTTATTCAACATTACAGACTATCAAATGTCCACGACTGAACTAAGGCCTTCCATATAGATTGCCTCGACGAGACAGTTTCCACTCTCCATCCCTTCGTTGTCGACTTACAATGCATTCGAACCATACGATTTTCATCGTTCGTCAGGCGTACAGCAGTGTGGAATGGAGTGGAATAAGTTTCCAGCATCTGTCTTTTCATCCGATTACAATCTAGGCATCCTCAAGTCAAGAGTGAATAGGTTTTTCTTAAGCTCCAGTGCGCTTTACCATCTTCGGCTGCGTCACGACGTACTGCACGGTAACTGCAATATTTTAATATTATATTTTGTAACGTTAAATAAAATATAACGAATAAGCATTTCCTGTTCCAATAATTGTAATTTTCTTCAGACCGAATTTCGCTCACGACGGCCTGCCTCAACGGAGACGAGCCATCAGCGCAGGACAGGGTTATAGTGCCAAGTGTATGCGCAAGCACAAGTGCACTCTCTATTCTCTATCACTCTCAGAATCTGATGGGACGGTAAATCGACACGACACGTCACGAGATCAGGAGCAGGACCACCGGTTTTACGTGCTTTCCGAGGCACGGGGGTGAGACACCGCCAACTTCCTGACTCCGGGCAGCTACTGAGAATTTTTTGATAGAAAAACTTAATAATTGATTTTTGGCCAGACCCGGTATTCGAACCCAGGACCTTATGATCAGCAGTCGCACTACTACAACTATAAGACCAACGAAGCAGTTAATAAATAATTGTACTATATAGCTAAATAAGTATTCTATAAGCGGACACATTAATTGGTTTGGTCCCGCGTGTGTTGTGAAATTCTGTGGGAAAATTCCAGAATAACCTTGTTGCTTTCGAACTGCAAGCCTTAAAGCTTAGGGGGTAACCGCCCGCCATAATTCAATAATACGCGAACAAACTGAGTTAGTTCATTATTGTATAAGTGGCCTGCGTCCAGCTGGTAGGACTTCTTTTCTGCCTGGGATACTGCCTGGGTAAGGATTCTCTTGCCTATTTCTGTCACCAAATAGCAGTGACAAGTGGATGAGCAAGACAGCTCGCGCGGCTGTCCGGTGACCTCAGTGAACGCGAAGGTACGACTCGCCCAAATGCGTATCTATATGAAATAATCTCAAACGCTTACGTTATGCAATTTATAGCTAATAGCTTTTTACAAGTTTGTTTGATAATTATTATCTAAATGTTAATGGTTCTTCCCCATAAATTGGGTAAGTGTGAGCAAATTTATAATATAGCAACAGTGTGATAATTAGGTTAGTTCGATTTTTGAAATAACATGTGTAAATAAACTGAAACTTAGTATATATAATTTAATGTTATGTCACATGTCAGTTATTTTATCATGTAATTGTGTAGGTATGTAGGCTATTATTAACTTTTATTAGGTCTTTTCCTAGTACTTAGTAGATATAAATTCATTTTTGCCACGTTCTGGTAGCATGTACCGCCACAGGAAGTTTATTAGTTATCAGTCAAGTTTATTAGTAGTATTATTAAACGTCTTAAAACAATTTTTTGTTATTATTTGTATATATATATATATATATATATATATATATATATATATATATAATGTTCAACAAATAATAATAACGTGACACGCTGATGTGATTCACCTAGTTCGACGTCTTAAAGCTGTCCAAAATAAGTTCCTTCGTCGTATTACAGGAGCTCCATTATATGTGAGGTACGTGGATCTCCACCATGACCGACACTACGCATACACATTCAGACATTACACTATAGTCAACCAAATCTTAGAAATACATTTTGACAGCTGTCAGACTTATTGCACCCAGCATGCCGACTAAAGAATTGGGAACGTACAATATTCGATTCTTAAAAAAATCTATATCGATTATTTAGAGTTGGTAATCATTTACAGTTTGGTTGGAATAATACCAGAATAAATTAAAAACAGATAATTTAAAACACAAGATTTATCAATTTCTTCGAATTTGTTGTTACTGCTTATTTCTAGTGGCACAGATATAATTTTTTTAAATTGAAACTAGATTAAAAATAAATTTATTCACTTTCAGTACAACTAGTTGAGCTGTCGTTGTTTAGATTAATTACTATTTGAATTTTAATAATGTTGTCAAAATTAATGTCTCCTCCAAAGTCATCCATAATCAATATTTTTGTTTTTACTACCACTTTTACCCAATCATCCTTTGTGACATGGGCATATGCTTCAACGAATATAAAAGAAACACAAGTTCAAGCCGAGGCTTGAACTACTAAGGTAGTGGCTCCTTACCGCCTTCAGAGGGGCCCTTAAATCACATCGAGCCCCCCCCCCATCTAGCTGGAGGAGCCTCACTCCAAAAGCAGGGGCCGGAGTGCCTATCTTCGCGCACAGCAGAGTAGTTGCACTTAATAGCGTGGGTCATCACTCATGAGTCCATTTCGATGAAGCTGTGAAGGACGCAGGGCCAACAGCATACACTATTAGAAAAAAAAAGATCAATCTTAGACCTCAGAGACGACAAGGCATCTTTAGTGTTTTATCGAAGTTCGTTGCAGGTGTCCATGTTTTAACTTACAGTCCACCACCACTTAGTAGACAGTAAGTTCATTTATTAATTCAGTTTCTTAAAAAGAGCCATCCACTAAAAAAACACAACAACATTACACTGCTGTTTCACGATGATATTCCGTGAGAGCATAGTCCATTCCGGGAAGAGTCGAATAATTTTTGCTGCAGTCATAGTACTAATACGACGTGACTCTACCACGTAAATGCATTTCATTTAAGAATGTACTCGTAAAAGTGACTACGCATCTTTGGCTTTTTACAACATGAGTGTGAAGTTGTAAATAGCCAATAAGTATTTATTAGCTGTGGAAGTAACTTACTTAATGTTATAAAAATGTTCTAGAACTTCGAATTGTTTAACAAATCGGTAGATCTTTACAAAGTTTTCAGGAGTGGTTTTAGATGATGTAGAAAGTTCGACTCGGTAGTGGAATGCTTGTTACTTTTATGACTTTGTAAAAGGTTCTTTAAAATATCAGCGGTTGCCCCAATTTAAATTTGCATGTAAAAGCAAGTCGTGCCTCGTTGTCAGTTGCATTGTTTAACAATGATGATTAAAATGTTAAATTATTTGTATCACGGTATAACAGAGTGCACAGTTTAATAAATCAAATTATGCAACTATACGCATAATTGCTTTGAAATAAGAGTGAAAGTTGCTTGTCACGTTAAGTTAACGAGTGAGCTGACTGTGACGATGGACGTGTGCAGACTACTAAATCAGTTTCAATTAAAGATAAGTCGACGTTACCAATTACATATTGTCGTTATCTGGAAGCGATTACCGATAATGGGAACCGTGAACGTCCAGTAATTATAATGGAATAGTCCTGAACGATAATAGCAATATATGATTTTTTTAACACTATTAAAGGCGTCTTTAGACGATTTCATACGTGGTAGAGCCATGCTGCAGCTCTATTATAGCAAGAATGGATCGACTCGACCGGGATAGAACCACGCTCTCACAGAAATACCAACGTAAAGTACCAGCTCAATGCTGCTGTTTCGTATGGTGAGTGTAGAGAACCGGAGACCCTTTTTACTGGATTCCGTAAAAAGGGTCGTAGGCATTCCGTCGTAGTCCTAAGGAGTGATAACGCTTCTGTAGTTTGATTCTTAATTGCAGATACCTAAATTTAGAAGTCAGAGACTTCTCGAGGATATATATAAACGTCTACGGGCCACTGTATCCACTTGCCATCAGTTGGACTGTGTGCTCGTTTGTCACCCATATTATATAAAAAAAGGCGACAAACGAGCACGTAGTCCAGCTACTAGTATTTTTTTTACATTTACATTTATCCTCGATTAAGAATCAAAACGCAGATACGTTGTCACCCCTGAGGATTAAGATGGAATGCGTCGTTTCCAGTAAAACAGGATCCCCGGATCTCTTCACTCACCGTACGAAACACAGCAGTATTAAGCTGCTATTTTACGACGGTATTCTGTGAGAGCGTGGTCCTTCCCCGGTCGAACCGACCCATTCGTGCTACAACCATAATGTAGATGCAGCGTTGCTCTACCACGTACCGAAATAGTAGTAAGTAGAAACTGAGGCGCACAAACACATATCCCCGGTTAGGAATCAAAATGCAGATGCGTTGTCACCGCTAAGGACTAAGGCTTGATTTAAATTGGCGCGGAACGGAATGGAAGCGAATTTTTGTAAAGAAATTGTATATAATAAAACGAGTTTTAGGTTAATTGTGTAACGTACAAACTAGATATGTGCCAAAAAACAAGTCGCACGTCGATCTCGCGCACTCTCGAGAATTCCCGTAGCTACTGTTGGCGAAGTCTGGGGAATCCGCGGGAAGTGGAGCGTAGGGTGACGTTTTCGTTTTTTCCATAAATTATGAACCCAAATATATCCTTTCCTTTTTCTGATATTCTTCCTTTTCTCGCAATTTTTTTCTTTTTCTGCTTCAAAAATAATCAATATGAAAATAAAATCCAATCAACCATTCTTCTCAAATAAAAGACTTAGGCTAAACAACTGAAGGTCCACTATAGCCTCAAGGCGCAGTCGTGGGAATCATAGAATACTTTAATACATACATAATAGAGCGGGGGTGTGGACGGAGCCCGTGTAGCCACCAAAATGCTACAAGACGTCAATTCACACGTATAAATGTCTACACGAGATGTGTTTTGACGTTACAATCGTTTCCAAATTTCAAATGCAAATTATTTAGAAAATGCCAAATTGCACGCTATTTACAAATAAATATGTATTGAAATCCGTCTGTCAACACAGCGAATCGGGTTTGTAGTAGTGATTAAATGATAATACGACGTAATTGCTTGTATGTGTGCTCCCGGTGACGCCGAACCTCGGCACAAAATAAGGTTGACAGCCATTCTATTGTGTATTATAGCATTCTATGGTGGGAATACTCAAGCATTCTCGCGAATTCGCGCGCCTTCTCGTGCGTCGAGGTAAAATTGAGGCTTCCGTTCCATTTCGTTCTGCAGCAATGTAAATTCAGCCTATGGTTGAATGCCTCGTTTCCAATAAAAAAGTCTCCGATTCTCTACACTCACCATACCAAACACAGCAGTACAGAGCTGGTATTTTCTCTAATAACTATAATAGTAAATCGCGTTAACAGTAAAAAGTTCTCGACACTCTGGTCACTCACCAATGGTGAGTCACTATATGAAATACAGCAGCATTACTCTGATATTCTTCCTCGTATATCTTATCGACAAAAACAGTTAAAAAATGACACAACTCAAACGGATTTAAAAACCGAATGGAGTCCTATCACGTGGAAACGTTTTAAGTCGATTAAAATAAATCAATATAGACTACTTTTAACTACGAAAATATATCTATATGTGATGTATTCATATACCAGCATTGTAAATTGCTATACGTGCCATTACTTTCCACAACAGAGTGTAGAGTCCCATTTACTTTATTTCCTGCGTTCACTCGTGATTATATATCCTTATCATATCTCCCACCCCTTTTAAATCGATCGGCATCGAAATTTAATTACTTTCTGTGCGATATGTAAAAGTAAATTCGGTCCCTTTAATAGACTTCCCACATCGCGGACTCTATTTAAAATGGACCATGAAACGATTTACCACCAGTGAGTGGTGTTTAGTTTGTGTTGAATTACGCAAAACTCTAAAAGAACATTGGCGTCTCAGAACATCTTTAACAAAATTTGTTTGTATAATTTGGTTTTATTGTAATTTAATTCATGAGTTTCAGCCAATACTGCAATCATGAACGAAATGCTTATTTGTAATTTCCAAATTTGCAATTGTGTTCACTGTTGTTTTATTTTCACGTATCATCGTCACCATCATGACCCTGGTGTGGTGAACATAGATCTCCTAATTAGTTACCACAAAAAATTCTGAGCTTGCAAACATTGCAGACATTAACTCCTTTAGTGTTTCCTCAGATATTTCCTCTAGTAGGGGTCGACCTATACTATGCTTGCAAGTACGAGCCTGCCACTGGAGAACCAACCGTGTTCAACGGATGTAATTTTTTCGAGCTTTAAGGCCATTGTCACTTTAACTTATTGATCTGTTGATGTGCCAGTAACTTACATTGCACTGCGGATATCCTCGTTAGGTATTAATACTTAATTATAATATCAAAATATACAAAATTTGACCTGCACAAAGTTTAAAAACTTACTTATAAAAAGGTTTATTTTAATATTAAGGAATTTATGGTTGATAACCCCTGGGAAGGGTAATCGGTACCAAGCTATTTTTAATTCGTATTGTGTTGTTAATTGTAGCATACATGATTGTAAGCTGTTATTTAAAAAAAATAGTCCCGCTGGGTTTCTTGCTGGTTCTTCTCAGGATAGAGGCTTTTTCCGAACCAGTGATAAATTAAAAAAGTAACTTTCAATAAGTATTATTTATAATCTATATTGAATAAAAAGGTTTCTTTAAAACCTGAAACTAAGCTGTACAACCAGCGCGTGTTGCCAGTGTTGACCTACGGAACCGAGACGTGGTCCTTCACTGCTGGCTTTATGAGGACGCTCAAAGTCGCTCAGTGAGCTATGGAGAGGGCTATGTTCGGAGTTTCTCTGCGTGATAAACTTGGAAATAAGGATATCCGCAGTAGAACCAGAGTGACCGACATAGCCCAACGGATTAGTAGGCTGAAGTGGCAATGGGCCGGCCATATAGCTTGAAGAACCGACAACCGTTGGGGAAGAAAGGTTCTTGAGTGGCAGGCTCCTACCGATAGGCGAAGTGTACGGTGACCCCCCACTAGATGGAGTGACGACCTGGTATGACATGCAGGAAGTCGATGGATGCAGGTGGCTCAGGACCGTGCTTTGTGGCATACCTTAGGGGAGGCCTATGTTCAGCAGTGGACTTGTGAAGGGCTGTAATGATGATGATGATGATGATTTTAGAATAGAACTAAGATATATTATTACGAAAAAAACTTGAATACCAATTTGCAGGCGTATGTAAAGCCTATTCACGCTTGTCTCGAGGACACCCACAATGTAATTTAAAGGAAAAACAGATGCTAGCAAATTAATCCACTACTTTGTAGTACATATTACGAATTACGAATGAAGGAATAATGTGGGCGAGTAATAGATACCTGTTTTTGCAATATATGTACCTATCTTATAATCTCATTTCATCTTTTGAATACTAAAATAAAAATAATATATTGTTTTTTTTTTAAATAATACTTTTTAACGTGGTAGAGCCATGCTGCAGCTATATTAATTGTATAATGTAACACGAATGGGTCGGCTCGACCGGGGAAGGACCCCGCTCTCGCAGAATACCAGCGTAAAATAGCAGCTTAATGCTGCTGTGTTTCATATGGTGCGTGTAGAGAACTGGAGACTCTTTTTACTGGATACGAGGCATTCCATCTTAGTCCTCACGGCTGACAACGCATCTGCATTTTGATTCGCAAACGAGGATACTTGTAGATGTCTATGGGCCTCACCCACACCAACCACTTACCATCTGGTGGACTGCGTGCTTGCTTGTCACCCTTATCTTATTGAAAATACTAATTTCTCTATTAAAAGAAATAGTTCAAGAATTTTAGCAGCGTTAAGGAATCACCACCCAACTTATTAGTTCTTATTAGTTGTTTATCAAACTACAAAGATGACACAGATATTACGGCAATCTCGTAACCGACAGATCTTAGGATTACTATATACATGTGGCAAACCTAAAAATGATATCGGTGACCAGCATATGTAGGTACCTTTATTACTACCTGCCTTTGTATATAATGCATAATTATATAAAGCTTTTTATTAGGTTGAAATAGTGTGTGTGTACATAGAATTGTTAAAATAAAATAAATGAATATACCTCCTTAGTATCTATATCTGGTAATATGACTTTAGTTTTGATAATCAGTACAAAGTAATTTACAACCGATGGCTATAACCGAATTAAGCAATAGCTTAGGTTATCGAAGGGCGCTATAAACAGCAACGGAAAAGCTGTATCGAACAATGAACAAGAGAGCAATCTTTTTCGAAATTGAAAATTATAACAAATAAAACACGAAGTATATTATACTGTAAGAAAGGCTCAACGATTTATCAATCTATATATATATATATATATATATACATATAAGCGAAATACCACTGTCCGACTGACTAACTCGTCACAATATCTCTATAATTATACACCCGATTGACTTGAAATTTAGTATAGTTACTCATTTCGTAAGTAAGAGAGAAAGACCGTGGTAGCTCAGATGGTTAACGCTCGCTGTAAATATAACAGAACGCGAGTAACCTGGGTTCGACCTCCGCCGGCACCAATGAAATTATTAATTGCAATTTTAAGTGCTTATTTACCACGTGCTCGGCTGTGAAGTAAAACATCGTGAGAAAACCTGCATGCCTGAGGAATAAAAATATTTCGAAGACATGTGAAGTTCGCCAACACGTATTGGGGCAGCGCGGCGGACACTTCCTTGCCCTAAAACCCTCTCAAAAATGAGGGGAGACCTGTGCCTGACCTGTGGGATGTATATAGGCTGCTTTTTTTACTCATTTCATAACGTAGGCGCTCAATAAGAATGAATTTTATGATAGTCCCATGTACTGTATATAATATTAATATTGCATATATTCTAGGATAATTGAACTATGACACTAATGTACGAGAATTTACTTTCCAGAAAAAGCTTTCAAGTAACATTTCAATCAATAATAAGAAAATAATTTGGTTTTCGTTACAATAGCTACTCCATTTCTCTTTCTACGGAATATATTCTAAGAAATGCCCGTAATTATTGATTTTTTGTAATAAATTTGTCAAACTTTAGACACGACCAAGCATACGAGGGAAAGCTTCCAATACCACAGGCCAAACTTCAGGACTTAAAATACTTATGCCGTAATAATATAATACCTTTCATTTATCATGATTTTTACATGAGGCTGATAGAGGGTGATGATGAGAACGAACAAGGCCAAGAAGACGAAGAAGAATAAACAGTCGCTAAAAGATTTATCTTGTGATAATATTATGTAGATCTATGTACGGGTAATTAGATTAATGATAATTTCAAAAATGCCGTTATTGAAATCGTTACATAATAGGTTAAATATAAACAGAAATGTTATCCTTAAGAATATGATAAAAATATTAATTAGTAACTAATTTTTTCTCAGTACACGAACGTAACAAAAGAGCTTTAAAAACAAGTATTTTCTGAAATTGTTAAGCAATAATTTTTTAGTCTATCAATATAATAGGATGCTAAAGACCGAGAATGTCTCAAATAAGAGAAAAATCAGAATATTTTTGTTATTTTGTCTATTATGATTGTTGTTATTAATTAGATTTTTATGCTTTTTCTTATAAATGTTATACTTGAAATTGTTTTTTGGTATAAAGAAAAATCAACAGAATTTTTTTTATTTGAGCATAAGACACGTGAAACAAAACTTTTGATACTACATATTTTCAATTACGATAAATAAATATTAATGCAAATTTATAAATTGTCTTTAATTTGAAAATAACAGGACTCATGAAGACTTTTATTTAGCTTCAAATTCAGATACTCAGGCTACCACAATAATATAATTACGGTGATAAAATATGCAAGTAACATTTACACAGAATATTTCAAATGTCTTTACCAACTATAACACAGTTATAGTGTTATAGTATAACACAGTTATAGTTGGTAAAGACATTTGAAATATTCTGTGTGTGGTGGTTAAAGAACTTAGGTGCTTAAATATTCCATTGAAGATGTGTGTATGTGCCGCTTAGCATGTTTTGTTAAATTCTTAGAACAAGGTAAAAGTATATATGTATGATAAAACAAAAACCTGAAAGTTCAAAAACAAAATTTATGCTTTATTACAATAACCGCGTAAGTTTAAAACCTTTCACCAAATATCAGAATATAAATCTATACAAAGATTAAGTTATGGTGATTTGAATTTTTTGAAATCTTAAAATCGCTCTTCTGTAAAATTTGCGTCTTTCAGTTACTTAGTTCTACGTAGGATGTGTCGATATTATTCTTTCTTATTATTTATTCTGAGTTTTGTTTGATTTCAATGTGAAAAATGTGAAAAGTATATATATATATATATATATATATATATATATATATATATATATATATATATATACAGCGAAATGTCATTTATAAAATGGCGGCCTTAGTTCCAATTTTGTCCACCAAAACATAAGTTGTTGGCACTGTACCTGTCTTTTATTGAGCTCATAAGGTTATTTGTTTATTAAGTTAATTGTTCATAAAGTTATTCGTTTTTAAAATTGTCTTCTGTATGTTTCTCCTGACTAATCATCGGAAGGATCGGATAGAGGGAAAACTCAAAGGAGTTATTTAGACAATGTAAAGTTGTGATAAGGTGATTTACTTTATCCGAACAGCTACAATACTTTTGTTAAATCAAAAAAATTGATAAAAATTTAAAGTTACAGCCTATATACTCCCCATTCACCCCACACAGACCTCCGCTCGTTTCTGAGAGGGTTTTAGGGCAAGAAATTGTTCGCCGTGCTGCCCCAATACGTGTTGGCGAACTTCACATATCTTAGAAATATTTATTTTGTTATTTCTCAGACATGCAGGTTTCTTCAGGATGTTTTCCTTTACGGCCAAGCACGTGGTAAATCAGCACTCAACGGCGGGGATCGAACCCGGTTTGCTCGCATACTGTGCAATTTACAGCGAGCGCTAACCATCAGAGCTACCACGACTTTTCATAAAATAAAAGATTAAAATTAAAAAAGTTAAAGTACCGCCGGGCACAGGCCGCTTCTCATTTCTTTATTGTTGATAATTAATTGATGACATTAATAGGAAGGGAACCACCTTACCAAAGTCGCGGCGGGTCGCTAGTATATTGTAAAGTACAACGTTTAAGACAAAGTTGTCCGTCTGTTCGGTTTGATTTCTTTTGTATATATGTTTCTGACTAGATCTTCATACAATGATTAAGGTTTTGTATTTATCTATATATTGTTCATTCATTCACTACAGACATAGGTCAAACAAAAATATCTATAAAAACCCGCGTGAAAGAACATATAGCTGACGTGAAGCACCGACGCTTCGGGAAGTCTGCAGTCTGTGAACATGTTCAAGATCGTCCCCACCATTACATCAGATTTGATAAACCACAAATCCTTGCAAAAAACACCGATTCCTACCAAGAATGATACGCGAGGCTATTGAAATTAAAAAATCATCCTAAGGTCGATGAAGATGGATGGGTGCTGCCATCTGCTTGGGATCCTATAATTAACAAAATTAAACCCAAACCCAAGCACACTAATGCAAGACTTCAAGATACTGTAAGTTCGGTAGCCGGGCTAATTATGACATTGGAACGTCAGACATCTCAGTCCCCCCCGTGACCATGGGTGCTGTAAAGCACGCGAAACGTCGGGAATTAAAAATAGGTTAAAATAGTTAATTAAACGCGATTAAATCCGTAAATATAGTTTTATTCAACATTACAGACTATCAAATGTCCACGACTGAACTAAGGCCTTCCATATAGATTGCCTCGACGAGACAGTTTCCACTCTCCATCCCTTCGTTGTCGACTTACAATGCATTCGAACCATACGATTTTCATCGTTCGTCAGGCGTACAGCAGTGTGGAATGGAGTGGAATAAGTTTCCAGCATCTGTCTTTTCATCCGATTACAATCTAGGCATCCTCAAGTCAAGAGTGAATAGGTTTTTCTTAAGCTCCAGTGCGCTTTACCATCTTCGGCTGCGTCACGACGTACTGCACGGTAACTGCAATATTTTAATATTATATTTTGTAACGTTAAATAAAATATAACGAATAAGCATTTCCTGTTCCAATAATTGTAATTTTCTTCAGACCGAATTTCGCTCACGACGGCCTGCCTCAACGGAGACGAGCCATCAGCGCAGGACAGGGTTATAGTGCCAAGTGTATGCGCAAGCACAAGTGCACTCTCTATTCTCTATCACTCTCAGAATCTGATGGGACGGTAAATCGACACGACACGTCACGAGATCAGGAGCAGGACCACCGGTTTTACGTGCTTTCCGAGGCACGGGGGTGAGACACCGCCAACTTCCTGACTCCGGGCAGCTACTGAGAATTTTTTGATAGAAAAACTTAATAATTGATTTTTGGCCAGACCCGGTATTCGAACCCAGGACCTTATGATCAGCAGTCGCACTACTACAACTATAAGACCAACGAAGCAGTTAATAAATAATTGTACTATATAGCTAAATAAGTATTCTATAAGCGGACACATTAATTGGTTTGGTCCCGCGTGTGTTGTGAAATTCTGTGGGAAAATTCCAGAATAACCTTGTTGCTTTCGAACTGCAAGCCTTAAAGCTTAGGGGGTAACCGCCCGCCATAATTCAATAATACGCGAACAAACTGAGTTAGTTCATTATTGTATAAGTGGCCTGCGTCCAGCTGGTAGGACTTCTTTTCTGCCTGGGATACTGCCTGGGTAAGGATTCTCTTGCCTATTTCTGTCACCAAATAGCAGTGACAAGTGGATGAGCAAGACAGCTCGCGCGGCTGTCCGGTGACCTCAGTGAACGCGAAGGTACGACTCGCCCAAATGCGTATCTATATGAAATAATCTCAAACGCTTACGTTATGCAATTTATAGCTAATAGCTTTTTACAAGTTTGTTTGATAATTATTATCTAAATGTTAATGGTTCTTCCCCATAAATTGGGTAAGTGTGAGCAAATTTATAATATAGCAACAGTGTGATAATTAGGTTAGTTCGATTTTTGAAATAACATGTGTAAATAAACTGAAACTTAGTATATATAATTTAATGTTATGTCACATGTCAGTTATTTTATCATGTAATTGTGTAGGTATGTAGGCTATTATTAACTTTTATTAGGTCTTTTCCTAGTACTTAGTAGATATAAATTCATTTTTGCCACGTTCTGGTAGCATGTACCGCCACAGGAAGTTTATTAGTTATCAGTCAAGTTTATTAGTAGTATTATTAAACGTCTTAAAACAATTTTTTGTTATTATTTGTATATATATATATATATATATATATATATATATATATATATATATATATATATATATATATATATATAATGTTCAACAAATAATAATAACGTGACACGCTGATGTGATTCACCTAGTTCGACGTCTTAAAGCTGTCCAAAATAAGTTCCTTCGTCGTATTACAGGAGCTCCATTATATGTGAGGTACGTGGATCTCCACCATGACCGACACTACGCATACACATTCAGACATTACACTATAGTCAACCAAATCTTAGAAATACATTTTGACAGCTGTCAGACTTATTGCACCCAGCATGCCGACTAAAGAATTGGGAACGTACAATATTCGATTCTTAAAAAAATCTATATCGATTATTTAGAGTTGGTAATCATTTACAGTTTGGTTGGAATAATACCAGAATAAATTAAAAACAGATAATTTAAAACACAAGATTTATCAATTTCTTCGAATTTGTTGTTACTGCTTATTTCTAGTGGCACAGATATAATTTTTTTAAATTGAAACTAGATTAAAAATAAATTTATTCACTTTCAGTACAACTAGTTGAGCTGTCGTTGTTTAGATTAATTACTATTTGAATTTTAATAATGTTGTCAAAATTAATGTCTCCTCCAAAGTCATCCATAATCAATATTTTTGTTTTTACTACCACTTTTACCCAATCATCCTTTGTGACATGGGCATATGCTTCAACGAATATAAAAGAAACACAAGTTCAAGCCGAGGCTTGAACTACTAAGGTAGTGGCTCCTTACCGCCTTCAGAGGGGCCCTTAAATCACATCGAGCCCCCCCCCCATCTAGCTGGAGGAGCCTCACTCCAAAAGCAGGGGCCGGAGTGCCTATCTTCGCGCACAGCAGAGTAGTTGCACTTAATAGCGTGGGTCATCACTCATGAGTCCATTTCGATGAAGCTGTGAAGGACGCAGGGCCAACAGCATACACTATTAGAAAAAAAAAGATCAATCTTAGACCTCAGAGACGACAAGGCATCTTTAGTGTTTTATCGAAGTTCGTTGCAGGTGTCCATGTTTTAACTTACAGTCCACCACCACTTAGTAGACAGTAAGTTCATTTATTAATTCAGTTTCTTAAAAAGAGCCATCCACTAAAAAAACACAACAACATTACACTGCTGTTTCACGATGATATTCCGTGAGAGCATAGTCCATTCCGGGAAGAGTCGAATAATTTTTGCTGCAGTCATAGTACTAATACGACGTGACTCTACCACGTAAATGCATTTCATTTAAGAATGTACTCGTAAAAGTGACTACGCATCTTTGGCTTTTTACAACATGAGTGTGAAGTTGTAAATAGCCAATAAGTATTTATTAGCTGTGGAAGTAACTTACTTAATGTTATAAAAATGTTCTAGAACTTCGAATTGTTTAACAAATCGGTAGATCTTTACAAAGTTTTCAGGAGTGGTTTTAGATGATGTAGAAAGTTCGACTCGGTAGTGGAATGCTTGTTACTTTTATGACTTTGTAAAAGGTTCTTTAAAATATCAGCGGTTGCCCCAATTTAAATTTGCATGTAAAAGCAAGTCGTGCCTCGTTGTCAGTTGCATTGTTTAACAATGATGATTAAAATGTTAAATTATTTGTATCACGGTATAACAGAGTGCACAGTTTAATAAATCAAATTATGCAACTATACGCATAATTGCTTTGAAATAAGAGTGAAAGTTGCTTGTCACGTTAAGTTAACGAGTGAGCTGACTGTGACGATGGACGTGTGCAGACTACTAAATCAGTTTCAATTAAAGATAAGTCGACGTTACCAATTACATATTGTCGTTATCTGGAAGCGATTACCGATAATGGGAACCGTGAACGTCCAGTAATTATAATGGAATAGTCCTGAACGATAATAGCAATATATGATTTTTTTAACACTATTAAAGGCGTCTTTAGACGATTTCATACGTGGTAGAGCCATGCTGCAGCTCTATTATAGCAAGAATGGATCGACTCGACCGGGATAGAACCACGCTCTCACAGAAATACCAACGTAAAGTACCAGCTCAATGCTGCTGTTTCGTATGGTGAGTGTAGAGAACCGGAGACCCTTTTTACTGGATTCCGTAAAAAGGGTCGTAGGCATTCCGTCGTAGTCCTAAGGAGTGATAACGCTTCTGTAGTTTGATTCTTAATTGCAGATACCTAAATTTAGAAGTCAGAGACTTCTCGAGGATATATATAAACGTCTACGGGCCACTGTATCCACTTGCCATCAGTTGGACTGTGTGCTCGTTTGTCACCCATATTATATAAAAAAAGGCGACAAACGAGCACGTAGTCCAGCTACTAGTATTTTTTTTACATTTACATTTATCCTCGATTAAGAATCAAAACGCAGATACGTTGTCACCCCTGAGGATTAAGATGGAATGCGTCGTTTCCAGTAAAACAGGATCCCCGGATCTCTTCACTCACCGTACGAAACACAGCAGTATTAAGCTGCTATTTTACGACGGTATTCTGTGAGAGCGTGGTCCTTCCCCGGTCGAACCGACCCATTCGTGCTACAACCATAATGTAGATGCAGCGTTGCTCTACCACGTACCGAAATAGTAGTAAGTAGAAACTGAGGCGCACAAACACATATCCCCGGTTAGGAATCAAAATGCAGATGCGTTGTCACCGCTAAGGACTAAGGCTTGATTTAAATTGGCGCGGAACGGAATGGAAGCGAATTTTTGTAAAGAAATTGTATATAATAAAACGAGTTTTAGGTTAATTGTGTAACGTACAAACTAGATATGTGCCAAAAAACAAGTCGCACGTCGATCTCGCGCACTCTCGAGAATTCCCGTAGCTACTGTTGGCGAAGTCTGGGGAATCCGCGGGAAGTGGAGCGTAGGGTGACGTTTTCGTTTTTTCCATAAATTATGAACCCAAATATATCCTTTCCTTTTTCTGATATTCTTCCTTTTCTCGCAATTTTTTTCTTTTTCTGCTTCAAAAATAATCAATATGAAAATAAAATCCAATCAACCATTCTTCTCAAATAAAAGACTTAGGCTAAACAACTGAAGGTCCACTATAGCCTCAAGGCGCAGTCGTGGGAATCATAGAATACTTTAATACATACATAATAGAGCGGGGGTGTGGACGGAGCCCGTGTAGCCACCAAAATGCTACAAGACGTCAATTCACACGTATAAATGTCTACACGAGATGTGTTTTGACGTTACAATCGTTTCCAAATTTCAAATGCAAATTATTTAGAAAATGCCAAATTGCACGCTATTTACAAATAAATATGTATTGAAATCCGTCTGTCAACACAGCGAATCGGGTTTGTAGTAGTGATTAAATGATAATACGACGTAATTGCTTGTATGTGTGCTCCCGGTGACGCCGAACCTCGGCACAAAATAAGGTTGACAGCCATTCTATTGTGTATTATAGCATTCTATGGTGGGAATACTCAAGCATTCTCGCGAATTCGCGCGCCTTCTCGTGCGTCGAGGTAAAATTGAGGCTTCCGTTCCATTTCGTTCTGCAGCAATGTAAATTCAGCCTATGGTTGAATGCCTCGTTTCCAATAAAAAAGTCTCCGATTCTCTACACTCACCATACCAAACACAGCAGTACAGAGCTGGTATTTTCTCTAATAACTATAATAGTAAATCGCGTTAACAGTAAAAAGTTCTCGACACTCTGGTCACTCACCAATGGTGAGTCACTATATGAAATACAGCAGCATTACTCTGATATTCTTCCTCGTATATCTTATCGACAAAAACAGTTAAAAAATGACACAACTCAAACGGATTTAAAAACCGAATGGAGTCCTATCACGTGGAAACGTTTTAAGTCGATTAAAATAAATCAATATAGACTACTTTTAACTACGAAAATATATCTATATGTGATGTATTCATATACCAGCATTGTAAATTGCTATACGTGCCATTACTTTCCACAACAGAGTGTAGAGTCCCATTTACTTTATTTCCTGCGTTCACTCGTGATTATATATCCTTATCATATCTCCCACCCCTTTTAAATCGATCGGCATCGAAATTTAATTACTTTCTGTGCGATATGTAAAAGTAAATTCGGTCCCTTTAATAGACTTCCCACATCGCGGACTCTATTTAAAATGGACCATGAAACGATTTACCACCAGTGAGTGGTGTTTAGTTTGTGTTGAATTACGCAAAACTCTAAAAGAACATTGGCGTCTCAGAACATCTTTAACAAAATTTGTTTGTATAATTTGGTTTTATTGTAATTTAATTCATGAGTTTCAGCCAATACTGCAATCATGAACGAAATGCTTATTTGTAATTTCCAAATTTGCAATTGTGTTCACTGTTGTTTTATTTTCACGTATCATCGTCACCATCATGACCCTGGTGTGGTGAACATAGATCTCCTAATTAGTTACCACAAAAAATTCTGAGCTTGCAAACATTGCAGACATTAACTCCTTTAGTGTTTCCTCAGATATTTCCTCTAGTAGGGGTCGACCTATACTATGCTTGCAAGTACGAGCCTGCCACTGGAGAACCAACCGTGTTCAACGGATGTAATTTTTTCGAGCTTTAAGGCCATTGTCACTTTAACTTATTGATCTGTTGATGTGCCAGTAACTTACATTGCACTGCGGATATCCTCGTTAGGTATTAATACTTAATTATAATATCAAAATATACAAAATTTGACCTGCACAAAGTTTAAAAACTTACTTATAAAAAGGTTTATTTTAATATTAAGGAATTTATGGTTGATAACCCCTGGGAAGGGTAATCGGTACCAAGCTATTTTTAATTCGTATTGTGTTGTTAATTGTAGCATACATGATTGTAAGCTGTTATTTAAAAAAAATAGTCCCGCTGGGTTTCTTGCTGGTTCTTCTCAGGATAGAGGCTTTTTCCGAACCAGTGATAAATTAAAAAAGTAACTTTCAATAAGTATTATTTATAATCTATATTGAATAAAAAGGTTTCTTTAAAACCTGAAACTAAGCTGTACAACCAGCGCGTGTTGCCAGTGTTGACCTACGGAACCGAGACGTGTTCCTTCACTGCTGGCTTTATGAGGACGCTCAAAGTCGCTCAGTGAGCTATGGAGAGGGCTATGTTCGGAGTTTCTCTGCGTGATAAACTTGGAAATAAGGATATCCGCAGTAGAACCAGAGTGACCGACATAGCCCAACGGATTAGTAGGCTGAAGTGGCAATGGGCCGGCCATATAGCTTGAAGAACCGACAACCGTTGGGGAAGAAAGGTTCTTGAGTGGCAGGCTCCTACCGATAGGCGAAGTGTACGGTGACCCCCCACTAGATGGAGTGACGACCTGGTATGACATGCAGGAAGTCGATGGATGCAGGTGGCTCAGGACCGTGCTTTGTGGCATACCTTAGGGGAGGCCTATGTTCAGCAGTGGACTTGTGAAGGGCTGTAATGATGATGATGATGATGATTTTAGAATAGAACTAAGATATATTATTACGAAAAAAACTTGAATACCAATTTGCAGGCGTATGTAAAGCCTATTCACGCTTGTCTCGAGGACACCCACAATGTAATTTAAAGGAAAAACAGATGCTAGCAAATTAATCCACTACTTTGTAGTACATATTACGAATTACGAATGAAGGAATAATGTGGGCGAGTAATAGATACCTGTTTTTGCAATATATGTACCTATCTTATAATCTCATTTGATCTTTTGAATACTAAAATAAAAATAATATATTGTTTTTTTTTTAAATAATACTTTTTAACGTGGTAGAGCCATGCTGCAGCTATATTAATTGTATAATGTAACACGAATGGGTCGGCTCGACCGGGGAAGGACCCCGCTCTCGCAGAATACCAGCGTAAAATAGCAGCTTAATGCTGCTGTGTTTCATATGGTGCGTGTAGAGAACTGGAGACTCTTTTTACTGGATACGAGGCATTCCATCTTAGTCCTCACGGCTGACAACGCATCTGCATTTTGATTCGCAAACGAGGATACTTGTAGATGTCTATGGGCCTCACCCACACCAACCACTTACCATCTGGTGGACTGCGTGCTTGCTTGTCACCCTTATCTTATTGAAAATACTAATTTCTCTATTAAAAGAAATAGTTCAAGAATTTTAGCAGCGTTAAGGAATCACCACCCAACTTATTAGTTCTTATTAGTTTTTTATCAAACTACAAAGATGACACAGATATTACGGCAATCTCGTAACCGACAGATCTTAGGATTACTATATACATGTGGCAAACCTAAAAATGATATCGGTGACCAGCATATGTAGGTACCTTTATTACTACCTGCCTTTGTATATAATGCATAATTATATAAAGCTTTTTATTAGGTTGAAATAGTGTGTGTGTACATAGAATTGTTAAAATAAAATAAATGAATATACCTCCTTAGTATCTATATCTGGTAATATGACTTTAGTTTTGATAATCAGTACAAAGTAATTTACAACCGATGGCTATAACCGAATTAAGCAATAGCTTAGGTTATCGAAGGGCGCTATAAACAGCAACGGAAAAGCTGTATCGAACAATGAACAAGAGAGCAATCTTTTTCGAAATTGAAAATTATAACAAATAAAACACGAAGTATATTATACTGTAAGAAAGGCTCAACGATTTATCAATCTATATATATATATATATATATATATATATATACATATAAGCGAAATACCACTGTCCGACTGACTAACTCGTCACAATATCTCTATAATTATACACCCGATTGACTTGAAATTTAGTATAGTTACTCATTTCGTAAGTAAGAGAGAAAGACCGTGGTAGCTCAGATGGTTAACGCTCGCTGTAAATATAACAGAACGCGAGTAACCTGGGTTCGACCTCCGCCGGCACCAATGAAATTATTAATTGCAATTTTAAGTGCTTATTTACCACGTGCTCGGCTGTGAAGTAAAACATCGTGAGAAAACCTGCATGCCTGAGGAATAAAAATATTTCGAAGACATGTGAAGTTCGCCAACACGTATTGGGGCAGCGCGGCGGACACTTCCTTGCCCTAAAACCCTCTCAAAAATGAGGGGAGACCTGTGCCTGACCTGTGGGATGTATATAGGCTGCTTTTTTTACTCATTTCATAACGTAGGCGCTCAATAAGAATGAATTTTATGATAGTCCCATGTACTGTATATAATATTAATATTGCATATATTCTAGGATAATTGAACTATGACACTAATGTACGAGAATTTACTTTCCAGAAAAAGCTTTCAAGTAACATTTCAATCAATAATAAGAAAATAATTTGGTTTTCGTTACAATAGCTACTCCATTTCTCTTTCTACGGAATATATTCTAAGAAATGCCCGTAATTATTGATTTTTTGTAATAAATTTGTCAAACTTTAGAAAGCCCGATTCGATGGTTTCAACGTTTTCGTTCTGGAAATTTCGACCTTCAGAATTAGCCCCGTGAACAGCCGGAGACCAAAGTGGAAAATGAAGAATTAAAGGCTATTGTGGAAGTGGATCTCACTAATCTGCCTACCAAGTACCAAGTGTCGCTATTCTTTGTTATAAAATAATGTATACATAAATAGTTTTGATAAGATCAAAGATATTCATACTTTGAATATTAGCAATAAACATAAACTTGTAATGCCAGTTAGTAGACTTCACAGATAGAGTAATTGATTTATGTAGCAATGTTTATTTATGTTATTACAACATATCGCGGAAAAAGATCAATGTTTGACCTTAAAAATTTTGTTAAACAAAAATTGTAAAAGTGACTCTTTTAATATTAACGTCATCAAAAACATAACTTGTAAACAAAACCAAGTCTCACAACTCAGTTCTTCTACCGTAAAAAGTTGTGAGATCCATGAAATACCAATACCAAGTCGGTTAACTTATTCAGTCCCTACTTAAGGGTCCTTCTGTCTCAAGTTATTACGTAAATTAGCTAACCTAACAACATCTTATACCTAGTGACCATATCAATGTAAAAAATCTTTTACATTGATTTCACTTCACTTCACTAAACAATCTAATTACTTGTGAGATAGTACATTGTGTTTACATGCGATGGCCAAGTCAATCTCTATTTATTTAAAACATAAAAGATTTTTCATAATGGATTAATACATGAATGAAAATAACCCTTAGTTATGAGGTGATCGTTACCATGTTATTTCTGTTATAATTTTTATAAATAATCAAATTATTGTAAAATTTAGTCTGAAAAATAATCCGGCTAGGTTTTTTTCTGGTTCTAATAAAACAGAAGTATTTTCCGAGCCATCGGTAAATAAAGAAGCGACTTTTAATAAGAACTATATAATAATATATATTTAATGTAATATTCTATTTTATTATATTTTTCCCTACAATTTGAAAGGTCCGTGTTCACACTGCTGTTCACTTTTAAAGGCTAATTAAGAAGGATAAGTAAAACTTTTACATATCTCTAAAAATAAATGTGTATCATAGTTATAATGCAATCAAGAGAAAATAAAGAACAATTTGCCTTCTATTACATAATAATTCAGCACATGATGGAGGCGTAAGAGAATCCGTCCCATCTCATCCCTTGGGAACCGTAAAAGTCATCCAAGGGAACAAATAAAACCCGGATGGGATGTGGCATCCTTTGTGTTATATCGCGGTCGCCTCGCGCGAGAACGTAATTTCGAAGTTAAGATTATTAGAAAAGTGTCATAAACACGTGCGTAAAACAATTTATAACCATTTTTTTTTAATATACAGGTATATAAACGAAATACCACTGACTGACTCATCACGATATCTCTAACACTATTCATCCGATTGACTTGAAATTTAGTAAAGTTACTCTCTTGCAATGTAAACGCTCACTAAGGACAGATATTTACCCCCCCCCCCCCCCCTCGTGAGATGTCGTATATATATTATATTAAAAACGTAATTTGCTTAAAAATTTTTATACAATTTGCGGATATGCATACCTGCGATAAATATTATTGTGTAGGATTTAATCCTTACTTTACTTAATTCCCCCTCCTCCCCTCCCTCGGTCCGAATCTCCCTACGTGAATAATGGACATACCCTAAGTAGTAGAAAATTTAAAAAGCAGCTTTAAAAATTAACAGTAAGATATTATATTATAATTAAAAACCACCAAGTGCGTCGTTATTGAATCATTTATTTAGTCCTACAGCAATCATAATATGATTGATACATGTAAGTGATGTAATCTTTTAAACGTTCCAAATCATTTAATGCATTTGTAGGTAGTCTTTATTACAAATCATAAATCTTATTGTTAGATCTATAGCATTCCATTCGGCTACGTCACTACGACACTGGCCGCCACCGTCCCCTTCCCCTCCCTCACCATAACCACGTTATCAGTTATTTAGGGAATTATTAAATTATTAATATTTCATTGTACGTAAGTAGAATCATATCCTTTACGAACCGATAGACGGATAGACAATGAAATTGCAATCCGGTTGCATAACTAATGTACAAGATGGCGGATATTTGATAGCAATTTCAAGCTAATAAGAATTGCATATACAGATATTTCACATTGAATACGTAGATTTTTTTAATAATCTCATCTTATTTTAAATCCCGTTTAACAATATCTTAGTTATCGGCTAGTAACTACTAACTAAATATATTACGAATGTATCTTATAGTACGTGATAATAAATTAAATATGATGATTTGATGTCATATTTTATTAAGTTATATAATATATACATTCATTCCATATTTCGGAACTAAACGTCAGTTTGAAGCGGTCGCAATTAGTACAAGATACACGAAACCTGTTCCGGCCTTTTATCGCCTCTACCAATCTCATGTTTTATTTACATACATACCTACCTACTGTTTATTTATCGGTGATCGTTTGTGTTTGATTAAATATGTATTATAATTAGCCTAATAATATATTCGTAATCATTGATAATAGGCTCTCTGAAAGCTTTTGTCTGCGGTGTATTTAGAAATATATCGAGCAGAGCCTACCTGCTAATTAGACAGGGAACTCGCAATCGCCTCACGACAACACGATGCACAAACATGCACACACACATCGATCACTAATATTTTTATTAGTGATCGGTGCACACACAGAAACATTCGGGTGTCAAGGGTGGGAGGGGAGCGAGGGGCACGTCCCAGCGCGCGGGAATGTCGACATACACTGCTCCTGCTCGGCTCGCAAGGGGCATTGGGCACGAGCGGCGAACAGCTGACGGCCTGCCTTAACGCACACCTGTGCTCTATCAACGAACTATCGCCAAATATTTATGACTTTTGCGGACAGTATTAAACAGCATAAATATTTTTATATGTATTCTTGTTTGAAACAAAAACAATCAAATCATCATTTGGAACTGTCTGTTGAGATGCTGAAATTAAAAAATATTAATGTGGTATCCTGGGAGCTATTTTTAATTTTAGAGTCATCACTGTATAATAAGTTTCCTATTTACAGTTATA
Organism: Parnassius smintheus behrii; assembly: GCA_036936625.1. Classification (NCBI taxonomy): domain Eukaryota; kingdom Metazoa; phylum Arthropoda; class Insecta; order Lepidoptera; family Papilionidae; genus Parnassius; species Parnassius smintheus. The sequence goes on from JAUPFT010000019.1 coordinate 15,658,620, forward strand.
CACTCGTATAATAAGTTACCTATCTTTTTAAATTACGCTGCTAATTAATGTTTTCATTTTTACATCTTTAAAAAGAGTTACAATCGCACTAGGATTTTTCTCTATACCGTTTACGTACGTAATGCGTTAACATACATAAATTGCACAATACTTAACCACTGCGCCACGAAGCCTTAATTATTAATTACAATAAACATCTAAAATTATATGTTTTAAATCTACGTAGTATATTTTTGTTAGGCTGGCAGACATTGTTATGTCTTTTCTAATAGGTGGAGCGATGCGTTTCTATCAGTTTTACTCAGAGTTGACTTTCATAGTGTAAATATAAACGACGGTACTTAATAACTATACTATGGAGTGTATAGGTAAGGAGTACAGATTCTGTATAAAAAAGTGTCCATAGGAAAGCGCTAAATAAGGGTGGCGCCACTGTAGCTACAGTCTAAATTTTAAAGAACTTTTTATAACTTTCTTATTGCACAGACTGTCACCATAATTATTTTTACAATAATTATTTTATTGCTTTCAAAATTTTTATTTTCAAAATCACTCTCAAATCTCAACGTATTTTACGGCGATTTAACATACCCCGTAGCGACTCGGGCGCTGTAGTGGAGAGTTTTTGAACTGTTATTTACTCCTTAGAGATGGACACTTTTTCAACTATTCTCCTATGGGAGTTGGTACTCCTTACTTCTACACTCCATAAACTATACAATGAATTTTATACATTGGTATAGTATAAATTATGGTATGGTATATTATAAATTATCTTTATATTTAATCCTTTTATTGTGAAAGAAAATAAATCAACTTTAAGCATTTTTAAATTACATTTTGGGTTTAACTATTCAATTTAATAAATAGTAAGACCCCAGTCTTGGGTTAGTCCCAACATATATATATCGTGTAGTAGCGGTGTAAAAATGTCCACTACCCCAATATCATCCCGTGGGTGTCGTGTTCATAATAACGACTAAAAATAAAAAATTGCAGTTGCCAAACCGTTTGCCAAGCGTGACTTGTACTAACTATGGCAATTATCTCATCTATGAGACGCAATTTAAGGGGGAATCCCTTGTACAGTAGACTTTATTAGGATGTACCGTTAACAACATATTACGATCACGAGTAGTTTTGGTCTATAAATATAGATTTTTTTTAATAATTAGACAAATATTTAAATTATTTGAATATAGCCTTGAATGGTGAAACGAGTATAATGTTTTCAAATTTTGATTTCACTTATTTGGAGAAAAATATGTTATTGTAAAGTTTACTTATAAACTACCAACTCATTTTTTTTCTTAAAGTTTTACCGTTTTATAATAAATTGCTTTTCTCTTTAGTTCAATCTTACAATGGTAGACTGTCCTGATAAACGTATATTTCTTGGTCTCCCATGCAGCTGCACTCTCTCTCTCTCGCGCGTCGTCGCCGACGCAACTTTGCTCTGAAATCGGCGTGACGTTACCGTAGTGGAATGAACCCCGTGTGAAAGACGTGGCAGTTGGCGGATGTCTGTACGAGCCCGGGTGTCCCAGACCCGCTACTTGCTCTACCGGCCGGCTGATGACGACGGGGAAGATTGTAGAGCGGCTTTTATGCGATTTCAATCAATATGAATAAGATGCTGTTTTGATTAATATTATAAAACTAAGAACTTAAGTAACTTGAGAGTTTTGTTATTCCTGGACTTAGGTACTTTATAATTTAAGTTTTGGGATTTATCTTTGTCTTTGTAATTAAGACGTCTTCACTGTAGAGAATTAATTTAACTAATTTTAATTCTAAAAGTTTTTTTATACGTGCTTGAATAATATCCATAATTTCTATGTTAGCTAAGTATTCTAAACTGTTTTATATTTCTTGAATTTAACGTATTCGCATAAAACACGAAATGTAATTTTAAATGTTCTCTAACTATGCGTCTGTCGTACCGTTTGTTCCATTGGTTAGCTTACCAATCGAAAGGTGCCGGCATAGGGAATCAAACTCGTTTTGTCTGCGTGCTACATACGTACATATTTTAAAGTAAGCGTCCGGCCTTCGGGCTGCCGAGATAATTTCTATTATAATGGTTTTTGTTTTTTTTTTTTAAATTGCAACGTTCAGACTAATTGTTTCGGTGAAGCGAGCGGTCAGATTGACTTGGACTTCATATATTTACGAGTAATATTATTTTTATATTGAATTCTACAAAATCGTCCTAGAATTATAAATCTTATGGCTAGTGATAGTAAAATATATCAGTTTTATCTTCGTTATCAGTTAGCTACTTATTGATTAACAATCTTTTTTTTTGTAAGAAACGAACGAGTCAACAGTTACCAACCTGAGAGTAGAGCAAATTTTTAGTCCAAATACTTGGGCTCCTTTGAAGTCGTAGTGTGATGGTAATGGTAGTGGTGCATATAGTAAATTACATCTTAAAATAAATAAGCAACCTAATTTTGATCACCGCCGAAACCAATGAATGTATTGTATAGTACTTGTAGTATTATTGTTATTATGTATTGTCACAAATAGAAACACAGATCGATTGACTAATGACTCCGTGATGACCGACGGCAAAAAAGGGGCGAGTGACACCAGCCTCCTACTATAGCCGCGGTGTTGCTACTCTCGATTGAGATTTTCTTCCAACACGGCTTCTCCTGACGGGGCTGTGTGCTCGAAGCCCTCAGCAGGAACTCGTGGATGGGTCAGCAACACTCACTGTGTCCAACGGGTGTTCGGCGTCACCATCATCGATCTCTGAGAAGATACACACATTCTAAGAAACATATTTGTTTATATCGCGTATTAACAGTTGATCTAAATTCATATAGTTCATAAAAACATCAGATTATATACCAATTAGCTAAACAAGTCAAAATGAACAGTTATCAACGCTACACAAAAGCGCTTCAACTCACATAGGTTTTACACAGGTCTGTTTCCATGCAACTGAATACCCCGCACATACTCGCGTGTGCAAACATGATCTACACCAGTCTCTAGTAGGTCAACCCAGATACCCAATAATGACTGGATTTTCACAAGTCTGTTGCCGGCTGCGCCACCGACTCACCCCAGAAACCACCAGAGTCAGGGTTAACCCAATACCACGCGCACAGGATTTACACGGGTCTTTTCCACTGAACACTACACGTAACGTAGCCAAAATCAATAAACATGGGCTTGTTTAGTACATAATCTAGCTCAAGAATAGCGTAAAAGATGACGGACGTGACAGTCTAGGGGCTACCTTGACTGTCACGGCACCCCCACGCGACCAAGCGCATCCACCGCGCCATCTCTGAGGGAACTCGCGCGATCGCAGCGCGTTTAGTCAAATTTACTTCAAAGTCCCGTATGAAAGTCTTATACAAATCTTACGGCGTTTGAGTCATTATAAAATAAGCTAACAATTTACATACGAATCACGACAGCTCCTTTCATAACGCACTATCAATTCTATTTTGAAATTAATGTAATCAAGCCCTCGTACTTCATTACACAGTCGTTATAATCACAAAATCAAATCTTTATTTGATAAATATATTACTTAACCTACATAAAGACATATTATTTAACATTAATCCATAAATATAATATACGTCTCGACACATTTCTTTCACTCCACAAGCTCTACTCTACGATAACATGCCTCGCATAAGTGACTCGATAAGGTAAGTTTATGCTTCAATTTCGAGAATACTGCAAATCAAGTGATTTAAGCAATAACTTATGTTTCAGTTGGGCTCACATTCTTATCACTAACAAAGTTTTAACCTTTGATTAGATACCTGTCAAAGGTTTTAACTGTTGAAATACGTGGGAGCCGATTGAGCTCCAGAAAACACTTGTTAGGTACATAATATGCGCGTTTGTTTACTCCAACATTCCAGAGGTCAGTTCACAGATGAGAGATTAGTAGATATGTAAAATAACAAAGCAAATATAACAGCGATTGTACTACTAGTACCTTCAAAAAATGTAGCACATGTTCGGGTGTCCACTCACCCTTCCATATCACCATGTATGCTGCGGTTGCCTGACTGACTAGTCTTTCCGTAAGTACCGGCTAACAATTGGACCTCATATCTATCGTTAAGAAGAAGCTTAGTAACTTTATAAGGGCCTCTCATAGCGCTATTGAGCTTTCCGGTGCTTTGAGAGCTCTTAATCACATAGACGAAATAATTAACTTGAAATTTTTAGGCGGTTTCCTATTTTTATTAACATAAGAGTCATGTTTATTTGTTTTCGCGAATAACGGTGATTTAACTAAGTAATGCATCAATTTTATAATTACTCGGTCCAACCTGATCATCTCTTATAATCCTACCTAGGCATTTTGTTGGTAAGAAAAGTACATTTCTTTAAACTAATTGAAAACCGAATCTAATAAAACGAAGTGTTCGTCAATCCCGACCGTCATTATTACCGTCAACGGATTCTTCAAGCGATCGCCCAGTGATGTCGTCGGTAACGCGATTGCTTTTTCGTTACTATTACTCGGGAGTAAGAGAGAGAGACCGTGGTAGCTCAGATGGTTAACGCTCGCTGTAAATATAACAGAACAGGGTTACTCGAACTCGGGTTCGATCCCCGCCGGCACCAATAAAATTGCTACCAGCAATTTTAAGTACCGATTTACCACGTGCTCGGCGGTGAAGGGAAACTTCGTGAGGTAACCTGCATGTCTGAGGAATAAAGAAAAAAAACTATTTCAAAAACAAGTTTGCCAACACGCATTGGGGCAGTGCGGCGGACACTTAAAACCTTCTCTGAAATAAGGGGAGGGGTGCCCAGCAGTGGGACGTATATAGGCTGTAAATTTACTTTACTTTAACTTTTACTCTGGATTGTATTCTACCTTTTGTTACAATCAATTAATAAAAAAAAACACTCTTATGACCAAATTAATTACATTCGTAAAACTTTATTGATTTTAAATCTTTGGTATCATATTGACGTTTGAACGGTTTGCGGTTTGAGTTACTACAATTGAAGGGTTGGTCAAATCGGTAGGGATCATTAGAAAACACTTTCTTATTATGGCTGTTAGAAGGTTTAAAAAAGCTCAATAAAAACTCCACTATAGAATCACGTGATAATTTAGCGTTAGTAGACATAGCACAAATTGTGGATCTGCAATTTAACGAATAATAATAGCCGTAAGCAGCTCGCTACCGAGACCTTTAACCACGCCTTTAACTATGCGTAACCCTAAAAGTGATTTACGAGCATACTTAGCATAATATGTGGAGTATTTATCGGACCTTGTCCACATTAAATCATAAAGAATGTTCGCGAAATCGACGGAACGTGGGCCTTTAGTTCTAATTTGAAATTGAACCACGTGCGAATACTGCTTGTTCATTGGCTAAGCTACGTGTGAGATTCTCCCTTTAAACAATGTCCGATACGGGCTCTTTCTACCTCATCACACCACGTGTCGAAGTCATGAACGTTCGGATCAAAATCAGAGACAAAATATCGGTTGGATCTGACCTGAGTACTGCCGATAGCGGTCAAAAGACGCTCTACGGCATTCTTCACCACGTCTTCAGACTGCGTTGATCCCACGTTGCTAGTGTGTGGAGTCAGCGGTGGCGTCCCCACTCGCGTGGGCGCAGGCTCACATGGCAGTGTAGGCGCCCCGAACACCGATGCCGATGCCGATGGTGTCGTGTTTGGCAGTTCGACGGCGAGGTCAGGGCCAGCGCTGGTCGTTGCAATGGCTTGCATTTCCACAGTCGCACGGGGCTGATCCTTCAGCACGCTAAAAGGCTATCACTTTAACTTATTGAAACAAACTTTAGTGATTTGTACTTTTTAATAAAGAAGAGGTCTTGGTACTACCATCAGCTAGGAAATATATCACTCATAAGATGAAATGCTAACAAAAGCTTACCACTACAAAATTTCAAGTAATAAATGTTTTGATCAAATTAAAAATAATAATTGAAAGCTGAAGGTTACCCGTGTAGTGACGTAAGAATACCCATTACCCCATATCGTCCCGTGGATGTATTAAGAAGCGACAGAAGGAAACCGAATCAGGAGAGGCGCAGCAAAATATTCCTGATAACAACTTGAAATTTCTTAAAGCTGCGGTCGTAAACTCACCTGCCATTTCGCAACAATAGAGGAGGCGAGAGAGGTCAGTCAGGATCGTGCCAAATGGAAGTCTGTAGTCTCTGCCTACCCCTCTGGGTGACAGGCGTGAGTGTATGTTGAGAATTAAAAAAAAGCCCTCAAATCAAAAAGTCTTCAAATAGCTGAACTGATTTTGATAAAACATGTCTTTTAAATTAAAAAAAAAACCGCACCCAAATTGGTTCACTCCTTTAAGAGCTACGGTGCCGCAGACAGGTACACCTGGGTACACCCCTCGTATCGTCGTCATCCCGTTATAAGACAATCTATGGTTAAGGCTGTTCTGCAGTCAACCTTTATATTTTTTAGAGGATAAAGGTGACAAACGAGCACACAGTCCACCTGATGTTAAGTGGTTGCTGCGGCCCATAGACATCTACATATATACTCGATTACGAATCAAAATGCAGATGCGTTGTCACCCGTGAGCAGGTCCGGTCGACTCTGTATGGACAGAATGAAATACCTACGGGGGCTGAATTTTATTATTGCCATTTGTCAGATAAATGTCTTGTTTCATAATTAGTAAGATTTTGCTAAAGATAAATTACATCTGAAATTTTGAATATATAAATAATAATCCATAGCAAGATAACTATGCCTACGTTATTATATTAGCATATCCTTGACAGTAAAAGAAAAATATTTTTTTCTGGTAGCACCAAAACATCTATATAAGTATATGTTAAATAATTCTCATATTATGGCGCCGACATATAAATTACTGTTCATAATTGGTTGTGTATGTTTTGCTTGTGTCTTTTTCTAAGATTTTGCAAGTTTAAGACGTTGAGTTGAGGTTAATGTCCTTCGTTTATATTATGATGTGCAATTCAATCAGCGACTCGTAGTGCAATACGAAATAGTGGCTCTAAAAACTGCGCTGCAATGGCGGATAAAGAAAATACAAAAAGTGTTCTAAGTGCAACAGCTCACCAACCGTTGACAACATTAAATTATTTAGGTTTCCGAAACCTGCAGTAAAGTATATTTTGCGGTACGTATACAATGTACATAATTATACACTATATAACAAGTTCTAACCTTAGAGTAAATCTCATGTCCAACTTATAATGAAAGATTGTTTCTCTTTAACCACTTAAAAACAAATTATAGTATTGCAAACCTCTGGACCTATACATAAACACTCACGCCTGTCACCCAGAGGGGTAGGCAGAGACTACGGACTTCCATTTGGCACGATCCTGACATACCTCTTTCGCCTCCTTTACATCCATATATCTACGCATACATGCTCGTCGGTTAAGGGTACTTCTAACGTGGCCCATTTTCAAAATATCGCCAATTTGGTCGATAAACTTTTTTCTAGGGCGTCCCTTTCCGACTCGGCCATTCACATCTGCCATATAAATTTGCTTTGTCACTCTTTCCTCATTCATTCTTTCTACGTGACCAAACCACCGAAGCATTCCTTTCTTAATCCTGGTCACAACATCATCTTGCATACCACATTTATCTCTTATCACGCAATTTCTCACCCTGTCATTCAGATTAAACCCTAGCATATTCCTTAAAGACCGCATTTCTACAGCATTTATTCTACTTTCGTGCTTCTTCTGCCACACCCAGCTTTCACTACCATACATTAAAGTAGGGACTAACACAGCATTATGAATTACCATACGTGCCTGTTTTGACACATTCTGGTTCTTCATAATAGAGTGTAGTGCCCCATTCACTCTATTCCCTGCATTTACTCGTCGTTCTATTTCCCTATCATATCTACCATCCCTGCTAAATACACATCCCAAATACACAAACTCATCCACTGTGGTGGTGGATACCGCCACCGAAGTATGTGGTGTAAGTAAGAGAACAAATGAAAGGAAAAGTAATACGTTATGGTGGGATGATGAGGTACGGGTGGAAGTTGAATCAAAGAAGAAAGCATGGTTAGATTTACTAGCAACCAAAGCTGGTAATTCTTCTGGTATGAATGATGAGATTGAAAGAAAAAAGGCAGAATTTAGACGTCTAAATAAGAGAGTAAAAGAAGTTGTTGAAAGGAAAAAGAAAGAAAGAACGGATAAGAATGATAGAAGGATATCTGATAATTTCCAGGCTAACATAAAAATGTTCTGGAAACTTGTAAGAACTGCCAGGGGAAATACAAAACAGCCTATAATAAATGCTATAAGAGACGAGAATGGATGTATTCTGAATGATGAAGTTTCGAATTTAAACAGATGGAAGGAATACTTTGAAAGCGTGTTTATGAGTGAAGAGTCGTATGAATTAAATGAACTAGAAATTCCGAAAGAAGTGGAAAGGGGTATGAAGATAAGTGTAGATGAAATAATGAAAGCAATGAAAAGCATGAAAGCAGGTAAGGCAGCTGGATATGATAGAGTATCACTCGAGATGCTGAGGGCTGGAGAGGGAGTGGTGGTAGGCCTGCTGTACACCTTGTTTAATTTATGTTGGGAATTAAAACGGGTACCGGATGACTGGTGTAAAGCAGTTATAGTACCAATATATAAAGGAAAAGGGTCACAGCAGGACTGCAAAAACTACCGCGGTATCAGCTTGCTTAGTATTGTGGGTAAACTGTATGCTAAGGTGTTAATTGAAAGAGTTATGAAAGAAACTGATGGAAAAATTTGGGATGTGCAAGCGGGTTTTAGAAAGGGAATGGGGTGTACAGATCAAGTCTTTTCCATGCGCATGATTGCGGAGAAGTTTTTGGCCAAAAACCAGAAAGTTTTTTGTGCGTTCATGGACTTGGAAAAGGCTTATGACAGAGTGGACAGGAATGTGTTATGGCAAACACTGAACTCATATGGGTTGAGCGCTGGTTTGATACAGGCATTAAGGTCTCTTTATAGGGACTCTAGTGCTTGTGTCAGGATCAATGGGGTCTGCTCGGACTGGTTTGGCATCCAAAAAGGTGTCAGACAGGGCTGTGTAGCTTCCCCTTGGCTGTTCAACCTATTTATGGACCGGTGTTTGCAAACTTTGAAAGATGAAGAATGTGGGTTAAGAATGGGCGAGTTAACCGTCAAATGCCTTTTGTATGCCGATGATCAAGTCATACTTGCGTCATCGGCGGCAGAGTTGCAGATGATGGTTACATTAATGAACTGGGAATTGAAAGAAAGGGGAATGAAAGTGAACGCAAGTAAGACGAAAGTGACGGTTTTTGAAAGAGAAGAAAGCAAAACGGTATGTGAAATAAGAATAGAAGGAGAGTTAATTGACCTCTGGACCTACTTTGATAGTATTTGATTTAATAATTATATCTTTTGTTTTCAGCTGTAAATTGTGGGCGAAATATTATATTCCTTCCTAAAAGCGGTATACTACTTTAGCTTTCCAGACAAAGCTACACAGATACAGAATGCTGTGTGAAAAACATTTTCATGATGGTTAATTTAATGATGCAACCAAAAAAAAGCTCTTAAGAACTGCAGCCTCATGTGATGTAAGTAAAATATGTAATATATATGGTAATATGTTATGTATATAGTCTTCTTTAAGGATTACTCAGATATTTTACATGGGGATTCCTATATCCAGGAATGGACCTTGATAGACTGTAATGAAGATGATGATGATTATCAGATGACATCATCTGGATCTAACATGGACGGACAGAACACATACAGTATAGTTTGAATCACTATTAAAAGTGTCACACACTGTGCATATTATTTTTTTAATAATCAAAGATTTTTTAATAACAACAAAAAAACTTAAGGAAGTTCAGGCCTCACATTCTATGAATAATTACATTTCGTCCTAAGCCTATCAAATTTAAAGGCACAACTTGTACAACACGGTAGAAATACATGCATCAAATGGTTCTCAAACAATAGATAAACACAAGACTTCTCTTTTTTCACATAGTTATTTTATTTACTATCTTATTTTGTTATATTAGGTGTAATAGTAGGTGTATTAATTATAGAGTAAGTTGGATGAACAAGATCCATTTATTTTGTATTGGTACAAGGGTAATGTAGTGAGTAGGGACTGGTTTACTATGAAAATAATGTCAATGAATATAATGTTAATTTAAATTTATATAATATGTTATCATACTATAATTCATTGCAGTTTTTATTTATTTCCAGACTAACAAAGTGTATTCCCATTTTATTTTGTAGAATCACAAGCTGGTCCTTCGCAAATTATTGCTGCAAAATCACAAGCAGGATCTTCAAAAAGGACAACATCATATCCACTGCAAAACATCCACAAACATCAAAGCATATCAGATAATGTTGACCTGAAAAAGAAAGTACTCTATATGAAAAATGTTAAAATTATATAATGAATGTAATTGTAATCTAATATTTAATATGTTTTATAATTTTGATTAAAATTATTCTATTTTTATTTAAATGGCTTAGTAAGATCCTTCGTTATGCCGAAAATATTGCAGCATTAATTTTGAAATAAATATATGGTAAAGTTGAGGATTAATGTTAAGGATTACGTTAGACGAAAACACTATTTCGTAAAATTTTCTCGATAGAAAAAAAATCCAAAGTTACCTCCAAAATAAACAATAAACCGCTGTTATTCATAAAATACTTTAAATAAGATCATGAAACTTTGCATACTAACTGAACTAACTATAAAGCAGTGCTTATGTTATTTACTTTTTTAATATACCATTATTTTCACTGTAAAATGAAATTACCTAAACTATCGGCCTTTTGAAGCGTGATTCCTGCAGCACCGTCACTTCGCCTCGGCCTTTGAACGGGGAGGTTGTGTCGCTTACGATCAGAATATACATTACGCAACAGTACGACGTAAAATTAAAATGGGAAATAACCGTGATAAAAATAAGAAGCGGCTGGCTTGGCGTTAAGAAACAGGCATAAATATGATAAACCTAATGAAATAAGTGTCTAACGTCCTTTCTACTTACAGTATTAGTGATTACAAACATGTCGGTACATAGCATACGACGCGCGGGCAAGTGGGGACGAAATTAGAATTTGAGCTGACTTACTCTATCCTCTTAATATATTGCATATAATATAGCGACAAAATGTTTAGTGTCAATTCAGGGAAATAGATAGACAACCAAGTAATATCATTTGTGTATCATTGTGTGTAGAAGCTTATTTATTAAGTAACTTATTTTTGAATAAAATATTGATATTTTGGTTATTGTAGACATTCTGCGATTTGTGATTGTGCATATTATCAATTCATCCATGATGGTAAATCTTAATAATAATAATAAAAATTCTTTATTTTCTCCACAATCTAAAAAACTAGTATAGTAATGAACATAGATACAAATAACACCAGGGAACAAACATATCAACGCCTTAATTCTAATACAGCGTATCTCAGAAATGACAACTGTTGAGGATGGTCAAAAAACTGTTTTTATTATTATAATTTTTTGACAACACTATAAGTGATGTTCTGAACCAACTATCAAAATATGCTAGTATATCTTATTTTGACATTGTAATACAATTTGCTTGTCCAAGAGCTCAATACCTGAGTTACGCTTTATTAGCATGATTAATTTACTGAGATAATGTTTATTAACATAAAAGAATTAAAGTCACCACTGTATTATATTTTTTTTATTTGTCTACAATTAAGATAGTTTAGCATTTAGATTAGTAATAATGGCACTTTTATTAAAATTAGGAATCATCAAAAAGTATCAAACAAAAATAAACTTCTATTAAACAATTAAAAAAACAATCAAAAATAAAATTCTTAGTAGGTATTTAAATTAAAAAAAAATGCTAACATCAACTTTAACTCTCACTTATATAATATATAAAATATTTACTTAATCTTTAATCAGTCGTTGCCTTAGGCAAATTGTCGTAAAAAGAATGACAGTCTGTTGGCAAAATGTGTTTTAGAGCCTGGAGGTCTTTCCATTTTCTTGGCTTCAGTGGTATTATTCCTGTGTGCATTGGATTAATTATGTAGGTACCAGGCTTCCATCTGATGGGCAACTCTTGCAAATCGTCCGAAAAATTAAGTTTAAATTGATTTTTTCCATCTGGCTCATATCGCAACTGCCGGATGTCGGCGACAGTTGGGTCACCAGCTTTTCTTCCGGGTCGAATGGAAGTGTATCGTTGCAGTACTGAAAAATCTTTGAAAAACTCAGGGGAAAGGTATTTGGCGTCATATTTAGGAATTTTCTTCTTTGCATCTTTAGTAAGCTTAACATACTCATGAGATAGATTTATGTCGTTTTTTTTAGTTTTATCTCAATAACGGAATGTATTGAGTCACACTCCATTTGGGTATGGCCCTTTTCTATTTATTCTTATGATTATGATGATTACTATGTTTTCTTTCATAGCCAAGTCAAGAAGAGCATTAGCCATGATAGAGTTTCGATTCTGGGCTGTACATCCATCACTAAAAATAACTAGTGGAATAGTTTTAGGAACCTTCTCTTGTATGTAGTCTACTAGACAAGAATCGAAGTTGGATGCTTGTAGCTCGCCTTCACATTCATGCCACCAATAACAGGTTACTTCGTGAGTTGCTAAGTTGTAAATTGTAAAATTATGACAACAAAGCTTTATCTTATAATAGACAGCACTAGCTGGAACTTTGGGATAAACCTTCACGCTCTGCAAATCTTCAGTAAGTACCGTAATTTTTCCATCAATAGCCAACTTTTTATCAGCTTCTTTTTCTAGTCTTGCAGCCTTTTTCTTCTCAATATATTTTTAGTAAACCTCTTCTGTCACGTTTTTGGTTTCATAACCGCAGCAAACATCACACCTATCCTTCTTTGGCTTGGTAATGCCTAAGTTCAGTTCATCAAACTTGTTAAAAAAAACAAGCTGATATTGGTTTCACCTTATCGCTTGCGCATTTTTCTTTGTAAATGTTGTATACATGGCTTTTACTTTCGAATACTGGTTCAAGATATTGTTTCGTTGATGTACTTCTACAGTAATGTGAGGGTAGCTTAGGTATTTCTCCAAAAAACTTTAGCAGATGTTCAGCTTGACTGATTCCACTGGAGGTTGGTGTCTCAGTAGATCTTTTTTTGCCTCTGTTGCTTTTTTGCTTTGTAGTCTCAGTTAATGAGATACCCGACTTTGCTTCTGAAATCCAGGTAAGAACCATGCGTTCTCTGATTCCTATAGTATTCAGAAACATTTTTTTGCAGACTTGGTTTATTTTCTCATTCAGCTTTAGATAGTATACATAGCTTTGTTGTCTTTTATGTGAATCAACTGTCTTTTGTTTGATTGGGATCTTGTCTATCATTGAAGAAACAAAACATTTCTTCCCTGACCAATCGAGCTCCTTCCAAAAGTTATCAAAAATAAATTGTCTGTCATGCTCTCCGAATTTGGAGCAAAACCGCTTGGCGCTATTTTTGCAGAAGTTGGAGTCACATGTTGGACCCATCTGCCTTTTACTTCTTTGTATACCTGTCGTAACCTGTTTTTCCTTTCTGGAATATCCTGAATAACTCTCTCCCTTCTTCTCTTTTCTTTCGTTATATTTCTTTGCCATTCTGTACAAGCAGCATGTTTTCTGCATTTGGGCTTGTTCTCTGGTTCTTCAGTGTCAATTGTTTCAAGTCCAGATTCCACAACCAACGTTTCTGTGTCTATAATCGGTTCAGTAGAGTCATCCAATTCTACAACTCAAATTGTTTGACTATCATTGGTAGCTAAATGCGTGATTTCCAATTCACTGACACCTTCCGAAGCTTCGCATATTTAAATAATAGCATTCCGTTTAGGGGCACCTTCATCAATCCCGGTAACAGAAAATGTGTCTTCAAATTCAATTTCAGGACCATTTTCTTTAGCAACACTAAGTAATGAACCCAAGTTCGCCGCTTGTACATCAACTTCTAAAGGGGATTCTTTTGGGCACTTAAAGGAAGGATCAGATTCGGCTGCTATATTAATCGCATGAAGGAGTTCGTTGTCCAGTTTGTAAACTAAAATGATCTCTAAAATTTCTATCCGGCTCTGATGTTTTTTTCTTAGGATTCGTTACTTTTATTCCATTCTCTGCTAATATTTGAAGGATTTCCTGTTCCTCATCACCTGACTGCAACAAATCCATTTTGATGGTATCTAAAAGCATAGACAAAAATCCATGTGAATATGTCGTATTTCAAAGGCAAACTATAAAATTTAAATTCGAATAGGTCGTATCTCAAAAGGCACTTTTAAACTCGTAATTATTATATATGCGTGCGTGCGTGCGTGCGTGCTTGCGTGCGTGCGTGCGTGTGTGTGTGTGTAAGAGGGTGAGTGTGTGTGTGTGAGTGTGTGTGTGTGTGTGTGTGTGTGTGTCAGAGTGGGTGTGGGCGTTAGTATATTACCTACCTGATAGGATGGAGGAGAGATTCAGTGTCCTCATAGTTCATAGTCTGGAATTAATTGGACAGTTTTGTAAGAGGAAAGATGTTGAGCATACGATGTAGTCTATTGTAGAGGAAGAGTAAACTATCAGTGACTGACAAAGAGCTAAGTAGACTGATCTGACTAGACAAGGATCTGCGACTTGGCGGAGATTTTTAAAAACGAACATGAGTTTACGGAGTCTACAAGCGGTGAGGTTGATGTGGGGCTGGAAGGTCAGTTTATTGTCTAAAATAATACCTAAATATTTTGTGGAATCGGTCGAGGTAAGAGTGGAATATTGCGGAGGGAGAAGGTGATATACTGGTTTTTTTTGGAATTGAGAGTGAGTAGATTAGTACGGAGCCAGAGAGAGAGAGAGAGAGAGACTAAGTTCCAACCAGATTGGGCAAGTTGGAAGGTATCCTTCCAGGAGCAGGCCAGGAAAATTAGCGCGGTATCGTCTGTAAAGGAAATAATCTTACAACTAGGAATTTTGAGAGAGTAGAGCTCATTGATGTAGACCAAGAAGAGTGTCGGGCCAAGAATGCTTCCCTGGGGAACAGCGTAACTCATGGATATTTCGGAACTCACTTTTCCATTGATAGTGACAGCCTGGTTACGGTTTGAAAAATAACTCTGGAAGAGGGATAGTTGGGTACCTCTGACAGTTTAGGCAAGAGGATGAGAATCGAAACCGTGTCGAACGCCTTGGCCATGTCGAGGAAGACCGATAAACATTTATTACCCTTGTCTAAGTTTCTAATCACATGATCTGTGAGGGAGTGAACCGCATCTGCTGTGGATCTGCCAGATCTAAAACCAAATTGCTCAGGGGACAATAAGTTCATTTTCTCTAGGAAATCGATTAACTGGTTGTTGATCAGCCTCTCCAGGATCTTAGACAAGGCCGCTAAGACCGAAATGGGGTGGTAATTATTTGGCTGGCTTCGATCCCCACTCTTGTGAATGGGGTGAACTAGGGCTTTCTTGAGGGCATCAGGGAAGCAACTTGAAGAAAGACTTAGGTTGCATAAATGGCATATAGCAGGAGCGAGTAAATCCTTTCCGCATTTAAGAATAGATGAGGGAATATTATCCCACCCGACCGCACAGTTTTCCTTGAGTGATGAGATGAGAGAGTCAACGGAGAGTCGGATGGAGTGGTATTAAGGAGAACAAAGGTCTGATTTGAGCGAGGTATTGGGAATTTTTGTGGGGAAGGAGTAGAGGCAAGAAGTATATCCTCAGCGAGATCCTCAGCAGACTTATCAATATTTGCAAAAAAAGCATTTGTACTATCAAGTGATTGGAAGGTGGTGGACATAAAAGTGAGGAGGTCGTTGCAGTTGGAGCACCGTTTGTTCATGTATGTAACATCTCTGATAGCGTTCTTTAATTTTTTATTATTATTTCCAGCCTTATTTATCCGTTATCTTATATATTATGTTTATCATTGTTCGAAATATTGTAATCAATATTGATTTTCTTTTCATGTTTAAACCCATCAAATGTCTTTATAGAAAGAACCAAGGTGCTGGAGAAATTTTGTCTTAAGTTATGTGTTTTTTAATTTTAGTTAGCATTTTTATATTGAATAAATAAATAGAAATTTTGTAATTTTTGTTCTTTTATTTAGCCTTGGGATAGGCAACCCAAAAATACCTCAATTAAAAAAATCTAAAAAGACCACGTTCAAATTTTCCCGCCACATGAGAATTTCAGGTAGGATAACGATAGATGGCGCTAGTGGGTATATATATCACATTTCTTAAATTTTGTATGAAGTTGTCGTTCTTTTTCTTCTTGTCGGGTAATAGTGTTCTGTGCCCGTGAGGACTAAGTACGTAGTCGGCTCGACAGGGGAAGGACCACGCTCTCAAAGAATACCGGTGTGAAACAGCAGCTTAATGCTGCTGTGTTTCGTATGGTGAGTGTAAAGTGTGTAAAGGCTGCGGGCAAATATCCCCTATAAGGCAATCTATGGGGTCAACGGAGACCTATTGTTGAATGTTTTTTATGAAACTGAAGTGAATCCGAAGACTCTTTTTACTGGAAACAAGGCATTTATCATCATTCATCATCAGGGATAACAACGCATTCTGTAATTTGATTCTTCATCGGGGATACATTTAAATCTCTATTGGGTACTATGTCTATGGACCACCGCATCCACTTACCTTTTGTGAAACCTGTTGTGAAAGAAAAATAAACTTTGTAGCAATGAGAATGAGTTTATTTTTATCATCAACCTCGTTACAGGTATTACCATCAGATAGATTGTTGGATCGTTTATCATCTTAATATCAAAATAGATAGAAGTTTTTAGGATTTCTTATACTTTCTTTATTTTTAATGTTTCATCACAGACAGTATCTATGTTTATTAAGTAATTTTATATTATCGATAAAAGTAATTTCCCGTAAAATTTTTCACAGATAATTAGCAATGTTTTTTAGACAGCGAGAAATATTATTAATCTTTTAAAACATTTACAGGATAAAACTTATAATCCTTCGATTAAGTAACAATATTAATGCGCTTATACTAATTTAATCGTTCAAAGTAAAACGATTTTTATGCAATGAATATTTTACAAATTTGGAACACGTTACAACATAAAGTTGGAAACGATAATTTGTAAAAATTATACAAACTTTTTTTAAAAATTATTTTAATATAAATACTAGCAATGCTCTTCACATTACCAAAGCTCCCTTTTACTAATCGTGGTAAGCTTAAAATGCTTGTGTGTTAGGAGTGGTTCACGACAGTAGTGGAATGGCGGATTCAAACGCACGACCTATATAATATTAACTAATGTTCTGTAAGATACTGGCAATGGCCGTCTGTTTAATTTTGTTTGGCTGTTAGTTTGACAATTTGTTTTACTTTGGAACAGATATCAAATGCCTAGTGGTGATGCCTTATTGCAGCTGAAATTTTCCCTACCATAACAAATATGTATAATCAAAGCTCCTCACTTAGTCGATACATAATTAAGTACACAGTCACGCAGTAAATTACAGTCCACGTGTGATTAGGTGCTAATTGAAGCTCATATATACCTGGAACCAACTTCAAACAAAGAAGGAACAGATGCATTGCCACCTCCGAGAGCGAAGATGGAATATCTTCCAGCCTAGAAATATTCTGGTTTTCTATACCCTCCAGGCTGCAGCCCAGCAACGAGCGAATTACCGCTACTAAGTGGATAAATAGGTAAGGTGATAATACTTACTCAGACGAACTCTTGGGCAGAAAATGGTTGTCCGCAGTAAATATCGTCCCCTTAATGCATCTTCGCAGCATTTAACAGTGAGAAAGTTCAAAAACACACCAAAAGCAATCTAACAGCACAAAAATGCAGAAACAAAATTACAACAAAGGAAAAGTTTACATGTTGCAACTCTTTGCGTATTTTATCGCATCTATCACGGGGAGTGCTCTGAGGAATTGTTCGGATTAATCCCAGCCGCCAAATTTCGTGAACGGACTACACGGCAAACGTCCCGATACCATCCACACCATCTGGATGCTTGGCGGTCCACCACTGTACGTTTCACAAGGAGTTTTCTTCCACGTACAACCTCTCTGTGGAATAGTTTGCCACCGGCGATTTTTCCGGACCGATACGACCTGGGGACCTTCAAGAAAAGAGCTTACTCCTTTCTAAAGGGCCGGCAACGCACCCGCAATTCTCCTGGTGTTGCGGTTGATCATGGGCGGCGGTAGTCACTTAACATCAGGTGAGCCGCATGCTTGTTTGCCCCCTCTTCTATAAAAAAAAAAACATAGGACAATAATTAAAAGTTTGTTTCAGATAAAAAACTTGTATTAATCATCTTTAAAAGTTAAAAATCGATTTTAAACGCGCGGAGTCGATTCATTCACATCAGTTTCACCCACATCCACATTTTAATTTTATTCGAGTAGCTTGCATCTCTTTGAACTCTATCAACCTCCTCGGGGATTACAGGCGTAGCGCTATGTTATTAACTTTTAAATGTTATTATTTGTCGATAGCAATAATTATTAAGCTTATATTCGCTTTATATTGAGTGGTGTGTGTGTGCGCGGGCGTGTGCGTGCGCCTGTTAGTGTGTGTATGTGTGTGTGTGTTAAGCAAAAAGCAGGTTAAGAGTAAAAGTCATTTAAGGTTACGAACTGTGTCTATAAGTCTCACTACTAGGTACAAGCATCCTCTTATTTCTGTGGAGGGTATGGAACAATTTGTCCGCCGTGCTGCTTCAATTCTGTTGTCAACATTCACATATCCTGGAAATATTTTCTCCTCAGACATGCATGTTTCCTTATGATGGTGCAGTGACCGCAGAGCTCGAAGAAAATCAACACTTAAAATTTAAACTAACAATTTCATTGTTGACAGCGGTACCTCATAGGTAGTTGTTAGTTGAAAATGGTTCTCGGTACTGTAAAGTTAACTACTACTACCAGTACTACTACTTCTACGACTTACACTCTAAAATTAATGACAAGCACTCAAGATAATAGGAGGTTACTTCATTTCACGAACTGTATTAAACTTTAACTTAACACACAATGTAAAATTGATAGTGATTTAATTGTTTCTTATATTTATGCAAATACTTTGAATGAATATGAACCTTCGGATAATATAATATTTTATTTTCACTATTGTAATTCACCACCAAAACTATTCTTAACCTTTGTCGAGTTATAACTCTTTTAAAATTGGTATGCCGAATTTGCCCAGAGTGTAGGTCGATATTAGTATATACTAGTTAAGACACGACTCCATTTAACCGGGCAATTTAGTACACCATCTTCTCGGAGAACTAAACGTGGATGTGATTTTATTCGTATTCTTCTCAACAAAACCTTTTCATTTGATATCCATATCATGGGGGTGGATAAAAACTAGCACTTTTTGTGCTTTACAGCACCTATGGTCATGGAAAGGCGGAGGTGCTTTGTGTTTGTTTTTCTTCCTGATGTTGTAGTTAACCCGGATTACTTTTATTGATAATTTATATCCACCTATCAAAGCCCAGTGCTGGACACAAACATCCCCGATAGATTGCCTTATTAAGGGAATATCAGCCATAGTTGTCACGCTTGGCCACCTGCCAGAGTTTTTTAGTTGTTATAAGGAAGACGCTGGTGCTCATCACCTTGTTTGTTTCCCTCAGTCGCCGCTTACGACACCAACGGAACGATATGGAATAGTAGATATTCTAACACCACGTCTACACGGGTTACCTTCAGCTTTTAATTGTTATACGAGCTTAGTAAGATTAAAGCACTATATGCTTCCGTAGACAGAGAAACCTATAGACTAATGATTAGCGTGGCCTAGAGTGAGAAAGGACGATAACGTAGTTTTAGGTTATACAACAATCTTTATGACTTTGAAACATATTTAGATAAATTTTTTAATTGTTCTAAGAACTGAGCTGAACAAGATTCACCAATCTTAAGCTCACAAAACACTTTTTTCTAACGTAAACCAACTTGTAAACGCCTTAGATCGCTACGAACTGTGAAAGTTGTTTAGCAAAGTGTAGTTTGCTAAACCGAAAAAACCGGCACGGAGAAAGGGACAAACAATCACACCGCTCTGTCTCATTTCTATGCAATACGTTTGCATAAATCTATCTTTTTCGTGTGCGAATGCGAAAGAAGGCGTTAATTTGTCTATAGGTTTCTCTGTCTATGGTGCTTACATTATCTTGAAATCTTGGAGAGATAACCTTGGGTTTTCTATTTCAATTTGATTAATAATGGAATTCCAAGTTGATTTTGGCACTCAACACTCTAATCTATTAAATGAAGGATATTCTTTTAATTTCAAGAGCTGCACAGCAATTTGTCGATAGATTACTGCTTTTATAGCTATCGCCAAAACTCCGCGGTAATACGATGTAATCCGTACAAATAGTTTTATTCAATCAACAGTAATATGTCAATGTCACAGTTAACATGTACCCGTGTAATTGTACATCATATTACTTGTTTACTCTGATATTACTTAGGTATACTGTTTCAGTGGTCTATTGTTTGCCGTTTGAATGCTGCCAAATTGACTGAGAAATTATGATTATATTGTTACAGTGATCGATTTACATGTAATTTATATTGGGTGAAAATGGCATCGTACGTTCATTCGTTTTGCAAACAACGTCTTTAACTATATGGAATATGTAGTATTTTCTCGAAATCTATATACCTGTTATGACATAATACCTATTTTTATATAAGTAAGGGTGACAAGATCAGAAGATTAAAAAATGTGATTGCCAACCTGCTTGCCAAGCGTGGCAACTATGGCAACACTCTTTATGAAGCAATCAATGGGGGAGGCCTATATTCAGCAGTGAACTTTTATAGACTGCAATGGCAATAGACTAAAAATCATGTCATCATCGAAGTTAGTTATCCTGTTGGACATCCTACACACAAGGGCTTAAGATGTTTAACATGCATCCCTTGGAATTAAGACGATCACTGCTAGATATGACTTTCTTATACAAGGTATTTAATCTATCTATCGACTATCCAAATCTTCTAAATAAATTACCCATAAAGGTACGTAAACCTATAAAAGTAACCTAGAAAAATCTCGCCAGTTTCCCGTTTGACACGTATTTACCATATGAAATGAATCATATGAAATCAACTTACAACATACTCGTATCTCGACATTTTTAACGACACCTTACATAATTGTAAAATAAAAATTATTCTGAGTGGGTGATGCATCTTTGTTATGTATTTTATTTATATCATTATTTAATTCATATCTATTATTTAAGGTCCTTTTCTTTAAATTTTTACTTTTTCTTCTATTTTCATTAAATTTAATCATTTTGTGATAACATGTAATTTGTAGTTTAATAAGCATAGTATACATAGATAGAAAACAAGAAATAGTATATATTGTGACTACTCCAGGATGTCCTTTTAAAATCAATAAATAAATAATTGAAGACATAAGTGGATGAAGGTGGAATGTCGCATTTTCAGGTTTTGGTGTTTTTTTGCATAGATGAAGGTGATATGTCGTTATAAAATGATTTTAGACCCTAAAACTATCGGTTTAAGACGTATTTCAAAAATAGAAAGTTGATAAAGGTGTTATGTACAGTTTAGTTTGAAAATGGTACTTGAAAAGGAACCAGAGGCAAACGTTCGACTAAGAAACAGAAGGGGGGAATCGAGGCTTCTCTCGATCCGGCCTCCTATAACGCCTACGTTGGGTTCGGGAACAACGTATGTGATCTCCGCAACGGAGTAACACACAAGGGCGATAACCTCTTCCTTTTCAGAAAATAGGTTCAGGCGAGGATTACTGGTCTTCCGAAGTCGTCCCGGTCCCAACGCCTTAATTCTTCGATGTGGACTGTATTATTTCGAGGGACGAATTCCTTGGGAATAAAACAGCAATTATCTTCAAACCGTTCCGTGAGAGAGTAATTACTTTTCCCTATTACTTCCCTACACTTTTTCTTTCTTCTTCTTATTGACTGCTGGTCTGATTCCCGAACGATTCCCGAACGAATTGCAAGAAAACTCGTTTACTGAGCTACCCCTGAGCTATACGCGAAAGTGAGCCGCACCATTTGTGCGCTTGCGCAACTCAATTACATCAATTTGTACTATCACTCTCTCACGGTTTTCTCAATAATTTTATTTGTATAAGACATACATTTATACAATTTACTTATAAATATAGCACAAAAAATATCTATACTACGATATACATTACATTTTCATGTCACAAAAAACCTTTTATTTATTTAACAAAATATGCCTATTTTACTCACATGTTCAAAGTTGAAATTTCTTAAATATTTAACATAGAAAGTCAAAACAATGTTTTCCACTTGAAATTATACATATCTTAACCAATGCAATAGTTTAATTTACATTTTCTCTATACATTTCACTATTAAAACACTTTTAAATTTCTTATACAAAACTATCATTATTTCACTTATTCACAGGAATTTTCACATAAAAATAACACAGAATTCACCTCTTTTGCACGTACAATCAAAAATCTAAATATTTGCAATTTCAGCAATTTATATAAAAATTACATAAATTGCTGAAATTGCAAATATTTAGATTTCTACATATTTGGCCTCCTAAGTACGTGGCTAGCGTGCGTCTATGATCTCACACTATTTGAACAACTAACTTTTGCACGGCTATCGACTATCAGTAAAAATGGAAAGTCTAATATCAACAATAATAGGTGAATAAATGCTTCTACACAATTCTCAAACTGTAGGAAACTATTTCTAATCAGATTCTTATCAGTTATCATGTCTCTTATCAGATAACATAGACAAAATATTTCAGGAATCAATACATTGAAAATAAGTATTTGTTTTCATACAAAACATATCAAACTCATATAAGACAATACTTATGCAATTAATTTCCATTAAATCTACTTATGCACAGCGATCATCTCGACCGGGGAACAAATCCGGTCTCTAACTTTATTTTAATATTTCTTCAAATTAACATCATTGGAAAGATGATTTCAACCGGGGAACAAATCCGGTAACATAATTTATATCTTAAAAATTCCCTATATGAATTTATTAAGAAAATATTACTAGGAAAACAATAAACTATTCCGGCCTGGGAGTCGAACCCAAGATCTTCATATCATTAATTCGATATTTCTTTAAGATTCAACTAAGCATTTTCTTATCGGAATATTGTTGCTTGATAATTCGCTTTTTAGAAGCTATTCGTCATCGGTTAACTAATAAATTGAAATATTCTTATAGGCGCGTCGCTAACAGTACTGGATGAAAGAGGTAAGAGCCCATATCACAACATTCTTGATAAATACAGTAAAAGTTTTGTTTTTTTGTCGTGGAAAAAAGTGACATGTACGAACATAACACTTTCTTCCACTCAGCGAACGATAGTCGAATGACACGACATCACTTCTCCGTGAAGGAAGGTGTTATGAAACATACGTAACACCTTCATTCGTTCACGTCAGTCAATTGTTTTGATTTTCGTTCTGTCATTAAAATTATCACATTCTCGCGGGCTTTCTAACAGAGTGCGTATTGTAGGGTGTGTTGTGTACAAAAATGTTATTTATAATAGTGAATTAACGTTGGCAAAGTGGAAAAGTAATGGCAGGAGGCAAAGCAAGGGCAAAATTATTACTTGATGCTGCTGTCGGTCACCATATAATAGCGGATCGCGGAAGTGGTGAACCTGGAAACGCACTTCTAAGATTTTTGGAGGTAGATCCAAGTTGTCAAAAACAAAGATCATTTATTGATCTGGTCGGCTTCATGTGCCGAACAGAACAAAAATTTTAACATGATTGCGTTGCATCAATACCTTATATTAAAAGGATATTTCAAAGTAATAGACCACAAATTCCCTGAGGTTGGCCATTCTTTTTAAGACTCGGATTGTGATTTCGGTAGGATAGAAAAAAACATAAACACTCACGTCTGTCACCCAGAGAGGTAGGCAGAGACTATAGACTACCATTTGGCACGATCCTGACACAACTTTCTCGCCACCTCCACATCCATATACCTACGCATACATGCTCGTCGGTTAAGGGTACATTTGGCCCGTTTTCAATATATCGCCAATTTGGTCGATAAACTTTCTCCTGGGACGTCTCTTTCCGACTCTTCAGTTCACTTCTGCAACATAAATTTTCTTTGTCACTCTTTCGTCATTCATTCTTTCCACAATATCATCTTGCATACCACACTTTTCCCTTATCACATAATTTCTCACCCTGTCATTCAGGTTCAGCTCTAACATACTCCTTAATGACCGCATTTCTACCGCGTTTATTCTACTCTCGTGCTTCTTCTGCCACACCCAACTTTCACTACCATACGTTAAAGTAGGGAAAATCACAGCGTTGTGAATTGCCATACGTGGCTTTTTTGACATATTCTGACTTTTCACAATAGAGTGTAGGGCCCTATTTATTCTATTTCCTGCGTTCACTCGTCGTTCTATATCCTTATCATATCTCCCATCCCTGCTAAATACGCATATAAAATATACAAACTCATCTACTTACTCGATCAACTGATAGAAATGATAGAAAAAGTTCTTAGGAAACACGATACACTTTTTGTTCTTGAACAGTACATGAATATTATTTGTAAAGCTTCCCGAAATAATACAGTCATTGATATGAGCGCGCATTTCAGAAAAAATCGTGAGTTACAGGAAAAACTTAATTTGTTTAACAGAAAATAAGATGTAAACAATGATAAAGTAAGTTTTAGGGATGGTATTAAATGGATACGCGTAGATGAATATGGTTTCTACCTATGTAAAGAAACATACGATAAAATGACACCCTTCAAAAAGTTGGACATTTGAAAAAAAAGATCACAGTTGCGCTATTCTGTGGAGATTCCGCGTACGAACGCAAAATATGGTACCGTATCAGTGGAGAAAAAAAGAAAATTTCTGAGACCAACTTAAGTACATAAAGCCAGAATATCGTTACTTCTATGAGTCGATTTTAATTGAAAAATTGTATTATTTTGATCTGTTTTATTTTATTGTCAAGACTGATCTCTGTTTAATTAGCTTATGTTTCTATTTATAAAGTTTTAAGGAATATTTAAGTAATGTTTACCTTTTTGTAATACTTTAAGTACATAATGTTACTTAACACCTAATTTGAAATAGCTAAAATGCCAAGATGTTTTAAAAATGTTAGTGAAAGAAAGAGTTATGTTCGGTTTTTTTTTCGAAATTATATATCATAAAGTATTAAAAGTGTTTAATTGCACACATACCCTCATTTTTTAAGTTTGTTTACCCAACTTTGCATTATAGTTTAAATCTAAAACCAATTTTCTAACAACTTATCTCAAAAAACAATAGTGAAACTTCAATCTTGATTTACTCAAAACTGGTAGAACGCGAGTTATCACCTTCATCCACTCACGTCTTCAATTAAAATAAACTCTCTTCCCATACGATATCCCTGTGCCAAAAGTAACAATGAAAAAAGTACTATTAATAACTTCTACTTTGATTCTCTTATATTACGATTGTTTAATATTCAATATTTAAACCTATAAATATGGAATATTTAATAAAATATTATATAAAAATATTTAATCGTACTACTCATATCGAAAATGTAAATACTTACTCCATAGACTTTTCATGTGAACGCGTCTTTTGAAAATTCACACTATTACTTATGTATTTTCCTAAGACGTCTTTTACAATGTCCAGGGGACTAGAAAGATAAAAAACCATACACAAAACGCGTTTTTCCCTTTCTTAACTTGTTATTATATTACAATATATTGTTTATTACCTACTATACTATAAATAACCATGTAGTAGCGATTTCAAAATATCCACTACCCCATGTCGTCTATGGTGTCATAGAGTCGACAAAGGGAAACAACAAGAAAGCAACTCAGAATAAGTAATATATATATATATATATATATATATATATATATATATATATATATATATATATATATATATATATATATATAATATAATAAAAAAACTTTGATTACCAACCCGTCAGCCAAACGTGGCATTTATTTTAATTTTAGTAGTTATTACGGAGACGACTGCCTATCTATGGTTTTTTTCCCTCTGCCGCTTCTTACAAAACTAAAGTTGTTCAAAACGGTAACTATAAATCAATAGCACGCTACAGACTATAAATACGCTATGTTACAGCGCGCTATTTATAAGAAAGCGTGTAGGAGGCCGGCAAGCGCTTTAAGTTTTGCAGCACGCTATATCTCGTAGCACGTTACATTACATGTCGTTCATTGGATAGACCGCGTGCTATATAAGAACATTATTTCGTAATAAATCGCATTTTAGACTTAAATAAAATAAAGCAGCAAAGAAATGCAATGAACGCTTTGTTCATACTTAACAGGCTTATGACTTTCTATAATCCTAAAAATATTTTTAAGATACGTACTTTTTAAAACGAAATAAAATCAATTATTTTTAATTATAATTGATGTAAACGTTATTTTAATTTTAATATAAATCAAATAACTGTGTATTTAAAAGTTTATTGATTGTATTTATAAAAATCAACTATTTACATACACTATTATATACATTTTTGTATCTATATTTTATTTACATTTAAAAACATTAGTTAGGCTTCTTTAATAGCAGACAACTGTGTCCTTCGATCACTTATAAATATACCGTATAAACTAACTAAACAATGTCCAACACTAAATAAGGTCGCGCGCGATAAATAGCGCGCTACTGGATCAAATATGCGTTACACGTCCTCGTCCAACAGCGCTGTTGCTACTTGCTAGAACTATGTAGTTGCCGCTGGATATTAATAATTAATAGCGCCAAAGCGCCATAGCGCAATAGCGTCATGGCGACTACTTACATAGCACGCGCTATATGTTATGGAGAGATAGCGCGCTATAATATAACGCTATGCGCTATATTAACCACCATTATACAAAACCCACGGGACGATATTGGGTAGTGGGTTTTCTTACACCGTCACTACACTGTCACTTAATTCAAAGTTGAATGTTGTATCATATAAAGAGCATCGAGAGATATGAATATATTGTTTTTAATGAGACCTAAGAGCGCAGTTACTTCATCACAGAAACAGCTGCTGTCTCATCACAAAATTGATTTTTTGACTTCATAAAGAACATTCCATTCATTCCATATTGGAGACTTTATATGCTGCTATACACGTTACAGCCTATCAAAAGTCCACTACTGAACGTAGACCTATCTATAAATTGCCTCATATGGGGATATTGGCCATAAGGTTTCTATGAATATTCTCCAGCAGGATTAAGAAAGAAATGCTTCGGTGGTTTGGTCATTTAGAAATAACGAGAAAAGAGTGACAAAGCTAATCCAGTGTATCACAGATGTGAATGGCAGAGTCGGGATGGGATGCCTTAGAAGAAGTTTTATCGAACAAATTGTCGATATATTGAAAATGGGTCAGATTAGGAGTACTCTTAACCGACGAGCGTAGATGCGTTGATATATGGATGTAAAGAAGGCGAGAGAGGTGTGTCATGATCGTGCCAAATGGGAGTCCATAGTCGGAGTTTATACCTCTGCGTAACAGGCGTAAGTGTTTATGCATGTATGTTATGTAGTAAGTCACTCTGACAAACAAATACACAAACCACCTAATGCTAATAATATGCATATGAATGCTTTAGCCCATACAATTTTACGTGGTGAGCCATGCCGCTGCTACATTAAGCTTGAGCACGATTGGGTCGGCTCGACCGGGAAAGGACCACGTTCTTACAGAATACAAGTGTAAAATAGAAGCTTAATGCTGCTGTGTTCTGTGTGGTGAGTGTAGAGAACCGGAGACCCTTTTTACTGGAAACGAGGCATTCCATCTTAGCCCTCACGGGTGACAACGCATCTGAATTTTGATTTGTAATCTAGGATAGATGAAGATGTCTATGGGCCGCAGCAACCACTTACCATCAGGTGGACTGTGTGCTAGTCTGTCACAGTATCCTATAAAAAAAAACAATCAGCTTTGAAAGTAGCCATGACAGATAGTGTAAAAATGCTGAAAGCACATTGATACAAAATACCATTATGTAAGAGAATTAATTAAGAAAAAACATTGTTATTAAGTATATTAAAACAGAGCATCAGATGGCAGATGCATTGACAAAACCATTGTATGCTAAGTTGTCGTTAAGATTTGTTAAAATGTATGTTTTAAATAGTTAAGTAACTTAAAAATTAAAGATTAAACTGAAGGAAGATGTTTGCAGTAAAATAAAAAAGGCAATGTAATATTTGTGGTGCCAACATTACTTAATTTAATTAAATCAATTTTTGACGTTAAACCCATACGAAACACAGCAGCGTTTAGCTACTATTTTACGCTGGTATTTTGTGAGAGCGTGGTCCTTCCCCGGTCGAGCCGACCCATTCGTGCCACAACTATACTACTAATATAACTGCAACATGGCTCTACCACTTATAAAT
This sequence comes from Parnassius smintheus behrii, assembly GCA_036936625.1. Lineage (NCBI taxonomy): Eukaryota > Metazoa > Arthropoda > Insecta > Lepidoptera > Papilionidae > Parnassius > Parnassius smintheus. The sequence goes on from JAUPFT010000019.1 coordinate 15,687,134, forward strand.
GATTGTCATGATGATTGTCACATATAATATAATGGAATAATAAAAGCTGTGTGTGAAGTATTAACGAAATTATTATTTTTTAATTTAAAGTTCTTGTTATATAAATAAAAAGGTGATATTAATTATACTATTTTTTATTTTTAAAGGACACACTCATTACATCATACTTATTGGACACATGTTTTCAGAAGGAAAGAAATCTTTCAGTATATTGATAACTAACATGCTTCGTTAGCAGCCATGCCCAAAGAAATATATTCTCATTCTGTTGAAGATAAAAAACAGAACATTGCCTTTTAGAACACCATGAATGCTTTTAAATACGGAATTTGACTGTGTGCTTGTTTTGTTACCTTCATTTTATAAAAAAAATCAGCACTTAAAATTGCTATTAACAATTTCATTGGCGCCGACGGGGATAGGTCTGAATTTTGCTCGCGCACTGTGAAATTCACGGAGCGCGCCTTGCCCCTGAGCTACCATTACTTATTTGACTTTAATTTGTTTCCTCTTTACCTAACGTCATTTTAGTCCTCTGCCGAGGGCTTCTATGTGTTATATTACTATCCCTGATTTTATGCATATTGTTTAATCCAAATTTAATTCCCCTTCGGTTCCCATAAAAGCCTGGGCCTCTCCCGGTGTGGGGAGGATTTTCTTTTAACTTTACACTAGGCAGGTAAGTTGACGATAACACTAACAAACGTCACCTTCATTTGACACTAGGTACTGATTACATCTAATTATCGGTAACCATGTAGTGACGCTGTAAGAAAATTCACTATCCCATATCATCCCGTGGGTTTCGTAAGAAGCGACAGAGGCAAACAAACCAGTTTCGTCTATGTTTAGCTGTAGACTTTGAAAGGTTTTTATTAAATAGAATTAGGGTGACAAACGAGCACACAGTCCACCTGATTGTAAGTGGATGCTGTGGCCCATAGAAATCTACACTTAACCTCTATTAAGAATCAAAATGCAAATGCGTTGTCAAACTGAGGACTATGATGGAATGCCTCGAAACATCTGGAAGCTGTTATTTTACGCTGGTATTCTGTGAGAGCGTGTTCTTTCTCCGGTCGAGCCGACCCTTTCCTGCTACAACCATAATATAGCTGCAGCGTTGCTATACCGCGTCTAAAATTAGTTGTAATTGAATGCTGTATTTCATTACATCTGGTTTATGCAACGTACTCATGTATATATTATTTAAATATTTTTAAGTAGTCCCACCAGAAAAGAATTGCATAGAAATTTCTCAATAAATACAGTTAAGCTAAACATATAACAGCAGTATACGTATATCTACATAAGATCACTGGATATTACATATTCGTGATACGCGCGCTAATATACTGTTTATTGGCGCCGCAACCTTGTGTAATAAGATATTCGTGTAATATGTAGGTCGAATGTTTCATGCATGCAAAGATGTAAGCGATTTCGTTAAAGTAGATTTTAAGTAAATCTTAGACATGCCAAAAGGCAGGGTTCAAAAGTTACATTGTCGTAACATAAAGTCACAAGTGATTAGGCGCCTAAAAATATCACGGTAACTTTTCGAAAATAACTACATTCCGAAAAAACGTTGTTACTTTGCACCTACACCATACCTTTTTTCTTCTAATATCTCTTTTCACTGATTCAATTTAACAATTGGAACGTAGCGTAGCTACCGAAACAATACACTGGCTGATTGGGTAGGTGCGGTACAATTCCTATATTATTAAAAAGAGCTAGAATGGAACTTATAACACAACATGGCTAATGTTGTTTGGTTAGGTGGGTAAGTACCTGGATGACCGAGCTTTGCTCGGTATTATTTTGGAAATCGTGTTTTTAGGAAATTATATTTAGGTACAAATTACATACTGATGAAATATAAATGTAATATTTTTCGATCTTACCGACATAATAGAAAAAACTGAACTGTTTGTTTAAATAAAAAGTCATGAGTGCAATTAGTTTAATTTAATTTTTCGTGTCTTAAAAAAATACTAAAAAAAGGGCTCGAAATAATAGATTTTCTCATAAAAGAAGGGAACTTGAATAAAAGTGGGCCCGAAGCCATTTTGGACTCGAACCGGGGTAGGTACTACGATTTCGTAACCGCCCGATGTTCCATTTGAGCTATTATAAACCCCTAACACATTGTCAAAATTTACCTTCGTATTCTGATGATATTATAGTATTTTTTCATTGCCTGAAAACACGGATAAAACGAATCCTAGCTAGATCGATTTATTGCCCCCGAAATGTTTCGGAAATTTCATGAAAATCGTTGTAGCCGTTTCCGAGGTTCCGATTATATATATATATATATTATATATATATATATATATATATATATATATATATATATATATATATATATATATATATATATATATATATATATTTATAATCGATTATATACATATACTTCCACTTCCTTTATGATGCCATTTGGAGGTGAAATAAGCGTAAATTAATAACATACAATTTTTATAAAATAAATACTCCATCGCAAAATAACATCGTAGAGCCACGCTGCAGCCATATTATGGTTGTAGCACGAATGGGTTAGCTCGGCCGGGGAAGGGCCACGCTCTCACACAATACTAGCGTAAAATAGCAGCTTAATACTGCTGTGTTTCGTGTGGTGAGTGTAGAGATACGAGTACAGATACCCCTTTTTTACTGGAAACGAGGCATTCCCTCTTAGTCCTCAGGGGTGACAACGAAGGGGCCTTATTCTATAAAAAAAAGATTAATAAATCAGCTATTTCAAAATCAGACAATTTTCTTTACAAGAATTAAACAATTAAAAACATCACTTACTCCAAGACTAGCTTAAAGGTTACAGACGAACATGCATGTAATATACCTAGATACAAATTTTAAGAAATACTCTCCTATTAATCTCAGCTGTATTGAGGTAAATATATGGTCTATTGTAACATTTTGCTGACTGCTTTCCAAGCAAAGTCGAAAATGTGGATTATCCACAGGTTACCTAGAGCAACCAGCTAAATGAACATTTTAACAAAATATTAATTAACTATCCGTATAGCTTAGAAGCTAACGAATAGAGTGTTTGTAAATTAAGATGGTACCGACACGACATACGCGAATTACATGGCTCGAGAGTCGGTAGTCGGACCACAGATTACTTTGGTAGGGACTGATATTTCTGAGTCTCTGTAATTTGACCAGAAAAAAAAGCACATCATTACCACGTCACACTATATCATTGTATCACATCGTAATATACGATTGACTTACTGAATCAAAAAAAATATTCTAATAAAAAGCTAATGTTATAATAGAGTTCGAATTTTCTTTGCTTTCTTTTGAAGCCAGGAAAAATCAATATCCAAAATCCAGTTCTAAAACACTTCTCTGTGGTAAAATTAGAAAAGGCCTTTTTATAAATATAAATTAGTTTGGCTCATATAATTTTTTTAAATAATAAAATCAGTTTGATAATAAGTACTTAATTCTTTCTCCTGGCCAAAAGATTTCGAATTAAGTGTAAAGGTGAATTATTTTTAAAGGAAAACGTATCCCATTTCCCTCTCACTAAAATATTTTCCTGTCTCGTGGATGTATTAAATTGCTCATGGACGTACTCCCAGACCCGGAACAGTTATTTATAGTCTATTCAAACACTTGCATTTCAAACACGCGACCCTCTAGAACTACAGCCAGATGCCTAGCCACTGTGCTACAAAGCTGTTGTTTTTCAAAATTAGCATGACAACAACCGGGTGTGGTGTGAACACGGATACCAGCAAGCAACTTCAAGCAATGAAGTCTACAGATCCAAAATGCGTTATCATGTTTTGAGGGTTATGTTTTTTTTTATAAAATAAGGATGACAAACGAGCGCACAGTCCACATGATTCTAATTTGGAATGCCTCGTTTCCAGTAAAACAGATCTCTGGTTCTCTACACTCATCATACAAAACCCAGCAGCATTAAGGGGAAATATAATCTTAAATGGCTTAGCAAGATCCTTCGATTATGTCGTTATGCCGAAAATATTGCAGCATTAATTTTTAAATAAATATATGGAAAAGTTGAGGATTAATGTTAAGGATTATGTTAGACGAAAACACGATTACGTAAAATTTTCTCGATAGAAAAAAAATCCAAAGTTACCTCCAAAATAAACAATAAACCGCTGTTATTCATAAAATACTTCAAATAAGATCTTGAAACTTTGCATACTAACTGAACTAACTATAAAGCAGTGCTTATGTTATTTACTTTTTTTTAAATATCATTATTTTCACTTTAAAAAGAAATTACCTAAACTATACCGTTAGTATCGTACTACCGGTACCGTTATACCGTTAGTATCGCTCTGGCTTTTGAAGGGAGAAGTTGCGTCGCTTACGATCAGAATACACATTACGCAACAGGACGACGTAAAATTAAAATGGGAAATAACCGTAATAAAAATAAGAAGCGACTAGGTTGGCGTTAATGGCCCGGCCACACTAAGGAGAAATGCCGTTAATTATCGCGTTGATGGACGTTGAATTTAGGTGTGGCCACGAATTAACGCGATAATTTTCAACGGCATTAACAATGCCGTTTCCCGTTTGCCGATAACTCGAGTGTCGGTACATCAAAGGATTAACGCGCGAATTATCGCGTTGAAGCGGCCACACTACGTTTGTCTCATTGTGCACGGTGAGTGCCACGGGGTTACACGTATGGCTGCGATGGAGTGGAGTAACGAAAAAGTTACAACGTTTCTCGAGATCGTGCAAACAGAGCCATGTTTGTGGGATCCGAGACTTAAAAGTTATAAAAATCGTACATCGTAATATGATGCTTGGCGACGTATTTTGCAACTGCTACCCTTTCAATCATCAATTGAAGAAATTAAAAAGAAAAAGGAAAGCCTAATGGGTTATTATAGAACCCATTTAAACAAATATAAAAAGTCTTTGAGGTCCGGAGCTGGCACAAAGGACGTGTATACAACCAGTTGGTTCGCATTAGAAACGATGGATAGCTTCCTACGAGGGGTTTATGAAAGTAATCACACATTAAATAATTCTTTTTCTTTGTATTCTTTTTTCTTCATTGGGCAGTGATACAATATATTCATATAATAAAAATTTACACTCATTAAATATAGAGTAGCTGCGTCAACGTCCATCTTGCTTGAAATTCAAGGAACATTAAAAACATTTAACGCCGTTCAACGGCAAATTTAATGCCGTTCAACGGGAAACGGCGTTGACCGTTCAAGTGTAGCCACTCATTTTATCGCGTTAAATTTAAGGCAATAGTTGTTGCGTTTATGGGCATTGACGTTGCTCGTTAGGTGTAGCCGCAGCATAAGAAACAGACATAAATATGATAAACCCAATGAAATAAGTGTCTAACGACCTTTCTACTTACAGTATTAGTGATTACAAACATGTCTGTACCGTAGCATACGACGCGCGGCCAAGTGGGGACGAAATTAAAATTTAAGCTGACTAGGCGCTACCCTGACCAAAACCTGGCAAAAGTGCGTTTTTGAGAGACTATTATCTCATTAGTTATGAGAAATAAGCTACATCTAAAAGCACATTATTAATGTTCGATATCCTATCATCACATTGCACGTTCTAATTTGTTTTTATGTGTTATGAATACATTTAAAATCTACTTTTAAAAAATGACTAAAATTATTGATTACATGCATCTGTTGCTAAAGGAAATGCTCTAATCATTTGAGAATTACACTAATGGATAGATAATTTAAAAATCTATATTCTACACGTTTTATTTAATTTCTTAAGTTCGCTTATCTCTTTTAATTGAAATAATTCCAAATATTCGGGCGTATTTTTCCGTGATATATTGTAGCGAGAGCACGTGGATTGTATGGGACCGAACGCTCAAGGTCTCTCGCTAGGGGAACCGTCTTTTCACGCAGGTATTCTGTGCGAGCGTCTTTCTCTAGTCGAGTCGAGTAATTTGTGCTACAACTATAATATACCTACAGCATGGCTCAACCACGAAATAACCGTGTGTGATACGGGCATGAATACCCGCAAGCAAATTCAAGCAAAGAAATCCACGATGCTCCATTATCTTTTGAGGGTTATGATGGATTTAATGTTACAGCCTGTATTATTGCTACTTTGTAAGTGTGTGGTATATATCCAAAAGGACTCCTAGGCGGCACTGTGCCTGACCAACTATTACTACATTATAAATTACATCCTAGGGATACGCGATAACTAATATTTAAAACATCGCATGCATTAAAAATAACATATAACAATTTTAAAAAACTCATGAAATGTGTCTAGCGTAAAGATAAAGCAACCAGCACATATTATATGAGAAAAACTGCAATTCGAACATGAAAACACTAAATTTTTCATTCACTGGCAGTTATGCAACGAATGGAAAAATTTAAAAACACACAACAAGTAATAGTCTCAAAATTTCAAATTTCGAACTGAGCTATGCTACGCCGCCATGCCAACAGCCGTCCCACAAGGTTGGCGCGACGCGACGAGGTCGTTGAACATCGAGCTTTCATGTCCTAAATACCTAATCGTTCGGGCGCCAAATTACATTTTTCCTATTTTAGTTACTTATGAAATATTTATGCAATGTTAAATTATGACGGTTTATGATAAGATTTATTATTTTCATGTTAGAATTATTATAGCGTAAAAACGTGTTAATATGAGTAGCGTGAAAATTAACTAATTTGATCTTGTTAATTTTTATGTGTTTTTGTTGCAAAAATGTTGTTTTGACATATTATTTCATTGATTTATATATTACACTAGATTATTTAGTAATTACCGCGCCAAAGCGTTGCCACTGCACATATGGCCACAGCCATATGCCTAGCTAACGTCGGTTTAGCGTTCAATGTGACGCCGACGGAGTTGAGCTGAACGATCTGCGACAAAAATGGGTAAATGCGTGGTGAAAGAATGCGATTCAAGGTCACAAAAACATAAAATAAATCAAGCGGAATCACTTTCCACACATTAGTTTTAGTTCATGTTTTCATATAAACGTAAAAACCTCAAATAAATAAAATTATTGAATATTGCGATTTAAGTTAAATGTTGTCACTTTTCCGCCTTTGTGATTATCCCACATTAACGGGAGACTATATAATTAATGGAGTAAGTTAATTTGTTATCTCTGATTTTAAATATTTAGGAAATTATAATAAAAACTACGTTTTAACTTTCATACAAAATAATTAATTATTCTTATTTTAGTTTATTCATGAATGATCAATTAAATATATTTTGTTACCTATTTTATATTAACAATTGTATGTTGACTATAATTTTATTTTTATATAAATTTTATATTTTAAATATGAATTATATTTTATTACCTATTTTATATTGTTTAATTTATTAGTACAATAAAAATACTTATAAAAATATGTTTTATTTCAGTTATGCTAATCTCTATTCGCCTAATAAGAAAATATACTTTTTTTTTTAAATAAAAACAATTAACTGCAGCTTAAAAAAACTCCTTTTTATTGCGTATTTTAGGTTAAATTTCATATAGTAAGCCACACCGAGCTGCCATTGCATTTTTGGTGTGTCTATCTTTATCTAATTTTAGCGACGGAAAAGAAGAGATGCATGGTGGAATAACGAAGTGAAAGAAGCAGTAAAAAAGAAGAAAAAAGCATGGTTAGACTACTTAGCCTCTAGTAACGATGAGCATATGAGAGAGAAGATGAAAGAAAGATATAAGCTGCAGAAAGTTCATGCGAAAACATTGATTGAGGAAGTACGTGAAAGGTGTAGAATAGAAGCGGACGAGAGGTTGTCGCACAACTTTAGGGAAAACTCCAAACTCTTCTGGAAAGAGGTTGGAAGGTCCCGGAGTGGTGCGACAGCTTTAAGAATGAACAAAGTGCTTTCGAGAACCAATGACGTCCTCTCAGAAAAATCGGACGTCATGCAGTGATGGAGTGAATTTTATAGAGAATTGTATGCGTGTCATGATCTTAGTGAAGGATCCGGGGGTGACGCCATGACTGGCACGCCAGACACGGACCTCGATGACACTGAGGTCATCAGCATGAAAGAGATTGAACGTGCGATTCGAAGTTTGAAATGCGGTAAGGCTGCGGGACTAGACAGAGTTACTGCTGAAATGGTCAAGTACGGTGGGCCTCGCGTCTGGGACAGCTTTCATCTGCTGTGCAATTTGTGCTGGCGGACGGGAGATGTCCCGGATGATTGGCGATCCGCGGTCATTGTGCCTTTATATAAAGGTAAAGGTTCACATTTTGACTGCGGGAGCTATCGGGCGATCAGCTTGACCAGTTTAGCAAGTAAAGTTTATTCGAAGGTTTTGACACGCAGGATGCAAGAGAAACCGGAAAGATTCTTATGGGAGGCACAATGCGGATTTAGACCTGGAAGAGGATGCACGGATCAAATGTTTTCTCTCCGCATGATCACGGAGAAGCTTCTGAGTGTTAACCAGAGGATTTTCTGTGCTTTTGTGGATCTGGAGAAAGCATTTGATAAGGTTATAAGGAAGAAAATGTGGGAACTGTTGCCGGGATATGGTGTGGATGGTCGATTGTTAAGGGCTGTGCAGTCACTCTACTATGACTGTAAAGCCTGTGTGCGGGTAGGGCATGACCTGTCACCCATGTTTAGCGTCCAAGCGGGCGTAAAACAGGGTTGTGTCATGTCTTCCTGGCTGTTCATACTGTATCTCGACAGCTGTTTACAGAAGATGAAAGATAGCTGTTTGGGTGTGAAATTGGGTGACATAAAAGTTAATTTTCTGCTGTATGCTGATGATGCAGTGCTTATTGCACCATCAGAAGCAGAACTGCAGGCATTAGTCACGTGTATGAAAGAGGAATGTGAAATTAAAGGTCTCCGTTTGAATGCTAATAAAACTAAGGTTCTGGTATTTGAAAAGGACGAAGAGAGAACGAAATGTGAAATATGGGTAAATCAGGAATGTCTAGAACAGGTAAATGAAATTGTATACTTGGGGAGTGCTTTCAGCCGGGATGGAAGATGTGATTTAGATGTGGATAGGCGTGTCGCTGCCGGAAACAAAGTCAATGGTGCCCTGAATGCATTAATAAAAAGGCAAGGCGTGGTGAAGAGTGCACGCCTTGCAATACGTAACGCAGTGTTGGTACCGACTTTGTTATATGGCAGCGAAACCTGGGTATGCCAGAAGAAGCATAAAAGCAAGTTGAATGCAGTGAAGATGCGATCTCTTCGTAAAATGTGTGGCGTTACCATAGCCGACCGAAAGCGAAACGAAGAGATTCGCAATATGGCAGGATTGAAAGATGACCTTATCACAAAAATTGATAGGGGCGTACTCCAATGGTTTGGACACGTTGAACGAATGAGTGAAGACCGAATGGTGAAGAAAATATATAGAGCGAAAGTAAATATTAAAAGGTGTCGAGGTAGACCGAGACTAACTTTCGAAGACCATGTGAGCAAATTGCTCGAAGAGGGGAGGGTCAGGAGTACTCGGATACCTAGACGTGCATGTATGAAGAAGTTAATGAACCTGAAAGAAGCGAAAGAGGTATGTAAGGATCGTGACACTTGGCGATCTGTTCTCTCTGGCTACCCCGTTAGGGATTGTGCGTGACGATAAGTAAGTAAGTAAGTAAGCGACGGTATTGTTTTCGCAATTTGTGTAAGTGAGTCAGATATATGTTTATTCAAAATGTTTAGTAATTTCAAAGCTACGTCGTCGCGGTTAGATAGTGGTTACACTTTTTTCGAGGCGCGGTAATGTGGTTTGCTCCTCTAGTTTTGTATAACTCAATGTATTATTCACAATGCGTACTTAATAAGAGTAGTGGCTCACAACTACACTCAATACTATGTTTATTTTTGTGTTACCATCATGTGAAGCCTATTTTAAGAATATCTATCTCACTATTATATATCTATTTTATTTTATTTATTTCATTAATAACTTATAATAATAATAATAATAGCTTTATTTTTGTTATGTAATAAAGTCGTTTATACTTAGACAATATTCACTCCCCTCATCATGCTCTTCGTTTATATTATCTGGCTCCAACATTTTTGCTAATAAAGAGTCACTATCACCCTCGACCATCCTGTTAAAAAATGAAGTTAATAATTTCTTGTTTAGATTGTCAGTTTGAGTTATTTCCCTTACATGTTGATCTATTAATTCTTGAGCATTTTTTTCTATTACTTTTTGTGTATTATTGTCTGAATCAGGCACATGCATTTTAATTACTGATTAAAAAATTTAAAAGTTTACCACAATTTTGAGAAACAAAACAAGAGGAAAAAAGATAACTTTACATATCACTGTCACAAAAAATATATTTATTTAAATTGTTAAAATGTCAATTATTATTAAATTATAGTTTCAGTTTTGTCCTTTTTATTGTTAAAAGATATTGTTATTTATTTCAATTATTTAAGAGAATTTATACAAATCACCAAAGTATTAATAACCTCCTAGGGAGGTGAGTTTATATAACTGGCAACATTAGAGAGAAAAATGAGGTTGAATAGTTTGAAAATTGGTAGCTTTGTGAAAAATAAAAACAGATTAAAAGATTTAGACAGTTAAAACTTATTATTTCCTTAAAAAGAAATATAAATATTTAGTAAATGTAAGTTTGTTTTTAATAAAACTAAACTCAACAACGAACTTACAGTCCACCTAATGGCACAGAATAAATAATAGTACTACGTACTAATGGTTAGTTGCTAGTACAGTCCAAGGACAGCTGCAGTCGACTTCAAACAATTAAGAAGGATCCATATGTGTTATCACCTCTGAGGACTACATTGGAATGTACTGGCTCCCTTTACCCTTTAGACCAAACACAGCTGTGCAAGCACTGCTATATGGCTGCCGAAATAGGTAAGAAGGTAGAACCTACCGCCCTAATAAAGTATGTTATTAAAGTTTATTAAGTATTTTAGTATGATTTCTTGCACGCAACGTACCTACTTGAAGTTATGTGCATGTTTTAAATACATAACTTAATGGTTATGTGCGCAACGCAAAGTGAGATGTATTTTGACCATTCTGTGACCATAATAAAGAATTCTGCTGACATATTAATCCTCTAAATCAAGTTCATTAAATGATAAATTGTAGATGATAATTGTTAAATGATTTAATATCTGCCAAATTTCAATTAAATTCGTTTAGCTATAAAAGTGATCGACGCACATCCCAACATATAAAGTCTGAGTTTGACATTTATAATATTAGGAATATTAATACAGCAATTAAAGCCTGACACTTTAAGTGACGTAATAAACGATCTAGCGGCCACCTGCGGGTTCGCTCGCGTGATATTGAAAATTACGGCAATTTTGTTTAAGCTACCTAAGGAATAATACTTTTTACTTTAAAAAAAATCCAGAAAATAATCTCGAAAGAATTTATCCCTTGTCTAAATTATAAAGGGAACCTCTATGCAAAAGGACAATGGCGAAATAATATGTGATGGAATTATTAAGTGTCTACTTATGTCAACATTACAGATGTCAATAAAATAATTTACTTTGTGTCATCTAATCAAGCTTATGGCCCATCGAAGTCTGGAAAAAATCATCTTACCTAATTTAAAACTAAATTAACTAGTTGCTGTGGAAAATTGTTGATGGAATTATTAAGTGTCTACTTATGTCAACATTACAGATGTCAATAAAATAATTTACTTTGTGTCATCTAATCAAGCTTATGGCCCATCGAAGTCTGGAAAAAATCATCTTACCTAATTTAAAACTAAATTAACTAGTTGCTGTGGAAAATTGTTGATGGAATTATTAAGTGTCTACTTATGTCAACATTACAGATGTCAATAAAATAATTTACTTTGTGTCATCTAATCAAGCTTATGGCCTATCGAAGTCTGGAAAAAAATCATCTTACCTAATTTAAAACTAAATTAACTAGTTGCTGTGGAAAATTGTTGATGGAATTATTAAGTGTCTACTTATGTCAACATTACAGATGTCAATAAAATAATTTACTTTGTGTCATCTAATCAAGCTTATGGCCCATCGAAGTCTGGAAAAAATCATCTTACCTAATTTAAAACTAAATTAACTAGTTGCTGTGGAAAATTGTTGATGGAATTATTAAGTGTCTACTTATGTCAACATTACAGATGTCAATAAAATAATTTACTTTGTGTCATCTAATCAAGCTTATGGCCCATCGAAGTCTGGAAAAAATCATCTTACCTAATTTAAAACTAAATTAACTAGTTGCTGTGGAAAATTGTTGATGGAATTATTAAGTGTCTACTTATGTCAACATTACAGATGTCAATAAAATAATTTACTTTGTGTCATCTAATCAAGCTTATGGCCTATCGAAGTCTGGAAAAAAATCATCTTACCTAATTTAAAACTAAATTAACTAGTTGCTGTGGAAAATTGTTGATGGAATTATTAAGTGTCTACTTATGTCAACATTACAGATGTCAATAAAATAATTTACTTTGTGTCATCTAATCAAGCTTATGGCCCATCGAAGTCTGGAAAAAATCATCTTACCTAATTTAAAACTAAATTAACTAGTTGCTGTGGAAAATTATTGATGGAATTATTAAGTGTCTACTTATGTCAACATTACAGATGTCAATAAAATAATTTACTTTGTGTCATCTAATCAAGCTTATGGCCCATCGAAGTCTGGTAAAAATCATCTTACCTAATTTAAAACTAAATTAACTAGTTGCTGTGGAAAATTGTTGATGGAATTATTAAGTGTCTACTTATGTCAACATTACAGATGTCAATAAAATAATTTACTTTGTGTCATCTAATCAAGCTTATGGCCCATCGAAGTCTGGAAAAAATCATCTTATCTAATTTAAAACTAAATTAACTAGTTGCTGTGGAAAATTGTTGATGGAATTATTAAGTGTCTACTTATGTCAACATTACAGATGTCAGTAAAATAATTTACTTTGTGTCATCTAATCAAGCTTATGACCCATCGAAGTCTGGAAAAAAATCATCTTACCTAATTTAAAACTAAATTAACTAGTTGCTGTGGAAAATTGTTGATGGAATTATTAAGTGTCTACTTATGTCAACATTACAGATGTCAATAAAATGATTTACTTTGTGTCATCTAATCAAGCTTATGGCCCATCGAAGTCTGGAAAAAATCATCTTACCTAATTTAAAACTAAATTAACTAGTTGCTGTGGAAAATTGTTGATGGAATTATTAAGTGTCTACTTATGTCAACATTACAGATGTCAATAAAATAATTTACTTTGTGTCATCTAATCAAGCTTATGACCCATCGAAGTCTGGAAAAAAAATCATCTTACCTAATTTAAAACTAAATTAACTAGTTGCTGTGGAAAATTGTTGATGGAATTATTAAGTGTCTACTTATGTCAACATTACAGATGTATATAAAATAATTTACTTTGTGTCATCTAATCAAGCTTATGGCCCATCGAAGTCTGGAAATAATCATCTTACCTAATTTAAAACTAAATTAACTAAATGCTGTGGAAAATTGTTGATGGAATTATTAAGTGTCTACTTATGTCAATATTACAGATGTCAATAAAATAATTTACTTTGTGTCATCTAATCAAGCTTATGGCCCATCGAAGTCTGGAAAAAATCATCTTACCTAATTTAAAACTAAATTAACTAGTTGCTGTGGAAAATTGTTGATGGCATTATTAAGTGTCTACTTATGTCAACATTACAGATGTCAGTAAAATAATTTACTATGTATTACCTAATCTAAATAATTTAATATGTATTATCTAAATCTATGGCTTATCGAAGAAAAAAATCATCATATATAATTCAAAACTTAGTTGATTAGTTGTTGTAGTTGCTACGTTGTTGTAGCTTTCTAGGTGCAAGAGTATGGGCTGTGCGTTGACGAATCAGTGAGTAGATTGTTATAGTGAGTAGATGAACCGGTACTTGTTTTTTTTCAAAGATAATGTGAGTAAATGTACTACTGGATATTTAACAAAAATAATCATAGTCATAAACGTTATATAAATACTCATATGCAAGACATCAATTAGTTATTACTGTTTATGTTATTTAGTAAAACAGCAAATGTTATAAGCTAATTACGCATGTCGTTACTTGACCTATGACTATACAAGGAAATTACGGTCTCAAAATCCCTTTAAATTACCAAGACGGTGTTCTCTAGATATATTCAATTAGTATTTAATTTCGTCACGAATTTTTTCTCTTCGAATTAATTTCAAGAGCGTTATGTGTTATTTGTTTCAAAATATGTTCGATTTATCAAAAGTGAAAGGAGTCCACTACCAAGCGCTACGATGTACAGAGGTTATTATTTGGCCTTAGTTTTATAAACAAAAGTTTTAAAATGGCCCAAAAATTTTATTTTATAGAAATTTTAGGGCCTTTCTGAATATATTAGTCCAAGTTAGGTTTATCAGGCAGATGAATTGTCAGCCGTATACGCAACATTAGAATATACCCATCTAGGGTTGCCAGGTCTTTAACCCGAAAATTTGGACGGACCAGCGAGCTTAGCCAGACATTTTGGTAAAAAGGCCCTTAATTTTTTAGTCTTAGTAAAATAACATTTTTTAAATCAAAACAATGCATTTTATCATTTACCATAAAATCTTAAATTGTAATGAAATAACAACAGTTGAATAAATCAGTCTTCTTTATTATTAATCATTCAATATTCATTACAATCTCAGATCGTAGAGATTCTATGATCTGAGATTACAATATTAATTTCCATAATTGCTATAGTATGTATGTAAGTACATGAAAAATGTAAAGAAATGGTCAAATTTAAAAAGCCTAACAAAAGCCGGACAGGCCGGACACCGTCTAATTTGGCCTTACGGCACCTCTACACGTTAGCCAACACAGTGGCGAATGTAGTGGCCAATAGCATTGGCCAACGTGTAGACGGGGTGTTTGGGCTTCATTGGTATGTATTGGAACGATGGCCCGCAAGTTGGCGCGAGATCCGTGTGGTGTCGGTTTTTTACAAAAGATCAAAGGATTGTTGGCAGAGTTTGGTCGCCGCGTCCACACGTTGGCCGCGCATTTAGTTTGCTACAAGCTCGCAGAGTGATTACACGCATCTGATTTAAATTTTATAATCTAGCTTTGTAGGGTGGATGCCCCAATTACCGGCCTTTTAGTGTCAATTTAAACTTTAAACATTCCTAATACTTTAATTAGCGCGATTTAATTATTATTAAACATTTGTTTTAATCAACAAGCTATTTATCAAAAAAATTAACGTTTTTTTACAATCAGATTATTGCGAGAACAATTTTAAAATGAAAAAAAATGAAGCACGTCGTTTATACGTCGTAGAACCATGCAAGAAGTATTGTTGCAGCACGAAGGTCGGCTCGACCGGGGAAGGGCCACGCTCTCACAGAATATCAGCGTAAAATAGTAGCTTACTGATGCTGTGTTTTGTATAGTGAGTGTAGGAAACCAGAGATCCTTTTTAAAGGAAACGAGGCATTTTATCTTAGTCCTCACGCGTGACAACGCATCTGCATTTTGATTCGTAATCGAGGATAGATGTAGATGTCTGTGGGCCACAGTAACCACTTACCATCAGGTGAACTGTGTGCTCGTTTGTCACCCTATCCTATAAAAAACGTCGATTTCTTATAATTTAATCGTGCAAGTTTTCGAAGCATTATCATCATTACAGCTGTTCAGAAGTCCACTAATGAACATCATCCTCCACAGACTGCCGCAAAGCATGCTCCTGAGCCACTTTGCTCGTCATGAGTTTTTCATTTATGTTCTAAGTTATAATTAGTACCTATTATTAAGTCAGTCATATTTATTGCTATTGTTTTTGTCTTCTATATTTTTGTCAAATAAATTATAAGGTTTTTTTTATCTAATATATATCAAATGTCTGATGAAACCTGAAATGAAATCTGATGAAACCAAGTACATGTTTTGCTAAACTTTAAAATCAAAACCCAATTTTAAAACATAGACTAATCGATTATAACTCCTTTAACTTTAAAATAAGTTAAGTTCTTATTAATGGTATTTATTCCAGTTTATGATGCATGTAAAAAATAAATAAAGCTAATTGTATATCGTATATCTATTTACAGCCCCATTAATAACCACTATTATTTTATAATTCTTTTATAAAAACGTTAACCACACACTAGGATTTTCTCCCGTATCGCGCAGGCACTTTATCTTGTGCAATTTATGTTTACAAACATAAATTGCACAAGAACACACATCCAGACCCGAAACAATTATTTGTAGGACATACAAATACTTGTTCCGTGCGGGATCAAACCCGCGGCGCTCGGCGCAGCCACTCATTGCTGAGCCACTGCGCCACGATGCTTATAAATTCGTCCGCACATTGGCCCGAACCGAAGTAAACTGAACGAGCTTCCAACGTGTGGACGCCGTCACCAAATCTCGGCCAATATATTCGCCACTCCATTCGCCACTGTGTTGGCCAACGTGTAGAGGCGACATTAACACGCAACCAAAAAGCATGACTGTGTCCGGTTTTATCCGGACGCCTGGTAACGCTATTCCCAACTCAGAATGCTTTCCGTAATTGATCTGGATCTTCAAGGCTTGCAATTTTTTAATGGTTATTTATTCAATACCTTTTTTAATTTATATGTATAATACATAATAGTTGTTGAATAGTGCAAATGTCGCAAACATGAACTTCCTTAAGATTTGAAGCAAATATGTGCCGAGCAAGTAAGTTGATTCATTTTACTCCAAAATATACATATTGAATAGTTATTGGACAAAAAACTACAAATCTGGAATTTCACACAAAAAGTAGCTTAGGAATTTTTTTTTTTTTTATAGAAGAGGGGGCAAACGAGCATGCGGCTCACCTGATGTTAAGTGACTACCGCCGCCCATGATCAACCGCAACACCAGGAGACTTGCGGGTGCGTTGCCGACCCTTTAGAAAGGAGTAAGCTCTTTTCTTGAAGAATTTTAGCACCAGGCGCCTTACACTTTTGCTGGCCGCCATTTGCCTAGATATTTTAAATCTAATAATACTCAAAAATATTATTACGTCTAATCTACTTGTAATCGATGGTGTCAAGCCGAAAAGCTTGACACCATCGATGGCAGGAAAGAATGTGTGGAGAGAACATGGCAGAACCTTAGGGATGGAATGGTAAGTGCAGCGGAAGAAGTATGTGGAACGACAAAAAGAGGTAGTAGTAAAAGAAGAGATGCATGGTGGAATGATGAAGTGAGAGAAGCTGTAAAAAAGAAGAAAAAAGCATGGTTAGACTACTTAGCCTCTAGTAACGATGAGCATATGAGAGAGAAGATGAAAGAAAGATATAAGCTGCAGAAAGTTCATGCGAAAACATTGATTGAGGAAGTACGTGAAAGGTGTAGAATAGAAGCGGACGAGAGGTTGTCGCGCAACTTTAAGGAAAACTCCAAACTCTTCTGGAAAGAGGTTGGAAGGTCACGGAGTGGTGCGACAGCCTTAAGAATGAACAAAGTGCTTTCGAGAACCAATGACGTCCTCTCAGAATAATCGGACGTCATGCAGCGATGGAGTGAATTTTATAGAGAAATGTATGCGTGTCATGATCTTAGTGAAGGATCCGGGGGTGACGCCATGACTGGCACGCCAGACACGGACCTCGATGACACTGAGGTCATCAGCATGAAAGAGATTGAACGTGCGATTCGAAGTTTGAAATGTGGTAAGTCTGCGGGACTAGTCAGAGTTACTGCTGAAATGGTCAAGTACGGTGGGCCTCGCGTCTGGGACAGCTTTCATCTGCTGTGCAATTTGTGCTGGCGGACGGGAGATGTCCCGGATGATTGGCGATCCGCAGTCATTGTGCCTTTATATAAAGGTAAAGGTTCACATTTTGACTGCGGGTGCTATCGGGCGATCACCTTGACCAGTTTAGCAAGTAAAGTTTACTCGAAGGTTTTGACACGTAGGATGCAAGAGAAATCGGAAAGATTCTTTTGGGAGGCACAATGCGGATTTAGACCCGGAAGAGGATGCACGGATCAAATGTTTTCTCTCCGCATGATCACGGAGAAGCTTCTGAGTGTTAACCAGAGGATTTTCTGTGCTTTTGTGGATCTGGAGAAAGCATTTGATAAGGTTATAAGGAAGAAAATGTGGGAACTGTTGCCGGGATATGGTGTGGATGGTCGATTGTTAAGGGCTGTGCAGTCACTTTACTATGACTGTAAAGCCTGTGTACGGGTAGGGCATGACCTGTTACCCATGTTTAGCGTCCAAGCGGGCGTAAAACAGGGTTGTGTCATGTCTTCCTGGCTGTTCATACTGTATCTCGACAGCTGTTCACAGAAGCTGAAAGATAGCTGTTTGGGTGTGAAATTGGGTGACATAAAAGTTAATTGTCTGCTGTATGCTGATGATGCAGTGCTTATTGCACCATCAGAAGCAGAACTGCAGGCATTAGTCACGTGTATATAAGAGGAATGTGAAAATAAAGGTCTCCGTTTGAATGCTAATAAAACTAAGGTTCTGGTATTTGAAAAGGACGAAGAGAGAACGAAATGTGAAATATGGGTAAATCAGGAATGTCTAGAACAGGTAAATGAAATTGTATACTTGGGGAGTGCTTTCAGCCGGGATGGAAGATGTGATTTGGATGTAGATAGGCGTGTCGCTGCCGGAAACAAAGTCAATGGTGCCCTGAATGCATTAGTAAAAAGGCAAGGCGTGGTGAAGAGTGCACGCCTTGCAATACATAACGCAGTGTTGGTACCGACTTTGTTATATGGCAGCGAAACCTGGGTATGCCAGAAGAAGCATAAAAGCAAGTTGAATGCAGTGGAGATGCGATCTCTTCGTAAAATGTGTGGCGTTACCATAGCCGACCGAAAGCGAAACGAAGAGATTCGCAATATGGCAGGATTGAAAGATGACCTTATCACAAAAATTGATAGGGGCGTACTCCAATGGTTTGGGCACGTTGAACGAATGAGTGAAGACCGAATGGTGAAGAAAATATATAGAGCGAAAGTAAATATTAAAAGGTGTCGAGGTAGACCGAGACTAACTTTCGAAGACCATGTGAGCAAATTGCTCGAAGAGGGGAGGGTCAAGAGTACTCGGATACCTAGACGTGCATGTATGAAGAAGTTAATGAACCTGAAAGAAGCGAAAGAGGTATGTAAGGATCGTGACACTTGGCGATCTGTTCTCTCTGGCTACCCCGTTAGGGATTGTGCGTGAAGATAAGTAAATCTACTTGTACGACGCTACAGGTTGATAAAACGAAACAAAATAGTAAATAAGGTACGTGAGAGTAATATGGTCTTAAGCTTTGTCGCCCTATAAAACCAAAACTACGAGGAAGACAGAAATAAAAACACAATGTCGTATACTATAACCAATTTATGTGAAAAAATAGCTAACAAGTTTTGGCAATAACTGGGAACGCTTCGAAAAATCTACTTAAGACGACACATCGAAAACGCTATCGCCGTACTGAACCGAGTGAATACATAATTTCTATAAAAACTTGAAGAAACGCCGTCATAAGGTCTAAAATTGCATAGCGCCCGCGACGATAAAAAGCGCTTAGAAATTGTCAGAATCTTAAAATATTTTTTAAAAAATTATTGATTTAAGTAATCAAAATAATGAGCAAGTAAATTATGAATATTGATGTTATGAATATATTTGAGTGATTCCCAAGCATATAGATTAAGTAATTTCGTTATAATTTCAACTATAGTGATTTTTTAGAGGTGTTTTAGCAAATAATTATGATCGAGTCAAAATTATGCAATCGTGTTTTTGAGCAATCAAATTCAAGATAAAGACATGAATTTACCTATATCAAAATCCCACTTTCGTTAGTGGTGTCATAGTCCTATACTATTCGATGAAAGGAGGTGCATTTTTTCACGGTGTCGCCTTAATAAAACTACACTACACAATACTAAAATCGACTAAAATATTTACTGTGGTGAACTGTGAAATTGACGTTGATAATGCAGCGCCCGCGTGCTTTTGACTCATTATTATTAGATTGACTGATGAAGAGCAATCGTATTACATAGTGATATATGCAAAGAAGGCTGTAATTTTTGCTTAACAAGAAAGTGACCGCATTACCCTCACGTACTATAAAAATAATAATCATCTCAGAATTATGAAACCCATGTAAATTATCTTGGAAAGTAATACATTAAATCCATCACAATAATCCATCTAAACCTTTAGAGCCGTTTCTGAGTAACGAATTTCAAATAAACACATATTGTACTTTCATTAAAGAACAAAATTTTGGTGAATGTAAAAAATTTTGGTTAAGAGGATAGAGTAAGTCAGCTCAAATTCTAATTTCGTCCCCACTTGCCCGCGCGTCGTATGCTATGTACCGACATGTTTGTAATCACTAATACTGTAAGTAGAAAGGTCGTTAGACACTTATTTCATTAGGTTCTTCATATTTATGCCTGTTTCTTAACGCCAAGCCAGCCGCTTCTTATTTTTATCACGGTTATTTCCCATTTTAATTTTACGTCGTACTGTTACGTAATGTATAATATTCTGATCGTAAGCGACACAACTTCTCAGTCCAAAGGCCGAGGCGAAGTGACCGTGCTGCAGGAATCATGCTTCAAAAGGCCAATAGTTTAGGTAATTTCTTTTTACAGTAAAAATAATGGTATTTAAAAAAAAGTAAATAACATAAGCACTGCTTTATAGTTAGTTCAGTTAGTATGCAAAGTTTCATGATCTTATTTTAAGTATTGTATGAATAACAGCGGTTTATTGTTTATTTTGGAGGTAACTTTGGATTTTTTTTCTATCGAGAAAATTTTACGAAATCGTGTTTTCGTCTAACATAATCCGTACGGGCGTACGTGTGCAAATACAGGTGTACTCCTTTTCCTTCACTTTCGTAGTCCAATAGGACGGCAATCCAACACGACTGGAGCGAGATCAGAACCAAGACAAAAGGGTTTACGTGCTTTCCCAGGCACATGGGTGAAAAAATTGCCTATTTCCTGATTCCGGGCTACTAGTTTTTAAATAGATTTTTTAATAATTTACTTACTGGACATTATTAAGTAATATAAACGTAACTTAAAGTCGAAATCCGGCCAAGTGATAATATCATTTAATATTTATATTTCCCAATTATTACGTGTTGTTGAAAATAACAGCTAATGACATCACTATACATATTATAAAAATTTATAAACAGAATTATTTATGATCCGCACATGTTAAGCAGTCATGTACCAGGCGGTCCCATAATGAACTGGCCTGATATAGTTCAACGCGACATGTCGCTACATGTTGTATTGCATTAAATAGTACGTTTATCGTGCACTTAATATAAGAAACATGCATCGACATGAAATGCTTAGTCTTAGTTTAACAGGCATTTGAATAACGAGAGACGCGTATTTTTTCAAAATGTCGAAAACTGAGTATCGAAGTGTCATAAAGTTTCTGTTTAAAGAAGGTTTATCCTCTGCCCAAATAAAAGAACGATTGGATGGCGTGTATAAGGAGTCTGCCCCCTCCTTTAGCACAGTGAAAAATTGGGTGAAAGAGTTTCGCCTCGGGAGAAAAACCGTCGAAGACTTTGGCCACGACGGTCGACCTGTGGAAGTGCTCACTCCCGAAACGATTGCTCTTATCGAAGAGGAGGTTCTGAGTGACCGCCGTTTGAAGATTAGAGAAATTGCAGCAAGGCTTGGGCTCTCTAAGAGTACCGTTCATCGCGCGATCCATGAACATCTTCACATGAAAAAAGTGAGTGCAAGGTGGGTACCGAAACAGAGACAGGAAAGAGTGCGCTGCGCTTCGGAGTATTTGGATCTTTGTGGTGAAAATCCAAAGACTGTGATCGAGTGGCTAGTGACTGGTGATGAAACTATGATCTTGTATTATGATCCACAAAGCAAGCGCGAGTCAGTGGAATGGCGTTATAAGGGTGAAAAGCCCCCTAGAAAGGCAAAGGTGCAACAATCGACTAAAAAACTGATGTGCACAATATTTTGGGATTTTCAAGGCATTTTGATGGTGGATTTTAAAGAACGTAATACAGTCGTGAACGGCGAATATTATGCTTCTTTAATATATAAATTACGAGACAAGATAAAGGAAAAACGAAGAGGCAAGCTGTCTAAAGGTGTCCTGTTGCTCCATGACAACGCCCCTGTTCATACCGCTGGTGTTTCGAAGGATGCAGTTCGTCAATGCGGGTTCACAGAAGTTCAACATCCACCTTACAGTCGAGACATGGCCCCGTCCGACTATTATTTATTTCCAAATTTAAAGCGGGACTTAAGAGGAAGAAAATTTTCAAGCTATGAAGAGTTGCAGGCGGCCGTATTCAGTCATTTTGACGATAAAAAATGTGATTATTTTTATAAAGGTTTAGAGATGTTGATTCACAGATGTCAGAAGTGTGTTAGTATTTATAGTGATTATATTGAAAAATAAAATTGGTTTCGTTTCATTTCCTTCATTGGTTCATAGTTAGGCCAATTCATTATGGAACCGCCTACGTAGTTCTTTTAATCCGTTTGGAATAAAATAGCAAGCGAGATGAAAGCTGTGGTTATTTATTGCGTGTTTAACGTTTCGACGTTATTAATTAACAGTGTTTTTTTTTTTTGGAAAATAGAACATACAAATTACATAGAAACATGTTTATAAAAAAAATTACGTCCCTAGATAATCATGGACGTCGATTTAAATAAGTGATATTAAAATGATTTTGACTTTTTAGAAACTTTTAATTAAATTAATTTAGACTTCTGTAAAGTTCTTGTGATCATCCTAATCAACACCGGTTTACAAGATCCTTTTTGAAAAGAACTGGTAAGAATCTCCGAGATCTTTTTTAATGTTATGTTATACTTAGTCGGTTACAATGTCAAATGCTCTGAGTAATTACTAGCTTAGAGAGACCCCTGAAATAAGAATGAAATTCTTGTATTTGTATTGTTTATACGTATGAAGTTTCACGTGGTATAAAATAAAATAGCTATAGGTATTAAGTCTCGCCTTCTTTCGTTAGCAAGTTTGTTGTCGTTTTTTCATTCCATAGACAGCTCTATTGATTCGCAATACAAAAACTATGTCGATAAATTAATTTAGTCTATGAACTAGCAAAATTAAGGATTTGTATTAATCCAGTTCGTATTATTGAATAAAACTACTTTTACGGATTTTATCGCGTTTAATACCCGACGTTTCGGGTGAATTCCAGCACCCATGATCACGGGGGACTGAGGTTATTGACGTCTCGATGTCAGAGTTAGCCCGGAGTACCTTCAGCCTTTTAGTTATAACGTCGGGTATTAAATTAAAAAAATTAAATGTGAAAAAATCCGTAAAAGTAGTTTTATTAAATGTGTAGTGTTCGCGTAAGTAAAAAGTCTCCAGTTCGTAATACTTATTTAGATCAATAAACGTTATTAGAAACTTCGTTTGTACATCTTGTGTTTGTACATCTTATAACAAAATGTTATCGAATAATAGGGAATTTCGCTCTATCGTGGTGAAATTTAAAATATATCGTGAAGAGGTCCCTATGACATCTACTTAAATACAGCCGGTATATTTCCGCCAAATTATCTCTGGACTTTTTATGAGTTTCACAGGAATTAATGACTGTAAACATGTAACTAAGTAGCCCTTGGAAATATATCATTTATTCTTAATCTCTTACACCTTGCACGGTAAGGTGTAAGAATATCCTTTTTATTTTCCTCCGAGCAAGTGGTAAAACAGCATATAAAATTGAGTTTACAAATGGGATTAGTATATAAAATATTCCACTGCTGTATGTAGAGCGCCTCCATAAGGAGTGGGTTTGGGTTGTAAATATCAGGCTTGGTTGCGAGTTGGTGATAGCAGTTTTTGATATTTGTATTCAGGCTATACTCTACCTGCCAAGCGATTACAATAAAAAAATCTCTTGTCACGTATTTCACATGTCCAACTGTAGACTGTCTGAGGTGTACATCACTAAAATCTGCGAGATCGCCCGAGTTCGTCCGAGGTAAATATGTAATTGAAATGAAAATTCAATATACAGTACTAGCAAACCAAATTTATTTTGAGTCCGACCGACTGAACCCGAGGGTCATTAAACAAAAAAATAATAACACTAAGCGAAACAACTGACAGCCAGTGCCATCTATACACTTAAGAAATAAAATCACTAAACATTCCGCCGACCAAGGATGATATAAACTGAATCATCCATAGTTAACAGTAACATGTACATAAAACAATAAAAGTAAACCACCTACCATGTAACAAAACAAAAAAAGTAAGGTTGCTTACTTTTTTTATATTTACCCATTACTGGTCTCTTGATAACTGTATTTTTAGTTAGCGAAGTGACTACACACGTGATGTTGTCAGTTCCTGGATGTTTACATATCATACGACCAAGAAGCCATTTACACGGGAGTAAGTCATTCTCTTTCATTAACACTATATCTCCTAACTGGGGTTTAGGTGTTTGTTGAGACCTACCTCTGTACCTATGTAAAAAAATGATTTAAGAAATCTATTGCATCAGCTTTTTAGTGAGTTGCCACCTACATATACCGCTGATGTTAGAGATTTCAAAGTTGTTGTCTGGTAGGGTAACCAAGGGTTCTCCACCCAAAAATGGCTGGGAGTTAGTACCTCCAATGATTCGGGGTCTGTCCGAAGTTGTGCTAGAGGTCTTGAATTCAGGCATGCCTCAATCTGAATTAAGAGTGTAGACATCTCTTCATAGGTTAAGGTTGTGACTCCGATAACCTTCCTTAAGTGTGTCTTCACAGACTTAATTCCGGCTTCCCACAATCCTCCAAACCGTGACCGTGGCGGAATAAAGTGAGAAGACACGTGAAGCCAAGGAATCTGCCACCTCTTTTAAAAGTTCTGACCTTCAGATGCAAATAGTGTGCGCAACTGTCTAGCAGCTTCCACGAAGTTTGTGCTCCAAATAAGGTGTAGAGCTCACAGCGAGCAACAAATTGTTTGAACACGCTTAAAAATCCTTCGGTTGTAAGATCACGAACAATTTCCAGATGAAGTGCCCTAGTCGCCATACAAATAAAAATACTAATATATCCCTCATGATTTGCATCCTCTTCCCTTTGTTCTCCGTACGTTAATGGGTCCAGCGTAATCAATTCCACAGCATTTAAAGTGTTTAGAAGGTGTTACTTTGGTAGCTGGAAGCTGGCCCATTAAAGGCCTTGCAGATTTTGCCCTATCCTTGAAACATGGCACACATTTTCTGACATGATTTGGTCAACAGTTTGTAGCCTAAAATCCGGTATTTTTATTGTAAATATGTAAGCATAAGCTGTGGACCTCCATGTAGTCCTTTTGTGTGGGCATCAGCTACAATTAAATCCGTTACAGGCGATATTTTAGGAAGCAGAATCGGATACTTTTTGTTTGTGTCCAATTGGGATTTTTCCAGACGTCCTCCCACTCGTTGCAGTCCTGATTCATCTACAAACGGATTTAAAGGTTTAAAGGACCCTTGATTTTATTCATTTTGTTAGCTTTCAAAAGTTCAAATTCCTTTTTAAAATGTTCCCGTTAACATTGTCTAATACAGGTGTCAGTAGCCTCTTTTAACTCTTGAGCTGTAGGTAGTTATGACGGCGTTCGGAATTATTTTTACCACACAGAAAACGCCTGCAAGAAGCCACTACTCTAACAAGCTTAGTCCATGATGAGTATTTGTCCCAAATCAATTGATCCATTTCAGTAAAGTGAACCTTTCTCATTTCCAACTTCAGTTTCATCGTTGGTTTAGAATATTTTAATGTCTTTTCTGAAGAAGCGGTGGACTACGAGACCACGAAGTATTTTTCAATAAATCTGATAGATTTAGCCCTCTCGATGGGCAGTCAGCATATCTTCTTCCTGTGATAATATTTTTGATTGACACTTGGGGTAAGCTTCCATTTCTCAAAATACCTTGAGGTAATCATCCGCTAAAGCATTACTACGACGTGGTTGCTTTGGATCTTTTGTGTAGTACCTGAATATATCCAACCCAGAGAGGTACTTTGCGCTACAAGTGATCCTTCTGATCCCCTTTTGCTTTGACCTTGTATGACTTGACCTCTAAACCCAACAAAACATCAATTTTGATAGAAGTATGGTATTGTGGGCCAGCTAAGCATATGTTACATTTATTTATCCACTCTAATTCAACAGGATTTTTACTAGGAAGAAAAGAGGTAATAGACTTGAGAATGTAAGCGTGAACAGTTATTACAGTGGTGGAATTAAACCTAGGATGAACCTTCAACTTTACCATATATAGCAATGTTGTCGTTACCTTCCAAGCTGGATATAAGCCCCTGTACAGGCATTTTCTTAAGACCCAAGTAATGAGCAACTGCTTCCTGTGACAAAAGAGGCTTGACAGCCTTGATCAAGCAGCGCCCGGATTAAATGACGCTCTTCATTGGATGACTTTGCCTTAACCAGATCTGTGAAGGTTTTGACACGTAGGATGCAAGAGAAATTGGAAAGATTATTATGGGAGGCACAATGCGGATTTAGACCTGGAAGAGGATGCACGGATCAAATGTTTTCTCTCCGCATGATCGCGGAGAAGCTTCTGAGTGTTAATCAGAAGATTTTCTGTGCTTTTGTGGATCTGGAGAAACCATTTGTTAAGGTTATAAGGAAGAAAATGTGGGAACTGTTGCCGAAATATGGTGTGGATGGTCGATTGTTAAGGGCTGTACAGTCACTTTACTATGACTGTAAAGCCTGTGTGCGGATAGGGCATGACCTGTCACCCATGTTTAGCGTCCAAGCGGGTGTAAAACAGGGTTGTGTCATGTCTTTCTGGCTGTTCATACTGTATCTCAACAGCTGTTTACAGAAGCTGAAAAATAGCTGTTTGGGTATGAAATTGGGTGACATTAAAGTTAATTGTCTGCTGTATGCCGATGATGCAGTGCTTATTGCACCATCAGAAGCAGAACCGCAGGCATTAGTCACGTGTATGAAATAGGAATGTGAAATTAAAGGTCTCCGTTTGAATGCCAATAAAACTAAGGTTCTGGTATTTGATAAGGACGAAGAGAGAACGAAATGTGAAATATGGGTAAATCAGGAATGTCTAGAACAGGTAAACGAAGTTGTATACTTGGGGAGTGCTTTCAGCCGGGATGGAAGATGTGATTTAGATGTGGACAGGCGTGTCGCTGCCGGGAACAGAGTCAATGGTGCCCTGAATACGTTAGTCAAAGGGCAGGGCGTAGTGAAGAGTGCACGCCTTGCAATACATAACGCAGTGTTGGTACCGACTTTGTTATATGGCAGCGAAACCTGGGTATGCCAGAAGAAGCATAAAAGCAAGTTGAATGCAGTGGAGATGCGATCTCTTCGTAAAATGTGCGGCGTTACCATAGCCGACCGAAAGCGAAACGAAGACATTCGCAATATGGCAGGATTGAAAGCTGACCCTATCACAAAAATTGATAAGGGCGTACTCCAATGGTTTGGGCACGTTGAGCGAATGAGTGAAGACCGAATGGTGAAGAAAATATATAGCGCGAAAGTAAATATTAAAAGGTGTCGAGGTAAACCGAGACTAACTTTCGAAGACGATGTGAGCAAATTACTCGAAGAGGGGAGGGTCAAGAGTACTCGAATACCTAGACGTGCATGTATGAAGAAGTTAATGAACCAGAAAGAAGCGAAAGAGTTATGTAAGGATCGTGACACTTGGCGATCTGTTATCTCTGGCTACCCCGTTAGGGATTGTGCGTGAAGATAAGTAAGTAAGTAAGTAAGAAATACATTTAGTAAAAAACAGACATATTTATGCTTAATTGATTTAACAATGGCTTTTGTTCTAGTGGGGTACGAGAAATGATTGAAAAATATAACTGATGATTTTAAATTTCTCGATGAATTTATATTATACACTACACTAGATCAGACTAACTGTAATTTACATGAGAGCGATCGCTATCCGACACGTACATATTCAAGTGCCGCATATGAGGTGAGGTAAGGTCATGCCACTCTGCACCCAGGCACTTCAATTTTTATATTTTGACCAACTAATAATTGAGTTCATATCACAACATAGTAATGCTGAGTCGATCCATAAGTTGCCTTTTGAGGAAATCTATCTCTAATCTAATCAGATCCCATGTTCAGTAGACTTGAAGGGTTGTAATGTAAATGTAATTCACATTTGTTATAACTGATTCGCTTGACTTCGATTAATCTGATTTGGAAGCCGCACGTTTTAATCAATTGTCGTGGATATAGGTCTTTTCAAGAAACTCCAGTTGACGCGAATTTCTTGAATACGTTACCCATACTTACCATACTGAGCTTTATCGTTTAATTTGAGATTCTTATCTAAGCGTCTTCAACGTTCATATATCGGATACTACAAATCACTTAATCGAAAATCTTCGAAATCGTTCTTTTTTTTTACAAAACGTTACGACATTTTATTTAGTGTAGTTAGACAAAAAGGACAAAAGGACAAACAAGCAAAAGCCTCAAACTTATCAAAAATTAAATAAAAAAGTAAAATCGGTCTTCAAAGAAATGAAAAGAATAAAATAACTTGCAATAAAATAATTACCACAGCTTCAGGAGTCGTGGCTTATATTTTTCTATACACTAGATGTCTTAGCACCGACTCCGGAAACTATTGGTTTGAAATTATTTTATTTATTTTTAGTTCTTTTAACTGGTCAATTTTTTTTTATATTTTATTCAAACCACAACAGAGGTTTTCAATGTCTACACGATGAAAGTCCTGGAAAAAAATTAAATATTATCAGCACAGCATGACCACTTGTTAGTAAGTCAAGGCCAGGAGACTTTCCTCGTATCATTTTCTGTAATGCCCGTGCAATCTAGCTCCTAAAAATTACTTTCCTTATTTGATATTTACTCTTTCAATGGTCGGAAATAATGACTTCAAAGGTCTGTACTTGAAAATTTTTCTTTAAGTTTGATAATCCCGAAGAAATCACTGTTCTCATCAGGAACACTAGACTTCTTGTTCAGTTTATTTTGGTTTATTTTCTTTTTGTCTATTTATATTTAATTTTCTCCAAAATTTTATATTCTTGAGAAATGTTATGATGGCGTTGGCATTCCTAGTTGCTCCCTAACTCTATACTTGAGATCTGACGTTTTCGCATGGCATTAAGATGGCTATGCCAATCCGAAATTAATGTTAAATCTTTTCATTTTTATTTACACCCCTTTCAATTTCTTAAAATATCCTAAACACCCGCCATCCCAAGTCAAACCTCAGCGAAAAATATTGAGAAATGTGATATTGTTGCATTCTTGGAAACTTCTTTATACAATAGATGCGAAGCTGATACTTACAAATAGTATGTAGAACAAAAAGAGCCTCAAAGTAGATACATAATGTATGTTCAGGTTTTTGTTTTATAATTGCAAACGTCATTTCGCCATCATCATCATCATTACAGCGCTTTACAAATCCACAGCTGAACATATGCCGCTCCAAAAGAACGCCACAAAGCACAGTAGTCAGGTGGAATTCTGATGGACTGTAATTATGATGATATTGATGAAACGTAAAAATATTTTATTTCTTGAAATTTCTTCTAAAAAATATTATTACTTAATACTTTCAATCATTTCCGGATTAAAGAAAAACGAAAACAGTAATGGAAAAGATTACTTCCAACTGTTTATGTCAAAAAAATGTTTACTTATACTATTTTTTCTTGATACCTGAAGTAAATAATAAGTTGCGGCGTATATACATACGTTCTACTAATGGATACAGGCCTACTCTCATTTCTGAGAGAGATTTTTTACGATTACACACGTGATGAAGCAGAATTTAAAAATAAAATAAAGAAATTTTTTGTTGGGTCATTCTAATATGGGTGAATAAAAATCATTGAAATGTTAAAAACATTTTAATGATCTGCTTAAAGTTATTATTCTATATAAAGTAATTAAACTTAAACATACAAGCTTCAATCAATAATAGTACTATCGATCGAAGCATACAAGGCAAGTAATGAGATCATTTTGTAAAAATGTTTAAAAATAAATCTATAAATCTAAATTACGGGGTAATAGAAGTTACCAACAGGACCACAGAAGATAACACTAACATTTATAAAGATGAAATTCAAATAACTTTTACAAAAGAAGTAACAACACTATAATCGTCCCTTAATTTTGCAATCTTATTTACAATGTTATTAAAATAAAACGGTAAAAAAATATTATCGGGACCACAGAAGGAGACTATCATAGAATACTACATATAATACATACATAATAGAACGGGGGAGTGGGCGTAGCCTGCGTAGCCACTAAAATTTCACTAACACGTCAATTCACACGTAATGTTTCCAAATTTCGCATGCAAATTATTTAAAAAACGCCAAATTGCACCCTATTTACAAATAAATATGTATTAAAATTTAAACGATTTTTTTAATGATGATCTTGAACATTAGTCAAAAGTCCAAAATGTGTAAATTTATTCAGTCTGTCAATACAGCGAATCGGGTTTGGCGACGCCAAACCTCGTACAAAATAAAGTTTACAGCCATTCTATTTTGTATTATATTTATTCCATGGAGACTATCATTTTATAATCTTTTTAAAGTTTCTTAAAGAAAGACTATATTCAAACAGTGTTTTCATCATTGCTACCAAAATTAATGTAACTTCTTGTAAGTTATTGATCTTCGTGATAATTCACATGTGAGACTTACGACATTACTTTAAGATTTGAAAGCATAACATTCTGTAAGGTCCGGCCTGCTGCTTCACTATCCAATGATGTTTATATATTATTGTAAGCTTTTATACTTTAAGTTTGAAGTTTGCCAACCTTTAAAATAACATCGTCAATTACGTCGAAAGATGTGGAAGCTATAATATTAAAGCATATTTAAACATCATCGCTTGTGGAATAGTTAAAAGCATTAGTAAAAAGCATTAGTAAGGCAACGTGCTTTGGTAAAGTTTCAGTCAAATAATTGTGTGTCTTCTTCTTTTTGTCTAGGCACATATGTGTCTTCAGACTTGATGTCTAATTAATACCCAATATCAATATGCCTCCTTCGTTTTTGACAGGTAATAGTGGCAATTAAATCCGATGACAACTACTGATCACCCTCAAATACCTGTGATTGGAAAATTTGAATTACTCTCATTTTATAATCTCTGCAATGCTCATCTGGACCACATTTAATAAAAAAAAATTATAGAACACACGTTTACTATCGTGGAATAGCGTAAGCTCAAAGTCAAATTTGACTCGAGTCTACGACCTCCCAGCACTTCGACATGATTCCTGATAAAATTGACTCGTCAGAAGAAGCCAATCAGGCGATTAGCGCCCTATCGGCCCACCTCACCTCAACAGTCGAAGAATGCTCTCGTAAGGTTCGAGTGTTGACACTTGAAGCTTCCGAGTGATATTCATCCAAGCGAAGAACGAGGCTCTAAGATAATACTAACAACCACCATTGTACAATAGATTGTAAATTTCGTCTGCGCAACTTCCAACACGAGGTGAAACAGCGCATTGCCGAATTTAGACATGATAAGTGGGATAATGGCACAATGATAACTTCTGGACAGCAAATGCACTCCCTCTATCGAACCTCCTGATCCCGCTCACCTTGCAGATGTCGAAGCGAAGGTCGAGCGTAAGTCTGCTTTACCACTTGCACCCCCCACCCCCCACCTCCCTTAGATCCTGTGACTGTTGACGAAATCACAAAAATTATCAAGAAACTTAAAAAGAAATCAGCATCCGTTCCCGTCGGCATTAGCAACAGGGTGCTGAAATCCCCCTCTGCGCCACTTATGCCTCCTAGTAGGCATTCAACGCTCTTCTCTCCAGCTGCCGGTTCAGTCGCGTTTCCAGGCGCGTGGAAAGAAGCGGAAGTCATATGAGCCCCGGAACCAGGGAAAACGCGCAACTTATCCTCTAGCTACAGACCCATTAGTCTCCTCACTACACTTGAGAAAGTTTATGAACGAATAATATTGAATCGCCTCCGTGAACACGACCTTGCTAATAAACTTCGTTCTGACGAATAGTTCGGTTTCGGACCCGAACAATCGTGCACAGCACAAACATTTTCCTGCTGCCATAGTATGCTTTTTGATTCGACATTTATTTATAAATTGTAGCACACGTCCCGTAGCGCTCACAAACTCTTGCCACTCAGCTATTTTTTTCTTTATATTGGGTAGGTATGCGTGAGTATTCTTTTTCGCCAGTTTTTTCATGTGTTCTGTTGACTTCTGCGGACTACTTGTCTTATACGGAACCCTCGGTACAGCGCGACGAAGGTAACCGGAGTGAAAAGAAAAGTTTTATTTCTATCGTCGCTGTCTACGCGCAGCCATAGGATGAACAGGTACGACGGCGACAACCGTCCCCGCGTCTACGGGTGTCTCTATAGATTCCATAGCGGTAATGCCGACACAGATCGACTCATCGAAAACGTCCAAATGCTAGACTCCGTGCTGCAACAGGTCCTATATAAAAAAACAACAGGTCTAATCCGCAGAGATCGTGATGCTTGTTGATTTTAACGCCCACCACGCTGAATGGCTTTGTGAATTTTGTGAATGGTTCGCAAAGAACACTTCTTCAGAGTGGGCCTGACGGAATCCCCCCAATTGTGCTAAGAACGTGTGTTTCAGAGTTGGCACCGGTTCTTATGCGTCTTTTCCGGTACTCCCACTCCCTAGGCATAGTCTCGAACTTATGGAAAACAGCTTTAGTGCACCAGATCCCTAAAAAAGGCAACCGCTCAGATCCGTCCAACTACCGGCCTATCGCTGTCACCTCCTTATTCTTCAAAATAATGGAAACAATTATTAACATCAAGGTCGTAGTAGACGGTGCATGCTCCGAATGCAAGCCTTGTGTTCCACAAGGCTGCGTGCTATCACCAAAGCTGTTTCTACTGCATATACATAATATGTTGCAAACCGGTAACATTCATTGTTATGCGGACGACAGTACTGATGATGCTTTAGTCACCGGTCATGTCAATATTTCTCGGGAAAACGTCGCCGAATACCGTAACAAATTTGCGTCAGAAGTCGAGATTTCGTTGAACAAAGTCTCGGTCTGGGGGCGACTAAATCTAGTCCAGTTCAATCCCCAAAAGACACAAATTTGCGCGTTTGCCGTACCCACGCTGCAGGCGTCAGACGGTGGAAGATTCGCAAGAGTAATGCATTAGAATTTTACTAGAACTTAACAGTAATGTTACCTTTTTAAAAGCTCTCTCACAGTCGTCACTCCAATCGAATTTTATTCCCGTACGTAATAAATTATACAAGGGTGCGAGAATATTACTCACATTTTTAACGAATTTCGCACAATACATTATCATTCCTATAAAGGCCCTTAAGAGGATAGAGTAAGTCAGCTCAAATTCTAATTTCGCCCCCATTTCCCCGCGCGTCGTATGCTATGTACGGACATGTTTGTAATCACTAATACTGTAAGTAGATAGGTCGTTAGATACTTATTTCATTAGGTTTATCATATTTATGCCTGTTTCTTAATGCCAACCCAGTCGCTTCTTATTTTTATAACGGTTATTTCCTATTTTAATTTTACGTCGTCCTGTTGCGTAATGAGTATTCTGATCGTAAGCGTCTTTTTTTACTACGGGCATTTTTTTTGTGAGCTCCCTGTCATCGTCAAGAGAAGAAACCAGAAAAGAGTGAACATAAAGTTCAGACGCAGATGGTGCTTTCTCATCTTCGACAGCGCGCTGTCTGTTTAGCTTGGCTTGCGTGAGTGCGAGTGATGCGGGTGTTTCCTCTAGTTTCAATGCGGCTATTATTTCTTACGCTTCCAACTCCAATAATCTTCGTCGATGCGAGTCAAAAAGTCATGACTTGACGCGCTTCGATGTCTAAAGTATGTTTTCGGAATCTTCAATTTGTATCAATCTTGTTACTTGCATTATTTTCCATAGACGTCGTGTGTTCTGTGTTTGAGGTCTCTGTACTCGTAGCAGTGCCTTCCGATCTGTTGGCAGAGTCTTCTTTGCTTGTAGGAGTTCTTTCCGAGTTCGTACTTCTTATTGTGACCCCAATGCTTCTCATGGTGCTGGCGGTACCTACTATATTACTAAGATCTTGATTTGCGAGCATTAGATACTGTTCTGACGCTTCCTTTCTTCGACCGTGTAACAGGATTTTTTTTCATCGATAGATTGAGATCTGAGAAAATATTTAAAACCCGCGCTGTTTATTCTTTTTAATTATTCCGCTCGAAAGACCATTCGATGTTGTAGATAGATTTCCTAGGGTTTTGAGGACGAATGAAAAACGCTTATTTTCTTGTCAGGGACAGCTGGGGTAGTTGAGGGCAAGACAGAGCAAAGTCCCTTTTATTTTGTTCTTCCTTTTTCTGGTAAGGCCCGATGTCGATTGTCGAATCCGCAGCCAGTGGGCGCGATATTTATACGTTTTATAGTGACTTTCTATAAACCTGAAATGAACGTTTTTCTACTAAAAATTAGAATGACCCTGTTATTAATACATCATAAATACCAGGTTAGTGAATACGTGTACCGCGTCATATTGTAATCCAAAATGACAATATAATTATATGATCGCCACTAAAAAGAAATCGCATTAGCATTGCTACCATAAATCCGTAACTCTGATTCATATGTGAGCTTGCTACGAAACACAGTGTCATGGACATACCTAAGAATTTGGTAAGAGTAAGTTGGAGGGAAGTTTATTTCCAAATAGTTGTTCAATTTGTGTTTTGGATATGTCTTGTCTACCTCCCCTGGGTATAAATGTTTTTTTTTTCGATTATTTTACAAATGCAATATATAATTCCGTTTTAAATACATCAATTCAACAAATTAAGGTGAGCTTCCACGCAAACTTATTGTTTACTTCAGTAAGTTCATATTATTCAATTCACCGCAAATTAATCAATATCATTTTAACATTTATGTTGAATTTTGCTGCTAACTCCGACGTGGTTAAGTGAGACGTTAGTGAGAAGAGAAAGACGAGTGGAATAAGCGTGAGAAGCGAGCAAAAATCCACCTGATGGTAAGTGAAAATCCTCGACTAAGAATCAAAATGCAGATGCAATGTTCCCTTTAGGACAAAGATGGAATACCTCGTTACCAGTAAAAGGTTCTACGGTTCTCTACACTCACTATAGGAAATACAGCATTATTCTGCTGTCTTATAATATAAGCAAGTGGCAGCCTCGTATCGACAATCGAAGCAAGGCAGCCCCCCACTAGATGTAGATGGTAAGAGATGCTGAAAGTCGATGTACGACGGGCTTTAATGATGATGCTGATGATGAATATAAGAAAACGCCAAATGTACCCTTTTAGGTAATATTTTTTTTTCCAAGGCACCTTTTGAGTCATCTATTATATATATATATAATTCTGCCTTTTCTTTCTAAAGTTCTGGAAGCTGTCGCTCATAAACAGATTTCTGCTTTTGTTTTCTCAATGAATATTCTTTCCCTTTATCAGTCTGGTTTCCGCCCGGGTCATTCTACCACTACTGCTCTTCTCAAGGTTACGGAAGATATTCGTGAGGGGATGGAAAAATCAAAACTGACCGTTCTCATCTTAATTGATTTTTCTAATGCATTTAATTCTATCGATCATGGTATCCTGTTAGCTCTTCTTTCTCATTTGAATATCTCGTCTTCAGCTCAGGAATGGTTCTCAACATATCTTCGGGGGCGCCAACAGGCTGTGCGCACTGGTCATATATCTGACTGGCGTGATGTGTCAATTGGCGTCCCTCAAGGCGGTATTATCTCTCCTCTTCTGTTTTCCATTTTTATAAATCTCATCACACTAAATCTCAAGAGCTCTTACCATTTGTATGCTGATGATCTGCAGTTATATGCGCAAGTGGAGCCTTCAAATATCCTAAGTGCTATTTCACTGTTAAATGATGATTTAAAATATATCTCAGAATGGTCTACTGTGTATGGCATAAACGTGAACCCGTCTAAATGCCAAACAATAATCTTAGGTAGGTCAAGATTATTATCTAAACTGGATATTGCCACCCTACCATCAATTATGTTTAATAATAATGTCATACCATTCTCTACTAGCGTAAAGAACCTTGGTCTGTACATCGATGGTTGCTTTACATGGAACAAACATATACAGGAGGTGAGTCGCAAAACTACTGGAACTTTGCGATCTCTATATCGATTTAAAAACTTTCTTCCTACCAATACCAAGATTTTATTTGTCCAATCACTTATTGTACCGATTATTGATTATGTCGATGTTGCTCAGACCTGTCTCAACTTCATCTTAATACATTGGATCGTCTGCTTAACAACTGCATCAGATACATTTATGGTCTTCGTAAATACGACCATGTATCTTCCTTTCATACACAGTTAAACTGGTTGCCTATCCGTCAGCGCAGATATGTTAGAATACTCTGCACCCTTTTCTCAATTTTGAACGATCCATGTGCTCCCGAGTATCTGAAATCTAAATTTCAATACATGGGAGATTCTCATAATTTTTCTCTCCGTTCCTCGGCCAATCTTAAGTTACTCACTCCTTTACACCGTACTGGTTATTTATCTCACTCTTTCGCCCTCGTGGCCATCAGGTTCTGGAACGACATCCCTCTTGACATTAAAAAAGCTCCCAACAAATTCATCTTTAAAAATCAAGTCCGTAAGTATATGATTAAATCGTTGCAAGTTTGAATTGACTAAGCTCTCTTTTTCGTATATATTTCATATATGTTCTGACATATATAATATTTATACGAACCTATTGTGTGTGTATATATATATATATATATATATATATATATATATATATATATATATATATATATATATATATATATATATATATGTTTATGTATTTGTGTGTATACAGTGTATGTATGTATATGTATTCTATTATATATTATATATGTATGTATATAATATCTATGTATTGTTTATTACATATACTATTATTTCTTTTATCCTCTCTATTTGATTATTGCTGCACCGCCTCCATAATGTCTATCTCTGTTTAGCCTAATGGTTGACTGGGAGAGAATGCCCTATGGCATTAAGTCCGCCATATGTACTTTTTTGTGCATTAAAGTGTAAATAAATAAATAAATATATATATATATATATATATATATATATATATATATATATATATATATATATATATATATATGTATAGTTGATGGCACTAGCACAATCTAGTATCAAGTATCAGAAACAGGAGTGTCCGGATCTTTCTAGAACCCTCCCAACAGCGCCATCTAGTAACGAATAGAAGAATTAAGCTTTCTAGATAGCCCCACACTCAAACGTTATTATTATTATCGTTATTATCGTGAAGCAGCGTTTTCTAATATTTCTAGGATTAATGGTAATAACTTGCACCACCTTAATTCCAGACTTCAGATAGGTGTTAAAAATACTGTTTTTCGTCTTAATAATGAGTACTTACTTTGTTATTTTTATTATTAGATGTATCCTTAATTAAAAAATATTGTGATTTCTTTTCGTTTTATTTGTTAATTGACATTTTAAATCCCATAATAAATAGAACCGCGACGAATTTATATTTTTTGTATACGTACCCGCAATTAAAATAATTGGTGATCCCTGGAATAGTCGCTGATTGTAATTATACTGATATTTTATAGGCTACATTCCGGTGTTGTTAGGCCGCAGGAAAAACGAAATACTGGACTGTCATCTAACAAGCCGTTTAGCCTTCTCTACCTGTATCTGATGTAAGGCTTATCGACTGAGGTCATCATCATCATGATCATCTGCCCGTTATAGCCCTTTCCTGGACATAGATTTTTCCCGGTGCAGAGAGGATTTAGCTTAATCGTCACGCTTGGCAGACAGATTGGCAACCTTTGACACTACTGCCCGTTACCGGCCTGAGTAAGTCAATTTAAAACGTATAACGCCACCTATCGGAAGCCATAGGGCTTTTCTGTTTTTTCTCTAATGATGAAACAGAAATGGAATTGTAATATTTTTAACCAAAATAGATTCTAAATGAAATCTTTGTCTCAAATTGTTATTTTTAATATACCACTGATTCGGAAAATACTTTTGTCCTGTGAAGCAAGGAAACCATCCGGCCACTAGGCCTAGATAATATCGTTGGATAGGATATGTTTAGGTGATGTTTGAGACATGGAGTTATTCACAGCACTTCTATAACTGCACATTAATTTGTGTTTTTTAATATAAAAACGTTCGGTTTTATTTGCCCAAACCTTTGAATTTGTGACACGGTTGTACTGGTTTTTTTTATAGAAGAGGGGGCAAACGAGCATGCGGCCCACCAGATGTTAAGTGACTACCGCCGCCCATGATCAACCGCAACACCAGGGGAATTGCAGGTGCGTTGCCGGGCCTTTAGAAAGGAGCACTTCACTGAGTGGTATGAATACTTTTCTGTCTAGAAGTTCTAGGAGTCTGTCCGGGTTAGTACCAACCTCTTACCTATTTTTGCAGCCAAATAGCAGTCTTTGCAATGCTGCGTTCCTCCGGTCTCAAGGGAGTCTTAAGAAGACCCGATCTTAAGGTGACCTAGAATAATTACTGACTGTAAGCCATTCTATCTGAGCCCTCAGAAGTGACGACGCATCTGTAGCTTATTGTTTGAATTTGGTTGCAGGTGTCTTTGGACTAAGTTAGTCACATGCGTAAACAAAACTGTTGATATTGAGAAATATAAAAAGTTTATTAAGTTATTTTTTTATAGGATAAGGGTGGCAAACGAGCACACAGTCCACCTGACGGTAAGTGGTTGCTGCGGCCCATAGTCACCTACTTACTATCTTCGATTACGAATCAAAATGCAGATGCGTTGTTACTCGGACTAAGATGGAATATCTCTTTTCCAGTAAAACGGCTCTCCGGTTCTATACACTCATCATAGGAAACTCAGCAGCGTTTAGCTGCTATTTTATGCTAGCATTCTGTGAGAGCGTGGTCCTACCCCGGTCAAGCCGACCCATTCGTGCTAAAACTATACTACTAATATAGCTATATATAAGCTAATATAGCTATATATACTAAATATAAATTTATAAGGCTATGCATGTTTTACGAATACGAAA
Source organism: Parnassius smintheus behrii (assembly GCA_036936625.1). Classification (NCBI taxonomy): domain Eukaryota; kingdom Metazoa; phylum Arthropoda; class Insecta; order Lepidoptera; family Papilionidae; genus Parnassius; species Parnassius smintheus. The sequence goes on from JAUPFT010000019.1 coordinate 15,726,321, forward strand.
GAGGTCAAATAAATATACAATTTTATTAAAGCAAGGAGTGCAGTCAAGATCTACGTAGTTTAACTCTTAGATTATATACCTGTATGTAATCAAAGGTTTGACTTTTACGTTGTGAGAGTTGATTTAAGTAGTTTATCAATGTCCGGTGGTTCGTCCGGTTAATCCAGTCCGGTATTAACTGCACGTAAATGTTACAATGTTAGTAGCCGTGGGTATTGTAAAAGACGAAAGAGGGAGTTGAATCAGAGATGGGCATCAGGAATATCCTAATAACAACTCGAAAATTATAAAAACACTGCAGTTGCCTTCCCGCGTATCGAGCGTAGAAACTATGGCAAATATCACCTCGATGAGGCAATCTACAGGAGAGGCCTAGGTTCAGCAGGCTAATGATGATGATGATGAAATATTTTAATGTAGTGTTTATATTTATTGAATATATATATATATATATATATATATATTGCCACTATCAATATTTGAAATGTTTAGATACTAATAAATTCCATATCGTAAATATTTAACAAGTCTCGTATGCTCATATTGAAATACGGCGATAACATGCACACGACATAATAATATATTTTGGGTAGACGCAAGCACAGTACGTACGTACCTCATTACAACCTCTTGTGGAATAGTTTACAACCGGCGATTTTTCCGGACCGATACGACCTGGTGTTGCGGTTGATCATGGGCGGCGGTAGTCACTTAACATCAGGTGAGCCGATGCTCGTTTGCCCCCTCTTCTATAAAAAAACAGTACAACCGTGTCACAAATTCAAAGGTTTGGGCAAATAGAATCGAACGTTTTTATGTTAAAAAGCACAAATTCATGTGCAGTTATAGAAGTGCTGTGAAATAACTCCATATCTCAAACAATAACTAGTAACTAAATATACCCTATCCAACGATATTATCTAGGCCTAGTGGCCGGATACTCTGAATCGCTAAATTTGAACCCTAAATGAGGCCACTTATTACAAAAAAGAAAAAAAAAACAATTGTTTGATTTTGCGCTCCGATTAATTTTTTTAATTAGTATTGTTTGTGTATTATCTTTTTTAAATGTTGGCATCGATGTAGAATCCATCATAGTGAATTATTATAAGCTGTTACTTAAAAAAAAAAGACTCGCTAGTTTCCTTGCTTCACAGGACAAAAGTATTTTCCGAATCAGTGGTATATCAAAGATAACAATTTGAGACAAAGATTTCATTTAGAATCTATTTTGGTTAAAAATATTACAATTCCATTTCTGTTTCATCATTAGAGAAAAAACAGAAAAGCCCTTTGGCTTCCGATAGGTGGCGTTATACGTTTTAAATTGACTTACTCAGGCCGCTAACGGGCAGTAGTGTCAAAGGTTGCCAATCTGTCTGCCAAGCGTGATGATTAAGCTAAATCCTCTCTGCACCGGGAAAAATCTATGTCCAGCAAAGGGCTGTAACGGGCAGATGATCATGATGATGATGACCTCAGTCGATAAACCTTCCATCAGATAGAGGTAGAGAAGGCTAAACGGCTTGTTAGATGACAGTCCAGTATTTCGTTTTTCCTGCGGCCTAACAACACCGGAATGTAGCCTATAAAATATCAGTATAATTACAATCAGCGACTATTCCAGGGATCACCAATTATTTTAATTGCGGGTACGTGTATAAAAAATATAAATTCATCGCGGTTCCTTTGCTAGATTATGCCTTGAAACCGAGATTTAAAATGTCAATTAACAAATAAAACGAAAAGAAATCACAATATTTTTTAATTAAGGATACATCTAATAATAAAAATAACAAAGTAAGTACTCATTATTAAGACGACAAATAGTATTTTTAACACCTATCTGAAGTCTGGAATTAAGATGGTGCAAGTTATTGCTATTAATCCTAGAAATATTAGAAAACCCTGCTTCACAAATATATGTTGATGTTGAACCAAACTTTGTACAAATTTTCAAAGCCAACTTTTTTAGTTTTGGGAATTTATTACCACACACTAATTTATCCAAAATTCTTGGCAAAGAACTTCGGTAATCTTGTGTTTTAAAACAGAAAAACAACTGAATTACTAACATTGAAGTAATATGTACTGTTACGAGCTTGAGGTTCGTGACAATAAAAATTGCCGATAGAATTACCTAAATTAACACTTTAATTCACTTTACACTAATTAAAGTTAAAAACACTAATAATTAATCACACTGATTCAATTTATTTCGCTCCGAAGCTTCGCTTGTCTCGCCAACTTCAACACTTCCCCGATCGCATCTTGCAGCGCCTATTTATATAAATTAGCACGAAAATATCCAGAATATTGAAGTAAACACGCGCAAGGTACCGAGAGTTCGAGTTTCAAATTCAAGAAGTTTAGTTCATTGGTTCGAGACTAGATGGCGCTAGTGCCGTCGACTAAGACGCGTAACACTGCCCCCTCCTAAGACATGCTCGTCCCGAGCATTATCGGCCCCATAATAACGCGCCAGGCGATCCACATGGACGATCTTAGAAGTCCCTCTTGCGCCTTTCTGTATCCGGTAGGTTACATCGTTGATCCTGGTCACAATCCGGTACGGGCCATCACATTTATCTTGAAGCTTAGAAGATTTCCCTTTTTCTGCGGACGGGATTATGCAACCACACCAGTGAACCTTCATCGAACCCTTTGTTGTTCATTTTGCGGTCGTACCGGGTTTTCATCTTTTCAGACATTTGCTGACCCGATTGTCTGACGTGCTCATAAATGTCATTTATTTTATTCCGCAAGTCATTAGGCATAATCGGTTATACTACGTGGAGCATCAGGTGGTATCCCGGTGATCAGGTCTGCAGGCAGCCGTAATTCTCTTCCAAAGTTTGCGAAAGCTGGTGTCACTGCTGTACTTTCGTGAACAGCGCTTCGATATGACAACAAAAACGGTTGTATGTGCTTGTCCCAATCTCGTTGCCGATTGTCTACAACTTTTGCTAGGTACCTCTCCAATATCTGATTAAATCGTTCTACCATTCCATCAGATTGCGGGTGATAAGAAGTCGTTCTTGTTTTATGAGTACCCATAACTCGGCAAGTTTCCTGGAATATTTTAGACTCAAAATTCCTTCCTTGATCGCTGTGAATTTCTAAAGGTACTCCAAAACGACAGAAGATTTCATGAACTAGCTTATCAGCAACTGTTGAAGCTTCTTGATTTGGAATGGCGAAGACTTCTGGCCACTTAGTGAAGTATTCCATCACAACCATGAAATACTTGTTACCGCTTTCACTCTCCGGAAACGGTCCCGCCACGTCAATGGCTATTCTCTCCCATGGTGCACCAACATTGTACAACTTCAATGCACCTCTACTACGAGTCTGAGGTCCCTTTACAGCCGCACAAATTGTACATTTGCGACACCAGTCCTCGACATCGTTTCGACAGTGGACCCAGTAAAACCGTTCTCGGATCTTCAGTAGGGTTCGTTTAACTCCCATATGGCCTCCTGAACAATCATTATGGTACAACTGTAGAACATCCGGTACTTTAGCTTTAGGGACAACCATTTGCAGTTGTCTCCCCGAACATTTTCCCATTTACGGCACAGAACTCCTTCCTGAAGCAGCAAGCTGTCCCATTGGGCCCAATAGCTTTTAGTGTTCGAACTCATCGCTGAGACGTCGCTCCACTTGGGCTTGGGAGCACTGGCATTCATCCATTCCAGAATCGGCTTGATGTCCGGATCTTCCTGCTGTGCACGTTGTAAGCTGTCCTTCCACTCGTTGCTGAGGTGGTCTGTCCTGAGCATCCTCACGGATACCACTTCCTTACTCTCCTGCCTAGTACAATGTTTGCAATCTTCAGGACAAGGTCTTCTTGACAATGCATCTGCGTTGCCATGAGATTTCCCGTTGCGATGTTCGATCTCAAAGTCGTATTCCTGCAGTAGTTCGATCCACCTCGCAACTTGTCCTTCTGGATTTTTAAACTGCAATAGCCATTTTAGTGCAGCATGGTTAGTTCTTAAGTGAAATACTCGCCCCAGAAGATAGTTGCTAAAATGATGCAACGAATTTACCACAGCTAGCAATTCGCGTCTTGTGATACAATGGTTCCTTTCCGGTTTTGACAACGACTTGCTGAAGTACGATATCACGACCTCTTGGTCACCATTCCGTTAAGACAACACACCGCCAAGTCCTATATCACTTGCGTCTGTGTCAACTATAAATTCTTTGCTTGCGTCAGGGAATCCCAAAATAGGTGTTTTGCACAGACGGTCCTTGAGCTCCTGGAATGCGATATTGCAACTTTCATCCCAGCAGAAATGTCGCTTCTCCTCGGTTAGCTTGTGCAGAGGTTTGGCTATATCTAATAATAATAATAATAATAATAATAAAACGTCGGAATTTCTCCGCCGCCTGGATAGACCACAGAAAGGCATTCGACTCGGTGCCCCATACATGGCTAAAGAGAGTCCTCCAGCTGTACAAAATTGACTATACATTTGGAGACTTCCTCGAGCAGTGTATGGGGCAATGGAGTACGATCCTTTGCTATCTGGATGAGCGGATGATGGCTGCGGAGAACCACATAAGGATAAGAAGGGGTATCTTCCAGGGCGACTGTCTGAGTCCAATCTGGTTTTGCCTCTCCCTGAACCCTCTCAGCACTTTACTGGAGGGCTCCGGCAGGGGATTTCAGCTTCGGGAAGGAGGTACAAAAGTGACCCACCTTTTCTATATGGATGACCTCAAGTTATTCGCCTCCAGTCGCTCCCATCTTATGGAATTGCTAAACATCACTTGTGAATTTAGCAATTCTATTGGAATGGAGCTGGGAACGGATAAGTGTGCGGTCTGCCATCTTGAAAGGGGAAGGGTTGCTAACTCTGAGGGCATAGACTTATCTATGCCCGTCAACTTAAGGACCCTTTCCGAGGCTGAAACATACCGATACCTGGGTATGTCACAGAACATCGGTATCGATGAGGCTGGTATGAAACAGTCAGTTTGCGACGTGTTTTATGCACGCTTGACCAAAGTGCTTAACAGCCTTTTTCCGGTGTGAATAAGACACACGCATATAACGGTTGGGTCATGCCTGTCCTCATGTGTACCTTTGGCATACTCAGGTGGACCCAGACTGAACTTAACGCCCTGGATAGAAAAGTCCGCACTACCATGACGTCCCATAGGATGCATCATCCGAGATCGTCGGTAATGAGGCTGTACTTGCCGCGAAAGCATGGTGGACGTGGTTTTCTGAGCGCGCTCACCACGCATAATCGCGAAATGTGCAGCCTCCGTGATTACTTCCTGGCGAGATCGGATGATCCATTCTATAATGACGTCATTTCTAGTGATAAAAGGCTTACCCCTCTATCCTTAGCCAACGAGCATTGGCAGGACCCAGCAGTGCTTAGCATTTCCGACCGGGAGACCGTATGGAAGGAGAAGGAGCTCCACGAGAGGTTCTACAAGGCTCTACATGAGCCTTTCGTAGACACAGTAGCCTCCCTCCACTGGCTACGCTTTGGTGATCTCTTCGGGGAAACCGAGGGTTTTGTCTGTGCAATACAGGATCAGGTTATTAAGACCAACAACTATCGGAGATACATCCTAAAGGATGGCACCGTGGACATCTGTCGAGCTTGTCGCCATCCCGGTGAGTCACTTTGGCATGTCATCTCCGGTTGTTCGGCGCTTTCTAACTCTGAGTACTTGCACAGGCACAACCTAGTAGCCAGAATTCTTCACCAGGAGCTCGCTTTGAAATACGGTCTCGTGGATCGGAAATTGCCGTATTACAAGTACTTGCCGGAAGCCGTGCTCGAAAATGATCGCGCCAGGCTCTATTGGGATCGGGCCATCATCACAGACAGGACTATTCTTGCGAATAAGCCTGATATTGTGCTGATGGACCGGGCACAGTCAAGGATATTTTTGTTCGACATTACCATTCCGTATGACGAGAACCTCGTGAACGCCGAAACAGATAAACGAACAAAATATCTGGACCTGGCTCACGAGGTGACCGACATGTGGGGTGGTCTGCCGACCGAAATTATTCCTGTAGTCGTCTCTGCAAACGGGCTAATCCCAGTTAGCCTCTCGGGTCATCTGAGGCGACTGGGACTACGTGGCGGATCGCTCCGGGCTCGAATGCAGAAGGCGGTGCTCCTCGATACCGCCCGCATCGTCCGCCGGTTTCTTTCGCTTTCCCCCTAACCCTCGGCCGTTTGGTCTCCCCTGCCGAGGGCCTCCATCTGGTTGGGCTTTTATTTATTTATGTACTTTCATATTTATTTTATGTTATTGATATTTATGTATATTTATCTTTTCATTTTCATTTATAATTATATATTTATAGAACCCAACCAGATGAGAAAACTATATAGATACCCCACAATAATAATAAAACCATTTAATCAACTCAACAAACAACACTTGCAAAAAATAAACAGTCAACATGTACATATGTAGAAAACAACAAGTATAATTAATATTAGCGAAAAATAAAAAAAGAAGAAAAACTATAACATTCAACAAAAAATAAAAACTATGTACAGGAAATGTGAGCGTTGCAATGCTGAGTCGATAGGGTCAGCTGCTCAGCATAAGCTGGGGGTGCCCATTGGGATGACCAGCGCTGGTATTCTGCAGAAACCCGTGTGTGTGTTAACGCGTCGGTCAGTGGCAGATGCGAGAGTGAAATTCTTAATGTAACGAAGGCGTAAATAAAATTGAATATTAATCATTTCCAGCGAATTTCTTAATGTAACAAAGGCATAAATAAAATTGAATAGTAAGAGAGAAGTGTGTATAATGATTTCTTATATTTACTGTATTTCTTATATTATGTATTATCCATTTTACGTCCAGATTTAATTTTTCGGAGTGTTTCTTTATGAGGTCACTAGTTGTTTTAGTGTGCTATTTGTTGGGTCGTTTTAACCTTTTTATAAGTACTTACATCCGACAAAAGTTCTTGTATTTTAGAATTATAATCTGAGGTATCCATGACTACCGTGGCGTTTCCCTTATCTGCGCGGAGAATCGTAAGTTCTGGTTTATTGCGTAGGTTCTTTAACGCTATAAATTCGTCTCTGGGAAGATTCGGTTTAGGCTCTGAACTTCGACGTAACATAGACGAAATGTAAATCTTTGTTTCAGAGAGCACGAGGGATCTGTGACAGTAAACACCTGGCTGCCGAGTTCGACAACACGAGTTCCAACACGTCAAGCAAGTTTTGCATGACAACAAGCTTCGGGTCCGGCGCCTACGTCACAGAGAACGAGTGAAGCCGGCCACAGTCGAGCGTGTACCTGCTGTACTGCCATATGTTAGAGGAGTCACTGACAAGATTGGCTACATCTTGAAGCGCGCTTCCATCAAAACATACTTCAAGCCGCCGAAGAAGATTGGTCAGTTTTTACCATCAGTCAAGTGTAACATCCCTCTGCAAGATGCAGGAGTGTACAAGCTTGATTGTGAATGTGGTCTCTCCTACATAGGACAAACTAAAAGATCAATTAAAACCCGCGTCAAAGAACATATAGCTGATGTGAATAATCGACGCTCCGGGAAGTCTGCAGTCTGTGAACATGTACAGGATCGCCCCCGTCACTACCTCAGCAACACCGATTCCTTCCAAGGATGATTCGCGAGGCTATTAAAATCAAAAAACATCCTAATTTCAATAGGGAAGGTGGCTGGGTGCTACCATCTGCTTGGGATCCTATAATAAATAAAATTAAATCACAACCCAAGCATACAACTGCAAGACTTCATGATGCCATAAGTTCATACTGTGTAGATTGGAACAAAAGTTAAATTTTAATCTATGGTAACCGCGGTTAACTATGACATCCGGACGTTAAACATCTTAGTCCTTCCCGTGACCATGGGTGCTGTAAAGCTCTCGAAACGTCGGGTATTAAAAAGTTAAATATACGCGATAAATTTCGTAAAAACTAGTATTATTTCAATGAGAAGTGTATAATTAACAATCAATAATGCGGCAACCGCGATTTTTACATGAAATCGTAAACTGAACATATAATATAACCTAGTTTTTTCTTAGGGAGTTGTGCTTGTTTTCCTAAGCTATCTTTTTTTAGATTTCCATAAGAAAAAGTTTGATTTTAAATCTAAACGACGATTTCGTTTGTGCGTTTCTAATTGGTGGTGGGATGTTATTCCAGCATTTGGTTGCTTCATATCGAAAGCTGCCTCTAAACATTGCGGATCTATGTCGCAGTATTTTTAGGTGGCGACTGCAATTACCGCTGATGTTCCCTCTACTCTATTCTAATTTGCTGCTAAGGTAACTAGGTGTCTGCGATCTCAAAATGCCAAAAAGTAGACATGCTAAATGGTGCTGTCTGCGGTGTCTCATGTTTAAAATGTTGTGTTGATTCAAAAAGGGTGTTACGTGACTACGGGGTGGAATTCTAAAACAAAAGCGAGCGCAAGCATTTTGAACCCGTTGAATCAATTTTTCTGTCCTTACATACAAGCATGGGCCGTAAACTGTGTCGGAATAATTTAATTTAGATTGAACGAGAGAATCTACTAGGCGTACCCGAAGTTCTTCACTGATACTGTCGAACCTTATACAGGACTTTTAATCTATAAAAACAGTTGCGAACTACCTATGATATATTATGGTTCTCGTATCGCAAATTTGAGTCCAACTCTAAGCCGAGGTTACGAGCCTCAAAGACAACTTTCTAAAACCTCAGCACCTAACTTCACTTCACAATCAAGGGGAACATTATTTACACGAAATTTCGATCCGAATACTATATACTTTGTTTTGGTGAGATTAAGAATAAGACAATTATTTGTTGACCATTCCAATATTCTACCAAGGTCCTCGTTAAGCGACTGCACTGCCGAGCACCATTCGTTAGATTTGAAAGAAATATATATTTGTAAATCGTCCGCGTATAAGTGATATTTGCAAGATTTTATACAGTTTACGATATCTGTTGTATAGAGTATAAATAATAGAGGAGATAAGATCGTTCCCTGCGGAGTTCCTCTTGTTAAGGGGCTATACGTTGAACGAAGCGGTCGACCGTCTACTTGAGTGATTTCAACATTTTGACCACGACCCGTAAGGTAGCTATGAAATCAACTGACCGTATCGGGATCAAAACCATAATATGTCATCTTAGCTAGTAGTAATTGAGTATTCATGCAATCGAAGGCCCTTGAGAAATCTAGAAGTACTAGTAAGGTACACATACCAGCATCTTGTGCATTAATAATATTGTCTGTAACATCTAGAAGAGCTGTGGTTGTGCTATGATTTTTTCTAAATCCAGACTGAAATTCGGAGAGTATTTTGTTACTTTCAAGATATTCCCTAAGTTGTATCGCAACAGCTTTCTCAACAATTTTTGACAAACGGGGTAATATGCTAATAAGTCGTAGGTCCTTAGGTTCCTGTGGGTTTGAGTTTTTAGGCAGTGGCCTAACGATCGCCGTCTTCCAGACGTCTGGAAAGGTAGAAGTTACTATTGAACAATTAAAGATAGATGTGATAGCACCTAGTGACTGTGGCAAGGTTCTAAGTAGCATTCCGAGAGAGATCCCATCTATGCCCTCTGCTTTCGATTTGAGGTTTAGTATAATTTTCAAAATAATGTCTTGTTCAACATAATGAAGGGAAAATTTTATATCTCCTATAAAATGGTTGCAATTGAAAAACAATAAAACTGAGGGCGAAACAGAGGAGGTCCCGGGTATATCAAGAAAATGTTCATTAATTATGTTGGGATCTGTCAGATGCGCAGGTGAATGAGAATTTTGTTTAGGAGGCAAAACAGATGATTTTAAGTTGCGCCATAGCATTATTGGTTTATTTAAATTATTATTTATATACTGATTGAAGTATGCTTTCTTTTCATGATGAATTGATTGTACAACTAAAGTTTTAAGATTTTTATAATATGCCCTATGCGACTCCATTTTTGATTTCAAATATCGCGAGTGAGCAGCATTCCGTAATCGCATCATAAGCTTTATATTGTCTGTTATCCATGGATGAGGTTGCTCCTTAAGTACAATTCTTTTTATGGGAGCTATTAAATCTAATAAAGTAATAATATGAGAATTAAACGTATTCACTATTTGGTTAACATCACACATTTGTTCCAATGAATGCCAGCTAATCGAGTCTAAACAAGAATTAAGTATATCAATCGGTACGTCATTAAGAGGTCTGTATATAAGTCTTCTCGGAAATATTTTTTCTCTTTTACAGCATACTTCACAAGTTAACATTACATGATTGCTAAGGGGCGCAACTGGTTCCAACGTAACATGTCGCGTTCCAGTATTTGTACTTATATCTATGATGGATTCGCTATGGTCCGGGTAATGTATAGGAGACATAACTATATGCTGCAGATCTACACTGCTTAAAATATTTTAAGTTTATGAACCTTATTATCATTTAAACCAAGAATATTTATGTTAAAATCGCCGAGCAAAATAAAAAAATCACAAGAAGCTAACGAACTTATAGTTAATGTAATTGCATCGAAAAATAAATCAACATCGAGCCAAGGCGGCCGATATGCTGTTCCGATACAAGTTTTCCTGTCCCAGTGTTAAGAGTTAACCACATCTGTTCCACAGACGTGTGCGAAGGGTCCACCGGATGGTGATAAGATTGCACATTTACGCCATGCCTTATGTAGAACCCAACGCCCCCGCCGCGGCCATTGCGCACGCTCAGCGGCCGCGGCGTGTGGCGCAGACTGTAGCCGGGCAAACGAGGCGCGCAGCCCTCTTCTCCCGTACGCAGCCATGTCTCGTTCAGCGCCATTATTTCCAGCGAGTGACGTTCCATCGCTGCGATAAATTCCTCGCGATTCGTATTTAACGAGCAGACATTGAGAAAACCAAATCTATAGTATAATTTAAGGCCTTTGAACAAAACAATTACAATAAAAATTTGAAATATTTACATTTAACCATAAAAAACAAAAAGAATTAATAAGAATAACAACGCCTATTAGAGTAAATAAAAAACGTTTCGATAGTGTGCGCATGATCAACTTTAAAATTTGTATCTGAAAAGACCTAATAATTAAAGAACGCCTAAATATACTTCCACCCATAAATACTGCCACTAATAATTGTATTATGCGAAAATGAATAAATTGAGCTTTATCGTAAGTAAAAACCCGGACAATCAGCATTGCAACGCAACACAAAACGTAATCGATAAAAATACGTATATAGAAAAAAAAGATTATAAACGGAAAAGATACATTACAAGGAGAATATTTAGTGAAAACTCGGACAATCAGCATTGCAACGCAACACAAAACATATTCGATTAAAATAATTATAAAGTAAAAAAAATATTCTAAACGGCAAAGACGTGCTACAAAGAGAGTATTCTGCGATTACAAATATAAAAAAGATACAAGTATGGAGCAAATAATTTTTTTTTGTGAAAAAGTAACATTGTTGTGGCATATTGAATAAAGCAATATTCAACTGAATGACATACTGAATACAATCCACTTCATACAAGATAATAGAAAAAAATTGCAAAAAATGCATATTGGTCTATGCATTTTTTCAAATCAAGATATAAAAATTTTCTTTATGTCATTTTCATTTTTAATTCGCTCGGCTATCTTACCGTCATCCTTTCTAGCAAAAATGTTACCATTTCTAGTCCAAACATATTTCCACTGGGCGCGTGATGCCGCTTCCCGCGCCATGCCAAACAGCTGTCGGTTCAGCCGCGTGAGGCGCTCGTTGACGAAGAACCGGCGCATGCTGATGTCGGCCGAGGTGAGGCCGCGGCGCATACGCGCCGCACGCAGCAAGTCGTCGCGCAGGGCTCGGCGCGCCAGCCTGACGATGATGGCGCGTGGGCGCGGCGACGCGGTCGCGTCCTCAGCGGCACGGTTGCGCCGCGAGAAGTCCACCCGCTCCGCGAATACAACGTCCCGGTCCTCCAACTTTATGCCTAGCTTTACAGCTATAAGCCCGGTTACATGCAAGATGTTTTCATTTTTTTCTTCAGGTAGGCCGGAGATTTCCAGATCGTTATGCAAAGATTCTTGTTCGCGCTCGTTCAATTGTCGCTTCAATTCGGTAATCATGTTTTCGAGCTTCTCCACATTGCCGGGAGATTTTACTTCGCAGCTCGTCTCCAGTGTAGACACTTTGACTTCCAACTTCCGGTTAAACGTGCGCTGCATGAATGCAGCTCTGCTTTGAAGTCGAGAATCTCCCTCCTGCAGTCCGCAATCTCAGTTCTTGTTTTGCTCAGCTCACTGCGCAGATCTCTTATCTCCTGCATTAACTCCCGTAGCATGTGGTTGTTCGTTGTGGGTGTATTCTCACTTAGATCTGATTGAGGGGTTGACTTTTCTGACGAAATATCACCACATAGCGTTTTTGATGCCCTCTGGGTCTATTTTGGTTTTGACTTTGCAGCCTTGGCACGCTCATTCTTGAGGTGTTGGCCCCGTCGGTACAGAACAGCAAGTACGATGAAAACTATTTGCGCATTTAGAGCACCTCACACAGTCCGCGTTGGATAAAAATTTACCACAGTACCCGAACTTAGGCATTTTCTTATTAATTGTAAGTGCAGCGGTATTAGTATCACTGTTCGTGTAAAGATGGCGTTGTGCTTAGTTCCGTTGATAATTTTATCCACGATTTTACATGTATTGTTTTGTGGCGAACAAAATACACTGAATTGATCCAATTAGAGCTCTCGGCAGTAATTAAAACTTTTTTCTAATTGTTTGTACATAATATTTTGTTTTTAACTCGGAGAGTATGTCAGCAGCAGCAGTTCACAGTCCACCTAGGATCATTTGTTAATTTCTTTTTAATTTTAGCACATATTCACTGAAAAACACTTCCACACAGTAATTATACGGCACATTTAACTTAGAAATGGAACTGACTATAAAACACCGATGTTAAATATTTTTAAAACTAAGATAATCGACTCGGCCTATAACGTCACAGACCGACGCGTTATATATCAAATATCTGCAAAGTTCTTCACAAATCGCCGATAATAGGAGCACAAACCCAATGCTCTAACCTGCGTCTTGTCTTATGGAACCGGCCAATCCTTGACAGCGGCGATTTTCTCCAGATCCGTACGGATCCCTTCTTTAGACACTACATACCCCAAAAAGTTGACTTGCCGTTTGAGTAGTGAACATTTCTTCGGACTCAACTGGAGGTTGGCACTCTGAATCTTCATGAGCACGCGTTCCAGATTCTGAAGGTGTTCCTCAAACGTACGGCCCACGATGATGATGTCATCCAAGTAGATCAGACAGGCATCGCCAATTAGCCCAATAAGTACAAGCTCCATCAGCCTTACAAACGTTGCTGGAGCATTGCACAACCCAAACGGCATTATTTGAATTGCCACAGACCCTTTCCCGTCGAGAACGCAGTTTTCTCCTTGTCCTTAGCGTGCCTTTTTCTATAATCTGTTTCCGGTCACAAAGGTTCAGCACACGTACTCCTGAGATGTCGGTGGTTCTGACCAAGGTTCGAGCTACTTTCCATGGAAGGTCATTGTTCACCCTTTCCACAAGTACACAACGGTGAGTTTGCCCAGCGTTTCAAGGGAGACTAACCGGAACAATCGTTTCCGATCTCGGCGGAAGAACAATCTTCTTAATGCTGTACACGTTCCCTGGTAACGCACCTTTCATAAAAAGTTCCTCCTGTCCACATTTTAAAACACCTTGTTTAACGTCGATCTCACAACAATTATTCCTCATAAAGTCTGGGCCTAGGATGCAGTCGTCCATTATATCAGCCACGATGACATTATGCAGGTAGATCACGTTGCCTAGCTTCAACTCCATCTCCTTCTCTCCACGGACGGGTATACGCTGACCGGTGGCTGTTACCAAATTAATGCGTTCTCCGTTGTATGCGGAGTCCCCAAGGAACTGACTTATTAGTTGGGAACTAACAACCGTACGAGAGGCTCCAGTGTCTATGGTCAGTTTACACGGCATTCCGTTGACCTCGCCCTTGATGATTAGACTGTTCCCATGTGGGTTTGTGAGATTGAGATCCTTGGGGCTCTTTTAACATCAGCCAGCACCCGCCCCGCAGTTCTGGCTTTTACTCGTTTCCCTGCTGCTGCTGGGTGGTGCTGTTGGCCACACTACCCTCCCGAGATCGTTCACCTTCCCCTTCTAGGGTTCGCTTAGGGCAGCTAGATCGAAGATGGCCCTTTTCCCCACAGCCATAGCACCTAGGGCTGTATCCTTTGTTGCGGTCGCGAACTGTAGCTGCTGCAACCTCCCTGACGCGATGGGAACGATGATCTTGCCGCACGGCTTCCACCTCCAGTGCATGGGCCAAGGCGTCCTTAAGCGTCTCGTGGTGCCCGAGCCTCACAGCAGCTCTGACTTCCAGGTCGCGGATGCCGTCGATGAATGTCTGCACCAGGTTCCCTTCAATGAGCGCAGGTACAGACCGGTATGCTTTTCGCACCAGCTTCTCCACCTCTAGAGCCCACTGCTGCAGGTTTTCGTTGATGCGCTGCACGCGGTCTTTAAGCTGCGCACGAAAGACGTGTTCCAGGTGAGCGTCGCCATATCTCGCCTCCAATGCCTCAAGGAGTTGCTCATAAGTCACTTCCTCACCGAGAGCTTCCAGAACTGTTAAGGCCTGGTCGCGCAGGCCAAGTGTGAGAGCAGTCATGGCCTGACTTTTATTCCAGCCGTTCGCCTTCATAACAGCCTCGAACTGGATTTTGTAGGCTGACCAGGAAGAAGTCCCGTCGAACGGTGGCACCTTGTACCCACGTAGCGAAGGTGTTGCAGCTACTACGGGAGCTGTAATTCCATCTCCCAGTTTGAGGTCCTCCAGCATTTTCTTCACGTCAGCCACCACGTTGTCAACCCGATTGTTCACTTGGTCGATTCGGGTTTCAGCTTTCTCGATTCGGTTTTCAGCTTTCTCGATTTAGTTTTCAGCTTCCGACAGGTGCGTGTCATGCAGAGCAACCCTATCCTTCACCTTCTTTATCTCCTTCCCGAAGGTAGCGTGAAGGTCCTTCATGAGGAGCATCTGCTCTTCCAACCGACGGGCCTGTTCCTCCTGCTGGCGAGCCTGTCCCTCCTGTCGGCGAGCCTGTTCCACCCGCTGCTCTTTCAATCAACGGGTCTGTTCCTCCTGTCGGCGAGCCTGCTCCTGCCGCATCACCATCAGAGCCCCTAAGTCAGGTGTTGCAGATGTAGGGGCTACTGACGGGCCTGCAGCCGTTGGCTGGCCCTCCGACGTCTGCGGCGTTGCACCACCAAATCTTCTTTGGTCCGTCTCCTGCTGGCGTTGACTTCGGGTACGAACACCCTCCGTTTCCTCCTTAGGTAAAATCGGCATGATTTTATGCCACTTCTGACACCAATTGTTACGAGCTTGAGTTTCGTGACATTAAAAATTGCCGATAGAATTATCTAAATTAACACTTTAATTCACTTTACACTAATTAAAGTTAAAAACACTTATAATTAATCACACTGATTCACTTTATTTCGCTCCGAAGCTTCGCTTGTCTCGCCAACTTCAACACTTCCCCGATCGCATCTTGCGGCGCCTATTTATATAAATTAGCACGGGAATATCCAGAATATTCAAGTAAACACGCGCAAGGTACCGAGAGTTCGAGTTTCAAATTCAAGAAGTTTAGTTCTTCGGTTCGAGACTAGATGGCGCTAGTGCCATCGACTAAGACGCGTAACAGTACTTACGTACTAGAACAGCTATTTCAAACAAAAAATGTGCGCTACTCTGTGTTCGCGCGGTTGGTTTTTATCATAGAATAAACATGGGTAGAATGATCAGTAGGTAATAGTAGATTGTATTGTTAAATAGCTAAATTATATCGAGAATAGTTTTTAAATTTTGCCATTTATTTTGTATATTATATTTGCTTATTTAATATAATATTAGATAATATTATATCACAATTACATTTTAATGACATTTTTTCTGAATATTTTAAGAGGTATCTATGTCAAATATAAAAAAAACATACTAAATGTATGTTTAAAAAACTTATTAATATAATATTTAAATTACAAACATATTTACTTAAATTAGAATAAGAGTCGTTCATAAATGCTGGTCACGCGAGAGTTAAAAATGGACGAATTTATTCCACTTTGACTTTGACGTGGAAACCTAAAATAAAATAAAAGAATAATGAGCAGATTTAAATATAAAAAATTTAGCCTCATTACGATAACTTATATATGATTCCACAAAAAATATAATATGTATAGTAATATATTCGTCCTATACTTAAGTACCAACAGAAATGTCGCATTTGAACAAATTCTATATTCCATGACACGAGATGGCGTCTTAGGAATTATTTATTTTATTAATAATCAATAATCCTTTTTTATTGATTAAGTATCTTTTTAACCGATAAAAATTAATTCCTTGGTTTTTACTGACATTTCTTGAATTATTTGTACAATATCTAAGTACACACGATGGCATATTTTTGTCAAGAGATTTTTTTAAATCAACACAACACGTGACAACTCTACAAGCGCCTAGCGAGTGACTGCTTAAAGCCTTAAAGTGCGGTGTACGCACCGCAGTTGAATGGAACAGAGTAGCTGAGTGCAGTGTCACCTCTAGCAGGCCTCTATCACTCTTGCTACCTATGTGAAATAATTACCTACAATCGCGACGCGCCCGGGCGAAATTACGCAGTCAGGGCTAGCGCGTTGGGAAGATTAAATGTTAAAGTTTTTAACGCTGTATACGTTTATAACTTTTTGTAAATATTGTTGAAATAGTTTTTGTTTAGTGTTTAATATTTAATTGTATGTAATGGCAAAACTTCGGACATACCATAATTGTTGCGTGGATGGATGCCTAATGAGCAAACAAAAGAATTCAGATAATATATCAGTTTTTAAGTTACCTGAGGATAATGAAAGATACATTTATTTCATTTTTTGTTAAATAAATACTTATAGCAAAAAATAATTAAGTAATAATTTAAATACAAAAGTAAAATATTTTAAGTTATCACAAAGCACCGAAATTAAAACTTTGTTTACAAGATTTTTAACTAATTAGAATACAATCACATTTCATTTAGGAATCGTATTTCAGGTTCATTTGTTGTATTCATTTCCTACCTAATTCTTTCGAGCGATTTATTAAATTGCGCGCGACCTTGCACTTGCACTACTTGCACTAGTAGCAAATATATACTCATTCGTTCACTCAGAATGTGTACCTTACCTATTTTACTTACCATTTCGCAACGTATGAATTAATTAATTTATTTGTTTATACTCTTTATTGCACACAACGTATAAATTTATGTACAATTATGTAGCCTCATCGCTTAACAATGATATCTTCCAGGCAAACCTTGGTAACGTACGAGTAGCAATACATATTATTTATTCTATTCCTTGGTGAAGGAGATCCGTAAATTTTGAAACAACCAGCCAATAATTTACTGGAATTATTAACAAATATAAATTTCATCACTCCACGTCCATGTTCTCCTTTTTATTATTTACTAAAATTGTATATAAGATTTAAAGTTTTTTCAACTCTTAAATTTAATAATCGGTATTTTAGAGACGGAAAAAATTATAAAACATTGTATTAAAGTAAAACAATTGTAAATTAAATAAATTATTAATGTTATACATACTGTATTTTTTACTCTATCTTGACAGCCCTAAGTAACCACGCAAAAACAGCCGTGATGTGAGGATGGGAAAAGATGCAAAGTAATACGGACACTCGCGCGCAGCGATAAAGGTTTATTTAGCTTGCGGGCGCAATTTATCTTATTAATAATAATTATGTAGGCTACTAAACGTCGGAAAGCAGTCAACATAGTGAATCAAAAGAGTGAAACTTCTGTACGTAGTACCACGGTAATTTTATTTATACAGTATTCCAACTCCATACAAACGGAAGAAGCGAGAGCTATGCCTACGCGCCTCGATCTCGGCATGTGCTCGGCATGCAGACAGTCGTGACTGCCGCAGTGATGATTTTGTAGAATATATATAAAAATGGAGGAAATAAATAATAGAATAGAAATAAAGAAATAATAAATCCGAACTTCATTTAAAACCAAACATATAAATTGTAAAATAGCTGCAGGGATCTATAACCAAGTAAAAATATTTCTTTTCTCCACCTTGTCAATGTTTCTCAAAACAATTTTTAATTAAGCTTTATATTAAAATGCGGACTTTTATACTTAAAATTTAATAATAAAACATTTCGTACGTCTCAGACGAGGTGCGAATATTTTTCGGTCGCAAATTTATAAGACCGAGACACGCATTTTTATTATTATTCAAATATAAACATGGTTTTTTAATTAAATCTACCGATCAAAAAATGACACGCATTTTTATTGAACACTTCCTATTCAATTCACAAAGTACCTATTATATTTGTTTATATAAAAAAAGTATATTTACAATCGTAAAACTAAATGGAAACACAAAGTAGGCAAATGTAAAAATGCTGGAGGCAGGCAGCCCTATCGCATGCTTACGTACCGAACGTCTGTAGGCAATTATTTCAAAGATACGGTTGAGTTACAATACTGTATAGATAATATTACCGTGGTAGTACTATTATTTATTCTGTGCCTCTAGTACGTAGTACATATAGCTCAATGATTACTACAAACTTTTACATTGATATCCTTAAATTCTTCTAGGTCCGTACAAAATAGATCGGTGTTCCGCCATTTGGTGACCTTTGGATTATACTTGCCGACTTATGTATTTGATTGCTTCTGTTGAGTTAGTAAAATGTGTTTATTCATTTATTTACACTACTGTGTTAGCCTATACAAGCTATTAAAAGGTTTACAAAGATCGGACTTAGTTTTCTGGGTTTTAAATCATTTTCTTGGATATTCTCACCCAGCCAACCCTGGGCGTAATAAAGTAATGTGATAGATGCTTTATAAGTAAATAATGTTAAGTTGAAACCGTGAAGTGGCGGTGTAAGAATATCCACTACCCCATATCATCCAGTGGGTGTCGTTGGAGGCGACAGAGGGAGACAAATCAAGGGCAAAATAAAAAGCAATCAAGTAAGCGTGGCAGCTATGGCAAATATCCCCCCTATGAGGTATTCAATGGGAGTTTGTTTAGAAGTGGACGTTAAAAGGCTGTAACGATAATGGTAAATTTAAATTAATATACTCCATGTTTATTATGAAATACAACTAGCTTACTATTAGTTTAACTGTTAACCCGTTGTCTTTTTAATTTTATAAAAAAGGAACTGATTTAGTACTACTACTAACTATATTTTTTATTTTACTACCGATTTATATTACTACTGAATATATTTGCGCATACGATGAAAACAGAACACACGTACGACCTGAAAATAACCTAGAGACCTATCGACATTTTATCAGGATTGACGTTACGGTTACAAGAAAGGAGTGGAATAATTTGCCCGCGTCCGTCTTTTCTTTTTAAACTACAATGTGGGTGTCTTCAAGGTAAGATTGTTTAGGCTTTAGTTGTGGTAAAATAATCTGATTTGCCATCTAAAGCTTCATCACCATTTAATAGTTGGGAATAGTCAAACACAGCCAGTGCTAATGGAATGAAAGTTAGTATAACTTGGCATTATGATTTTACAATTCTTCCAATTTTATTGTCTTTGATATTTCAGACACATTCCCGCCCGCCCTTTAGGCCTGGAAATGTGCGCTGCGCTACCCCAATGCATGTTGGCGAACTTCAGATATCTCTAAAATATATTAGCTTCCTTACGATGTTTTTTCTATACCGCCGAGCATGTGGTAAACCAGCACTTAAAATTCCAAATTACAATTTCACTAGTGTTGACGGGAATCGAACACGAGTTGCTCACGTCTTTTGAAGTTTTTCCCGCGTATATATATATATATATATATGCTTATTACCACTTAAAAAAGAGCTCTGGTGCCGATTCACATTATGATCTGAACTGCTCGTGGTATTCAACGCCTAAATACCCGGACAAACAAGCAGACCCACAACAATTATTTTTAGTCTATACAAACACTTGATACAGAGCTGCAATCGAACGCCATTCACCAAGTCACCAAGCTCCCAAACGTAGTCTTTTTTATTTAAGATTTTTCTGCAAATGCCATTCTCACTAGCTCGCGGTGCACGATGCTAATGAACAGAAGTCGTGCCGAACCACTGATGATTCATGTCATAATCTTCGAAAATAACGAACCCTAATTTTACAGACTGGTGCTGTGGAGCAGCATTCCAGTTCGAAATGAAGTTAGCCAGCTTTGAAGATAAATTCCAATTACCTTGTTGCTTTAGTTGCCTTAAGCGGAACTTCTGATAATGTGGTTCCCGGGTTCGAATCCCGGTTCAGCATAAAATCAGTCATTCGGTTTTACTCTCGAGTAGTTACGTTGTACCAGTTCTGGCGCACTTGTAGAAAGATTGTACCAGTTCTGGCGCACTGAGTCACAAGTACGACGTTCGTCGACTCACGATCCTAAAAAAAAAAAAAAAAAAAAAAAAAAAAAAAAAAAAAAAAAAAAAAAGGTTTTGGCATGCTCTGATCACGAATCTGCGGTCCATTTTTGCGTAGGATGCACGGTTCCGGAGATGTGCAGATCAATTAACTCTTATCTAATTGATATCCGCTTCGAGCCTCCACCGTCATTAGCGCTCCATTGTTCTTATCTACTTATCTATTGTTCATTCAATACCGTCATTATCTATTCTTCCTCAGCGTGATGATATTGTTATATACTCCTTTGTTCCTATCTACACTAATCTGACTCATTAATAAAACACATTACCCAATTTTGTTAAAATTTTTATTTATAAAATACAAAATCTTATTACTTATTATCTATAAAATAGGAGCGAAACATCTCATCCACTAAAATATCGTTGTACAATGTGTTCCCTGTAAATATACTCGTAAAACTATGCATTGAACATCCCTGAAACTTATATAGCAAATACATTAAGCAATATTCGCCACAAACTGAAGTCCACTCATTCTGAATCCTATCAACATTCCAGTTCCATCTTTTACAATTTCTTTTAAAAAACTCTAGATGATATCGTACAGGTGCCCGTCCGAATGAATCAAAATATTGACCGACGTCATTCGTATCGATATATAAAGCTACCCAATGTGACCCTGGTTTATCATCTGTATCCAAATTGCATATTATATACGTTGGTACGTGGGTGTACATGGGTAGTTTATTGGCAGCATAAACATTATTTTCTAGAGTGGGGTGAATCTTTTTCAGATGTTGTTGTACATCTAGTGTATCCATAATATTACTGCTATTAGTAGATTATTACAGTACCAATCTACTCAATGACTAATATAGGAATGATCAATTATAGTGATATCTAAATATTAAATTACATTCTTTGTGTTATACAAATCGTATTTGAGTCACCAATACACTGAACAAGACACGACAGGAAGGACGTAGGAATGTAGAGATAAGCAACAGAATGTAAGGTAAGCTTGTTGACGCATAAAGATACTATCAATTCTACTGCAGAAATTCTTTAGATTAGAATTATTACTCACTGGTACTATATAAGACCAAGCAACTGCAGTCATGGAGTTAGTGTATGGTCGTTTGACCGCAGTGGATCTATCAATACTACGTTTGTGTTACTTCAACGCATCAAAGGCCATGGATGTAAGTGTTTATTCTATTGACAAACTTACTTTTCTTTCTATTATTTTCTTACGTGTGTATGATTTAGTGTTAACAAATTATATTTAAATATTATGTGTGTGTATATGGTTAAGCCGTGGTAGCTCAGATGGTTAGCGCAAAATGTAAAATTCACAGGTACACAAGTACCTGGGTTCGATCCCCGCCGGCACCAATTAAATTGTTAATTACAATTTTAAGTGTTAATTTACCACGTGCTCAGCGGTGAAGGAAAACATCGTGAGGAATGCATGTCTGAGATAATTTCGAAGGCATGTGAAGTTTGCCAACACACATTGAGGTATCGCAGCGAACATTTCCTAGCCCTAAAACCCTCTCAGAAATGAGAGGAGGCCTATGTTCAGCAGTGGACTTTAATAGGTTGTAACTTTAGCTTTTTTAACTTTTATGATTAAGTGTTACCAAATTGATATTAACATGATAACTGTGTTGTTGCAGAAATCATTGAGCTTCGATGAAAATACATATAAACAGTATTACTACTCGCCACTCTCCCCTCAAGAAGAGAGTGATGACATCGTCATTAATAATAACACATGCGATGGTGGAAAAAGAAAATCGCAATCGATTGATCATTTTTTTGAAGCTGAATCAAAAATAAAAAAGAGGAAGCTGTTATCATCAACCGTAGCACGAGCCGCTAGAGATGGTGTATCATACATTTCTACTAATTCTGACGATGGAGACCAAGCGACGCATCTCATCAAAATTGAAATGTACGATATGAAGAAGCTATCCAAGATTCCAACTACTGATCATTGGAAACATGCTTCCACGAGGATTAAATATTACGTAAAGACTAATAAGGATAGCATCTACGACAACACAAACGCCCTCGTATACAATATTACAAAGACAATAGCAGAAAGTGAAAAAGTTAAAAAATACTTTTTTAACAATGACAGTCATTAGCTGATCATTAGTGAATGTGATTCTGTTTACTTAAATTACAGGAAGACAAGAGCAGAAGAAAGAGATGAGTGTGGCATACGTATACAGAACACATCATTGAAGAACAAAACTACAACACTGAGTGGAGATGAAAACGAGAAGAATATGCAGTACTCAAGAGCTGAATATCCATTCTTCAGTTCAAAATCTAGCCGGTTGCTCAGTTTCGAAAACTGGCCTCTCGTTATGCGACAGAAACCTGAAGATCTTGCAGAAGCCGGTTTCTTTTATACTGGCCATGCAGACAGGACCAAGTGTTTCCATTGTGGTGGTGGCTTAAAAGATTGGGAAGATGATGATGATCCTTGGCAGCAGCATGTTCAGTGGTTTAGTCAGTGTGCTTATGTAAAATTTAAACTCGAACAGAGTTTTGTATTAGATTAAATAGAATATTTATAAAGAAATAAAAAATAATATATTGCATACAATTTGTTTTATTTAATTTTATAATGTTTCACATAGTTACATACACACAAAATGCATTACACATAACTCATAAAATCTAACACACAACACATATTATAACCTTAACTACTATAGTCTACAGTAACATTTCTGTTTTTATCTATCTCAATAATATTATCAAACTCAGCATAAACTATACAGTTAATTGTTTGTATTAGTGAGGATTCAAATCGTACTTCTAATCTTACACTACCATGCTTTATGAGATTCCAATGAGCTGATGAGTTGGCTGATAAATCAGGAGTTAAGTCAAATGCTAATAGACAGTAACCTCTGGCATACTGTTCACAAGAGATTCCATTTCCTTCATTAAGAAAGTGAATACCAGTTCCCGAGAATAGAGTATGATATGCTGATGTAAATATGCTATTATTAAAAGATGGTTGCAAAGCTTTTGAAGGTATTTGTTGACCATCAATATATAAGCTGAAAGAATTAATACCATAGTTTTCAAAGTTAAATGGATTTTTAGTAAGGGAACCATTAAATGCAGAATTATTCACAAATCCAATTATACATCTTTTGGGTACCTGCCCTAAAAATATATTATCAAGAGTTTTTCCTTGAACACCCGATGGAATTGTTAAAACTTTTACTTCAGCTCGAGTAATAGGATATTTAGCAGTGGTAGAAGCTAAAACTTTTTGATGTGCGAGTAATACGCTTGGATTAATTCGTGCTCGTCGAACAATAAGAGTTGCGTCCGTAATGCAAACTTTAAACTTTACATCGTTTGACCCAGCAATTAAATTAAAGCTCTCTCTCGATCGAACCAATTTAACACTCATTTCAACACCATTAATTAAAAATTTATCTTGGTTGAAAATGTCACCGTGAAGATGACCAATCATTTCTATTTCCTTACTTTCACTAATCAATTCCTGTCTTTTAACAAATCCCATGTTTTTACCATCCGTAGAATCCATTTTTCCTGCTGTATCATCATACCAAAGACTACAAGTAAGATGAGATTGTTTAGCAGCAGGAGCATAGTTTAAAAGGGTTTCCATGTATGCTCGATATGCATAGGTATTATTAGGTGGTGATACAAGTTTTTGGTTTAAATAAACATCAAGTTGACTAAAAAGTGAATGCAGCCAATTATTTACAGGTGCTACTATTGTAGTAGATATCAAGTTAGTTGAATCTTGATTTAATACTTTTGCCTTTATGTGGAGTAATGTATGAGACAAATCTATGTAGTCATCGCCTGTCCCAGGAACTTGAAACTCGATAGGTCCATCATCACCAAGAGATGAAATTGGTTTATAATGAATCCACAATCCATTTTCAATGCTAGTTTGTGTAGACGGTAGTGCAAACAAATCCAATTCTGACTTAACGCACTCGCAAGAATGATTATGAAGGAAAGACATATTTAATTTGAAAATATATCTTTGTTATTTTTTGGTTTTAGACCAAGTTTTTTCGCAGCTTTCACTTTAGCAGTTAACGGTGGAATGAACGAGGTCAATCGTTTTCTTTTAGTTTTATACCCAGATCCTGTCATGTTAAATTGATCAATTTTCTCATAATCCTTTCGTTTTAAATTCGTACTAACTTGCTTTAGACGATCTTTTATTGAGGCTTCCATAGGACGCGCTTGAACCATATCCGATAAAAGTCCTACTCCAGCGCTTAATGCCTCCTTACCAATCACTCGAGCACCACTTGAAAGTAAAGGTAAAACTGATCTAAATAACCCCCCTAAGAAGCTCCCAATACCATGACCGCGTTGGTACGGTGCACCCTTATAAATTACTCCAACTCCTGACCCAGCTTGATGTGTATAATAATTTTCATATGGACATTTATGATGATCACGAAGAGAATTCATTATAATAATTTTCGGAAATGTAGTTTAATACACACGGTTCCAAACTGGAATGGTATTTTTTGTCCTGTGCTCGATCTTATAACTATTTCCAGCGTATCGAACTCTCTTCGCATAACAGGTAAGTAGTGAGGTTGAGAGAAAACGTGCATTTTATTTGCACCATAAATGTATTTTGTAGGATCTAATGAAATGACTCTTAGTAAAGGAGTCATAACATCACCCACAATCTGAGGATCGATAATGTCACAATATAGAAAGAGTTGAGATGGTAACCCTAAGTGTAAATTAGCAGGACACTTTCCAAAATTTCTCTCTAGGAGATTTTTATTTGGTTCATAACCTAGTTGTAAACTTAATTTGGGTGATAATGTTACGGATGTTATATTTTTATCCAAAACAGAAATAGACACAAATTTTGTTATTTCATCATAGCGAAATTTCAAGTTCTCTCCGATACCATTTAACACTCTTAAAATATGCTCAACGTTATCATAGTTGGTAGCTGGAATATGTTTCTTGTAGTACACTGTGGATGGTTTATCTTCATTAGGCATTAACATAGATTTTGTAATGTATATAACATTTTCATGATCTTGAACAGTAAACATGGTACATGGATATTGAAACTCGACAACTCCAACCGACCATTCACCTTCTAATTTAATAGCTTTCGGTAATTTCGTTGAAAAATTTGTGGTCTTGTTATTAGGAAAGTATTCCTTTGAACTATTGCTGAGCAAAGTTAAATAAAAACTTTCTTTATTCATATTTCTTTTAAACTAGAAGCTAAAATCCAACTGTTAAATTTGTCTGGATAACCTTTCCACTTCACTAATACTTCTTTTCTGTTACCTGAGTAACGAGTGTCAATTATTTTATCTATTTTATATTGTGAGGTGGGGTTGTAAGTGATTTTCTGTAATTCTCTTTCATAAAAAGTACCAACTATTGGTTCATTTTGTAAATCTGTTATTGTATAAACAACCCATGGAGATCTATCAATTATTGAAGATATAATAAATATTTCATCACTCCAATTTGATTCATATCCTTTTTGGAAAGCATGTTTATATTTAGTTATTCGAACATAATCACCCACATTGAAATTTGGTTTAGGATTTTCTAAAGAAAGTTTGTTTGACCGTCTATCGTAAAGATTAGTCCAAACTGTCATAATATTGTTGGAATTTACATCACATGGGCACATCTTAATACTAGAGTGAAAGCTGTGATTGTAAGAGTATATTAAATCTTGTAAAACATCTATATATCTATAAGTATTATTATGAGTGAAATAACGCCACATTTTCATTTTTAGTGTTCTTTGAAATCGTTCAACAATACTGGCCTTAATGTCAGGATTGTTAGTGGTATAGTAATTAATCTTTTTGGATTTAAAGTATTTTTGTACATCTTTTGAAACAAATTCTGTACCTTTATCAGATTGTATGTGAGTAGGTGTTAAATTACTTTCAGTAAATATACTTTCAAAACATTCTTTAGTTGTTTCTGAGTTTTTCTTTTTCATTGGTCTTGCAAAAGCATATTTACTAAATACATCAATAACACAAAGTATATACTTGAAACCATCATTATATTGAGAATAAGTTCGCATATCACTTAAATCAGCTTGCCACAGTTCATTAATATTTGATAGAATGTACCTATTACGCGGGAATTTTTTTCGAATGGGTTTATGTAATGTGTATGTTTCTTGTGATTTTAACCATTCCTTTACTTGTTTTTTATTCATTTTACCCTTCATGGCTTTTGATAATTTATCAATACTACCAAAACCAGCGGGATTAGATGGATCATAATAAATCCTGTTAATTTCTTCTAGTACGGGGTCCATTTTTCCCACTCAAGCCTTTTACGTATTTTAGTTGTAGACTTTTTATCTCTACTGCTCGGTGTAGAAAACTCTTGAAATTCAATCTCAGAGGGTTTGTTCACATCTATTGCTTGAAGTTGGTTAATAAACTCACATCTCTTTGGATTTCCAATATAAGTAAGTGGTACTTTAATATCTTTTAATGCTTCAGCAAATCTATCCCACCCTACTGGATCACTTCTTTTTAAGGGTCTTAGTGAATCATTTATTAAATCAACAATATTACTTCCAGGAATTTTTTCATTATCAATTATGACTAAACCTTCATTATCCCAATGTATTTTACCTTTACTTGTTTCAACTAAGTTTAATAATAACTGTCCTTTTTTATTATAAGTTTTTGGTATTAAACTGAGTATTTGAGCTGGTGTGTAAAGTGGATTTTCAACATTTTCTTTACTTTTGATGGATCGATTCTCCTCCAACAAAGATTCAGCATCAACTGAAGTTTTTAGATCTCTATCTTTATTTTTAAAACCAATTTTAGACTCGTTTGAATCTTCATTAGATGTATCAGAATAAATTGGTAATCTGAGTGGTTGACGATCCTCTTCGGTAAAATGAAGGTATCTTTGCAGTGTTTGTAAATATAACATCCATTTCTTTCGGTCTTCCGTCTTACTATTCATAATATTTTGCATTTCAATATCTAATCGAGATAAACTACTACTCGTATTAACCTTATTTTCTTGTTTTAATTTTTCAATCAATCCAGGTTCGATAAGTATCATTTTCTTTGCATTTTCCATGTTAACTGGCTAGTCCACTCACTAATCCACTCAATATTGCACCTAATATTATTGGCAAGAAAGCCCCTCCTTTTTGTATAATTATATTTTTTCTTAGTTTATGTTTACACTTACGCACTAGTTGACGGAGTATATTTTTGTGTTTATTCAATTTTTGTTTATCTTGATCTTTAAGAGGTACTTTTCCTTGTAAAACGTTATGAATACACTCACAAATACAGTTAATTTCTTCTTCATCACACGTTTTAAGTAATGCTCTTTGATATTTTGGTTTAAGCGTATGCAAAGCGTTTAGCAAATGTTTATGCGTTGTGAGTCGACGATGCATCATTTAGCAATGATTTGAAATGTTTGATTCTTGGTGTATTTAAACTCTTTTGTGGGGACGTAGACTGTGCAGAAACCATTAAATGGGAAGACATTTGTCTTGATACGACAAAAATCATTGGTATTCTGTTTTAAATCTACCATTAAATATCCATGCGCCTCTAGAGTTGCATCCCTGTAGGCATCTTCAATAAATTTTGGGTTATCTGGTGACACTTGTCGTGCTAAATATCTTATTTGAGTTTTATCTCGAGGGTTTTTAAAATATATTATATAACTTGAGTTTAAGGATATGTCTCTTTGCCCTTTACCCTGCTGAAATAAATTTTGTGTTAAATAAAATACACTAAGATTCCTGTGATGACTACCTTTTGTAAATATATCCACAATTCTTCCATCGGACTCTCTCATTAGATCATCAATAATAACAAGATGTGGGTTTTCACCGTCAAACATATTAACATTTGGAATTCCTTGATGGTAGTTAACATTTGGTAAATTATATAAAGGTTGCATTTCATCAAAGCACCATGTGATCTGATTAAAATCACAATTACATATTTCTGTAACTGATTTTATGAAATTTGTTACAAAATTTGACTTCCCACATCCACTTGGCCCCGCCACAATAGCAGTAAACGGATGGATAAAGTGAAACATTACACACGTCTAAAGTACTAAGGGGTGAAATAAAAAATGAAAGTGTTGGTGTTAACAATTAAAATATATTGCACACATTATATAAAACAGAATGATCTGTATACTATTTCTAACACAATTAGTACATCATAATTTTACAATCAACTCAACCTCAAATAAATGCACACACACACACACGCAAATATAAACAACAATTAACTTAAATTATTTACAATAAAACAACGATTAAATATGTAATAAACTCTACGTCATATTATACTATTATCATTATTTTACAATCAATACAAATTTTATTTACATGCAGACATAAAATTAAAAACTATCAACACTTAACGCAGTTTATAATGACCCCAAGCTAATGTTTCAATATTATTATCTAAAATATGCCTCTTTGTGTCATTATATGATAAACCAATCTTATTTAATTTTTGTGTAAAAATTGTGTGTTTAATTGATTTAAATCTAAGCATACTATAATATTGCACTTTTTTATTAAATAGAGAAGACTTATAATTATCCATGGTCATCTTTTTAGTGATACATTTATTTACCCCTTTTGCCTTGGCTATAGTCTTATTCTCTAAGTTAAAAGCGTACATTTTGGATCGTAAACCCACAAATTCTTTCATGATTTTACCATTATTTTCATCTTTAAAAAAACCTAATTTCTTTTTATTTAATTTTGGATATTCAAAAATATTATTTGCATCATAAGCTGAGGTATCAAAGTATGATGAAAGGTCAGGTTTTATATCAGAGTAAAAATCATCTGTAAATATATGATATATTAAACTATCCGTATCTGTATACAATAATTTGATTTTACTAAACTTTTTAACCATATAGTTATAATGAAAATCATACATTAATGTTTTTGAAATATCTAAAATGCAAAACCCTAAATAAATTGGTTTGTTATATATTAACTTTGTTTTTCGCAACTGAACCGCAACTAGGTTTTCCGAAAGTACTGAAAGACTATGAAATTGTGGTTTAGCGATTAGATCTTGAACACCTAAAGCTTTGCCCTGGTTCTCCCAGTGTGTAACTAATTTTATGTTAACCCTTTTTTCAATATTCTCCATAGTCTTTCCGAAGACTGAATTATTCATTAATTTATAAAAATCTTTTTCGAAATCTGATTTTGCTAACGTTCTTAATTTTGTGTTTAGATCTATGTACATCTTCAACCAGCGAGACTGTTTAAATTTTAAAACTCTATGAATTTTAGTTAATTTAACCCCCATTTCTATGCACTGCTTTAAATTTCTGTAATGAATTACATATTTATCTTTATTATTTAAATTTGGGACTAGTTTATTTTCATTATTATTGTCTGCACAAATGTTTTCGGGGCATAAAGGAAAGTCCGAATGTAAATCATGAAGTTCATCTGGATATTCCAAATCAACTTCTAAAATAAAACCGAAGTTCGATGTCTCAGACACATTAAATTCTGTATTCGGATTTACCCACTCGAATCCACCAGTAGGAAGACATTGAGACATAGCCCAACCATATAAATTGTTGGCATCAAAATATGTGATATATGAATTTGGTTTCCCTGCATCATAATCCCCCATATATTTGTTATTAGCTCTAGCATAACGATTACTACATTGAGATACATCACCCCTGATACCTGATCTAATAAATGCAATTTTCTCATAATCTGTTAAAAGTTCTAATTCTATTTTTGTATATTTTAACATTGCATCCCAACTTAAACCGGGTGCTGTGTAATAATGGGCAGGGTCTAAATCATAAGTATTAATACATAACTTTCTAAAGTTTTCAAATACATCGGTTAAAAGTAAAACGTCTGTTTTTAAATACAGGTTTGAATAATCTAGCATATTACAACACCCAAAGTGTTCCCAAACATCTTTAGCATGATGTAATCATCATTTGAAATATGGGAATCTGTGAGCGACCTATAAAAATTTTTTGTTCGGGGAGCGATGTTAGGCTTAAACTATCATAATTAGTCATAAGTTCATATGGATAAACGCCTTTCCGTTTTAAACGAAAGAAATCTTCATCATTAGGATAATTTCTACGTAATTCTTGAAATTGATCATTACTGAGATTTTTGGCCAATTCTTCTAATTTACATGATAAAAACTTAAATGAATCTATGAATCTTAATATAATTTCGTGGTTATTCATTTTTAATTTTTTGGAAAAGGATATATATTTTTCTTTATTTTGAGGGATAACTTCGACTTCACCATCACAAAAGTTTAACGCGTGAACAATAAAATGAGCATCATAGCGACTAAGGTTGTGTAAAAATATTGGTATATAACGAGGTTTTCTGAACTTCGAGCTACATGATCCGTGAGCAACACCTATAAAACTACCGGTGTACCAATCAAAATCATAAAAATGTTCTGCTAACTCTGTTTCACAAATATGACAAATGGTTGCATTTGAAATTTGGTTTTTGTCTTCATTTGTTAGCGGAAGTGGAGGATATTTTTGAATTCTATTTATTTCTTTGAGATTGTTAGATAAACTTTCCATAAACACTTGTGCACAGTTAGGTCCGCAATACGTTACATATTTTGATAATTTATCATCATATGAACATTTTATATAATAACCAAAACTATGTACTTCATGTTTCTGAATATTGTGTGTGAAAGGTTTGGAAGGATCGTTAGAACATGATTCTATTGGTTTTAAAAATGCTTCAAAATCAGCATAAACTACGAATGGTATCTTCAACTTTTTTTCATAACTATCAAATTTAATTTTATCATTTGAAATAGGTTGACCAAACCAATTCTTTTTTTTTTAAAGTTTCACTGTTTGGTAATTCTGTACAAATGTGGGCACAATCGTATTGTTCATGGTTATTTAAACTTTCCTTAGATGGAAAGTGAAGTAGACATGCTTCGCAAATGTACATGATGTGACCGTCTTTTGAAATTTGTTTACTAACTAACCGCGATAAATTTTTTATGTAACAATAATGATTTTTTGTATCCTTGGAAAAAATAATAAATTGATATGTCTATCTTTACGACACTTTGTTAAAAATAATGGACCTACTATAGAATTACATCGTTTTTCTTTATTATATTCTAACCCAAAAACATTAATACTAATATCATTTAATTTCTCTACTTTTGCTATGTCAGAAATTTTAACTGGAAAGGAAATACCATCAAATTTAAGTTTATTTGCATGTTTAACGTACGATGATACACGATCCGCGTCTTTGTTTACGGGATATAACGCCGAGAGTAACGCCCATTTAAAACAAAAATAATCCTTGCTTTTTACATTTATAACAGCCTTTTTTAATTTTATGTCACGAGGAAGATCTATGTATGAAGTACCGCGTAGGGGGTTAAATTTATTAACATTCATGTCTATAGATTTTATGTTTTTTAGACTCCATCCACTATCTTTTTTTCCAAATGCACTAATTTTAGTAGTAATTGTATCATTTAAACATGAAAAAAAAATATTTAAGTCATCTCCTTGACAAATAATATAGTTAAGCGTTTGAAAATCGAACGTATCATGAATATCTTTAGTTTGTTGAACAAAATCAGCATGCAATATGAAGTTTACTTTAAAAATTATGTGTTGATGAATACACTCTTGTATTAAAAATAAAATATCATCTTTAATAGAATTTAAAAATAGTTCAGGAGTTTCAAAATTTACCAATGTCGAACTATCTAATCTACTCTTGATTTTATAAGTTAAAATCCTATTTCCAAAAGCAGATTCAATAACACTAACGTTTGATAAAGAATTATGTGAATTTAAAAGATTATTTTTGTGAACATTACTTTTAAAATGATTAGCTAAATACCGTTTCTTGATAAATATATGACACGTTAGACATTCCACTTGATCATCGTTACTGATACTGTTCCCTGCAGAGGTAGGCGCTTCTGCTTCCGTTGTTGGTTTTTTGATGGTCATCTTTTTAGTGATACATTTATTTACCCCTTTTGCCTTGGCTATAGTCTTATTCTCTAAGTTAAAAGCGTACATTTTGGATCGTAAACCCACAAATTCTTTCATGATTTTACCATTATTTTCATCTTTAAAAAAACCTAATTTCTTTTTATTTAATTTTGGATATTCAAAAATATTATTTGCATCATAAGCTGAGGTATCAAAGTATGATGAAAGGTCAGGTTTTATATCAGAGTAAAAATCATCTGTAAATATATGATATATTAAACTATCCGTATCTGTATACAATAATTTGATTTTACTAAACTTTTTAACCATATAGTTATAATGAAAATCATACATTAATGTTTTTGAAATATCTAAAATGCAAAACCCTAAATAAATTGGTTTGTTATATATTAACTTTGTTTTTCGCAACTGAACCGCAACTAGGTTTTCCGAAAGTACTGAAAGACTATGAAATTGTGGTTTAGCGATTAGATCTTGAACACCTAAAGCTTTGCCCTGGTTCTCCCAGTGTGTAACTAATTTTATGTTAACCCTTTTTTCAATATTCTCCATAGTCTTTCCGAAGACTGAATTATTCATTAATTTATAAAAATCTTTTTCGAAATCTGATTTTGCTAACGTTCTTAATTTTGTGTTTAGATCTATGTACATCTTCAACCAGCGAGACTGTTTAAATTTTAAAACTCTATGAATTTTAGTTAATTTAACCCCCATTTCTATGCACTGCTTTAAATTTCTGTAATGAATTACATATTTATCTTTATTATTTAAATTTGGGACTAGTTTATTTTCATTATTATTGTCTGCACAAATGTTTTCGGGGCATAAAGGAAAGTCCGAATGTAAATCATGAAGTTCATCTGGATATTCCAAATCAACTTCTAAAATAAAACCGAAGTTCGATGTCTCAGACACATTAAATTCTGTATTCGGATTTACCCACTCGAATCCACCAGTAGGAAGACATTGAGACATAGCCCAACCATATAAATTGTTGGCATCAAAATATGTGATATATGAATTTGGTTTCCCTGCATCATAATCCCCCATATATTTGTTATTAGCTCTAGCATAACGATTACTACATTGAGATACATCACCCCTGATACCTGATCTAATAAATGCAATTTTCTCATAATCTGTTAAAAGTTCTAATTCTATTTTTGTATATTTTAACATTGCATCCCAACTTAAACCGGGTGCTGTGTAATAATGGGCAGGGTCTAAATCATAAGTATTAATACATAACTTTCTAAAGTTTTCAAATACATCGGTTAAAAGTAAAACGTCTGTTTTTAAATACAGGTTTGAATAATCTAGCATATTACAACACCCAAAGTGTTCCCAAACATCTTTAGCATGATGTAATCATCATTTGAAATATGGGAATCTGTGAGCGACCTATAAAAATTTTTTGTTCGGGGAGCGATGTTAGGCTTAAACTATCATAATTAGTCATAAGTTCATATGGATAAACGCCTTTCCGTTTTAAACGAAAGAAATCTTCATCATTAGGATAATTTCTACGTAATTCTTGAAATTGATCATTACTGAGATTTTTGGCCAATTCTTCTAATTTACATGATAAAAACTTAAATGAATCTATGAATCTTAATATAATTTCGTGGTTATTCATTTTTAATTTTTTGGAAAAGGATATATATTTTTCTTTATTTTGAGGGATAACTTCGACTTCACCATCACAAAAGTTTAACGCGTGAACAATAAAATGAGCATCATAGCGACTAAGGTTGTGTAAAAATATTGGTATATAACGAGGTTTTCTGAACTTCGAGCTACATGATCCGTGAGCAACACCTATAAAACTACCGGTGTACCAATCAAAATCATAAAAATGTTCTGCTAACTCTGTTTCACAAATATGACAAATGGTTGCATTTGAAATTTGGTTTTTGTCTTCATTTGTTAGCGGAAGTGGAGGATATTTTTGAATTCTATTTATTTCTTTGAGATTGTTAGATAAACTTTCCATAAACACTTGTGCACAGTTAGGTCCGCAATACGTTACATATTTTGATAATTTATCATCATATGAACATTTTATATAATAACCAAAACTATGTACTTCATGTTTCTGAATATTGTGTGTGAAAGGTTTGGAAGGATCGTTAGAACATGATTCTATTGGTTTTAAAAATGCTTCAAAATCAGCATAAACTACGAATGGTATCTTCAACTTTTTTTCATAACTATCAAATTTAATTTTATCATTTGAAATAGGTTGACCAAACCAATTCTTTTTTTTTTAAAGTTTCACTGTTTGGTAATTCTGTACAAATGTGGGCACAATCGTATTGTTCATGGTTATTTAAACTTTCCTTAGATGGAAAGTGAAGTAGACATGCTTCGCAAATGTACATGATGTGACCGTCTTTTGAAATTTGTTTACTAACTAACCGCGATAAATTTTTTATGTAACAATAATGATTTTTTGTATCCTTGGAAAAAATAATAAATTGATATGTCTATCTTTACGACACTTTGTTAAAAATAATGGACCTACTATAGAATTACATCGTTTTTCTTTATTATATTCTAACCCAAAAACATTAATACTAATATCATTTAATTTCTCTACTTTTGCTATGTCAGAAATTTTAACTGGAAAGGAAATACCATCAAATTTAAGTTTATTTGCATGTTTAACGTACGATGATACACGATCCGCGTCTTTGTTTACGGGATATAACGCCGAGAGTAACGCCCATTTAAAACAAAAATAATCCTTGCTTTTTACATTTATAACAGCCTTTTTTAATTTTATGTCACGAGGAAGATCTATGTATGAAGTACCGCGTAGGGGGTTAAATTTATTAACATTCATGTCTATAGATTTTATGTTTTTTAGACTCCATCCACTATCTTTTTTTCCAAATGCACTAATTTTAGTAGTAATTGTATCATTTAAACATGAAAAAAAAATATTTAAGTCATCTCCTTGACAAATAATATAGTTAAGCGTTTGAAAATCGAACGTATCATGAATATCTTTAGTTTGTTGAACAAAATCAGCATGCAATATGAAGTTTACTTTAAAAATTATGTGTTGATGAATACACTCTTGTATTAAAAATAAAATATCATCTTTAATAGAATTTAAAAATAGTTCAGGAGTTTCAAAATTTACCAATGTCGAACTATCTAATCTACTCTTGATTTTATAAGTTAAAATCCTATTTCCAAAAGCAGATTCAATAACACTAACGTTTGATAAAGAATTATGTGAATTTAAAAGATTATTTTTGTGAACATTACTTTTAAAATGATTAGCTAAATACCGTTTCTTGATAAATATATGACACGTTAGACATTCCACTTGATCATCGTTACTGATACTGTTCCCTGCAGAGGTAGGCGCTTCTGCTTCCGTTGTTGGTTTTTTGATGGTCATCTTTTTAGTGATACATTTATTTACCCCTTTTGCCTTGGCTATAGTCTTATTCTCTAAGTTAAAAGCGTACATTTTGGATCGTAAACCCACAAATTCTTTCATGATTTTACCATTATTTTCATCTTTAAAAAAACCTAATTTCTTTTTATTTAATTTTGGATATTCAAAAATATTATTTGCATCATAAGCTGAGGTATCAAAGTATGATGAAAGGTCAGGTTTTATATCAGAGTAAAAATCATCTGTAAATATATGATATATTAAACTATCCGTATCTGTATACAATAATTTGATTTTACTAAACTTTTTAACCATATAGTTATAATGAAAATCATACATTAATGTTTTTGAAATATCTAAAATGCAAAACCCTAAATAAATTGGTTTGTTATATATTAACTTTGTTTTTCGCAACTGAACCGCAACTAGGTTTTCCGAAAGTACTGAAAGACTATGAAATTGTGGTTTAGCGATTAGATCTTGAACACCTAAAGCTTTGCCCTGGTTCTCCCAGTGTGTAACTAATTTTATGTTAACCCTTTTTTCAATATTCTCCATAGTCTTTCCGAAGACTGAATTATTCATTAATTTATAAAAATCTTTTTCGAAATCTGATTTTGCTAACGTTCTTAATTTTGTGTTTAGATCTATGTACATCTTCAACCAGCGAGACTGTTTAAATTTTAAAACTCTATGAATTTTAGTTAATTTAACCCCCATTTCTATGCACTGCTTTAAATTTCTGTAATGAATTACATATTTATCTTTATTATTTAAATTTGGGACTAGTTTATTTTCATTATTATTGTCTGCACAAATGTTTTCGGGGCATAAAGGAAAGTCCGAATGTAAATCATGAAGTTCATCTGGATATTCCAAATCAACTTCTAAAATAAAACCGAAGTTCGATGTCTCAGACACATTAAATTCTGTATTCGGATTTACCCACTCGAATCCACCAGTAGGAAGACATTGAGACATAGCCCAACCATATAAATTGTTGGCATCAAAATATGTGATATATGAATTTGGTTTCCCTGCATCATAATCCCCCATATATTTGTTATTAGCTCTAGCATAACGATTACTACATTGAGATACATCACCCCTGATACCTGATCTAATAAATGCAATTTTCTCATAATCTGTTAAAAGTTCTAATTCTATTTTTGTATATTTTAACATTGCATCCCAACTTAAACCGGGTGCTGTGTAATAATGGGCAGGGTCTAAATCATAAGTATTAATACATAACTTTCTAAAGTTTTCAAATACATCGGTTAAAAGTAAAACGTCTGTTTTTAAATACAGGTTTGAATAATCTAGCATATTACAACACCCAAAGTGTTCCCAAACATCTTTAGCATGATGTAATCATCATTTGAAATATGGGAATCTGTGAGCGACCTATAAAAATTTTTTGTTCGGGGAGCGATGTTAGGCTTAAACTATCATAATTAGTCATAAGTTCATATGGATAAACGCCTTTCCGTTTTAAACGAAAGAAATCTTCATCATTAGGATAATTTCTACGTAATTCTTGAAATTGATCATTACTGAGATTTTTGGCCAATTCTTCTAATTTACATGATAAAAACTTAAATGAATCTATGAATCTTAATATAATTTCGTGGTTATTCATTTTTAATTTTTTGGAAAAGGATATATATTTTTCTTTATTTTGAGGGATAACTTCGACTTCACCATCACAAAAGTTTAACGCGTGAACAATAAAATGAGCATCATAGCGACTAAGGTTGTGTAAAAATATTGGTATATAACGAGGTTTTCTGAACTTCGAGCTACATGATCCGTGAGCAACACCTATAAAACTACCGGTGTACCAATCAAAATCATAAAAATGTTCTGCTAACTCTGTTTCACAAATATGACAAATGGTTGCATTTGAAATTTGGTTTTTGTCTTCATTTGTTAGCGGAAGTGGAGGATATTTTTGAATTCTATTTATTTCTTTGAGATTGTTAGATAAACTTTCCATAAACACTTGTGCACAGTTAGGTCCGCAATACGTTACATATTTTGATAATTTATCATCATATGAACATTTTATATAATAACCAAAACTATGTACTTCATGTTTCTGAATATTGTGTGTGAAAGGTTTGGAAGGATCGTTAGAACATGATTCTATTGGTTTTAAAAATGCTTCAAAATCAGCATAAACTACGAATGGTATCTTCAACTTTTTTTCATAACTATCAAATTTAATTTTATCATTTGAAATAGGTTGACCAAACCAATTCTTTTTTTTTTTAAAGTTTCACTGTTTGGTAATTCTGTACAAATGTGGGCACAATCGTATTGTTCATGGTTATTTAAACTTTCCTTAGATGGAAAGTGAAGTAGACATGCTTCGCAAATGTACATGATGTGACCGTCTTTTGAAATTTGTTTACTAACTAACCGCGATAAATTTTTTATGTAACAATAATGATTTTTTGTATCCTTGGAAAAAATAATAAATTGATATGTCTATCTTTACGACACTTTGTTAAAAATAATGGACCTACTATAGAATTACATCGTTTTTCTTTATTATATTCTAACCCAAAAACATTAATACTAATATCATTTAATTTCTCTACTTTTGCTATGTCAGAAATTTTAACTGGAAAGGAAATACCATCAAATTTAAGTTTATTTGCATGTTTAACGTACGATGATACACGATCCGCGTCTTTGTTTACGGGATATAACGCCGAGAGTAACGCCCATTTAAAACAAAAATAATCCTTGCTTTTTACATTTATAACAGCCTTTTTTAATTTTATGTCACGAGGAAGATCTATGTATGAAGTACCGCGTAGGGGGTTAAATTTATTAACATTCATGTCTATAGATTTTATGTTTTTTAGACTCCATCCACTATCTTTTTTTCCAAATGCACTAATTTTAGTAGTAATTGTATCATTTAAACATGAAAAAAAAATATTTAAGTCATCTCCTTGACAAATAATATAGTTAAGCGTTTGAAAATCGAACGTATCATGAATATCTTTAGTTTGTTGAACAAAATCAGCATGCAATATGAAGTTTACTTTAAAAATTATGTGTTGATGAATACACTCTTGTATTAAAAATAAAATATCATCTTTAATAGAATTTAAAAATAGTTCAGGAGTTTCAAAATTTACCAATGTCGAACTATCTAATCTACTCTTGATTTTATAAGTTAAAATCCTATTTCCAAAAGCAGATTCAATAACACTAACGTTTGATAAAGAATTATGTGAATTTAAAAGATTATTTTTGTGAACATTACTTTTAAAATGATTAGCTAAATACCGTTTCTTGATAAATATATGACACGTTAGACATTCCACTTGATCATCGTTACTGATACTGTTCCCTGCAGAGGTAGGCGCTTCTGCTTCCGTTGTTGGTTTTTTGATGATCTTGGGTTCTTTGCTGCTCGTTCGCTTCGTTCCTCTTCCAAGTTGTAGTGGTTGACTACTAAAATGTTTAAATTTATTAAAAACTGTACAAGACATTGTGTAAATTATGATCGAAATGAATGTTTATTTTACTTACTTAAACTGTGTTTCAACCATCGCACAGTGATTATACAAATCATCATCATACGATGAATCGAACAGTTGATCCTTCCCCATTTCATCACAAACTTTAGACAACTCCTGATTTAATTCGCTGTTGAATAGTTCCGTATTCTCTTCCATGGTTGTGGAAAAGAAAGCACTGGTGCACACTTCACTGAAGTTTGCCATCCTTATAGTAAAGAAGAAATTAAGTAGCAGAGTAAGTAACAGTTCAGTGTTGGTAGACCAACTGATACCCAAATTTCAAATATTTAAGTCGGATATTTAAGTCTAACAAAGGATTAGAAATAGAATATAATGAGTACACGGAAGTAATTTAAGTAAACAGAACCACATTCACTAATGATCAGCTAATGACTGTCATTGTTAAAAAAGTATTTTTTAACTTTTTCACTTTCTGCTATTGTCTTTGTAATATTGTATACGAGGGCGTTTGTGTTGTCGTAGATGCTATCCTTATTAGTCTTTACGTAATATTTAATCCTCGTGGAAGCATGTTTCCAATGATCAGTAGTTGGAATCTTGGATAGCTTCTTCATATCGTACATTTCAATTTTGATGAGTTGCGTCGCTTGGTCTTCATCGTCAGAATTAGTAGAAATGTATGATACACCATCTCTAGCGGCTCGTGCTACGGTTGATGATAACAGCTTCCTCTTTTTTATTTTTGATTCAGCTTCAAAAAATGATCAATCGATTGCGATTTTCTTTTTCCACCATCGCATGTGTTATTATTAATGACGATGTCATCACTCTCTTCTTGAGGGGAGAGTGGCGAGTAGTAATACTGTTTATATGTATTTTCATCGAAGCTCAATGATTTCTGCAACAACACAGTTATCATGTTAATATCAATTTGGTAACACTTAATCATAAAAGTTAAAAAAGCTAAAGTTACAACCTATTAAAGTCCACTGCTGAACATAGGCCTCCTCTCATTTCTGAGAGGGTTTTAGGGCTAGGAAATGTTCGCTGCGATACCTCAATGTGTGTTGGCAAACTTCACATGCCTTCGAAATTATCTCAGACATGCATTCCTCACGATGTTTTCCTTCACCGCTGAGCACGTGGTAAATTAACACTTAAAATTGTAATTAACAATTTAATTGGTGCCGGCGGGGATCGAACCCGGGTCGCGTACTGTGAATTTTACATTTTGCGCTAACCATCTGAGCTACCACGGCTTAACCATATACACACACATAATATTTAAATATAATTTGTTAACACTAAATCATACACACGTAAGAAAATAACAGAAAGAAAAGTAAGTTTGTCAATAGAATAAACACTTACATCCATGGCCTTTGATGCGTTGAAGTAACACAAACGTAGTATTGATAGATCCACTGCGGTCAAACGACCATACACTAACTCCATGACTGCAGTTGCTTGGTCTTATATAGTACCAGTGAGTAATAATTCTAATCTAAAGAATTTCTGCAGTAGAATTGATAGTATCTTTATGCGTCAACAAGCTTACCTTACATTCTGTTGCTTATCTCTACATTCCTACGTCCTTCCTGTCGTGTCTTGTTCAGTGTATTGGTGACTCAAATACGATTTGTATAACACAAAGAATGTAATTTAATATTTAGATATCACTATAATTGATCATTCCTATATTTGTCATTGAGTAGATTGGTACTGTAATAATCTACTAATAGCAGTAATATTATGGATACACTAGATGTACAACAACATCTGAAAAAGATTCACCCCACTCTAGAAAATAATGTTTATGCTGCCAATAAACTACCCATGTACACCCACGTACCAACGTATATAATATGCAATTTGGATACAGATGATAAACCAGGGTCACATTGGGTAGCTTTATATATCGATACGAATGACGTCGGTCAATATTTTGATTCATTCGGACGGGCACCTGTACGATATCATCTAGAGTTTTTTAAAAGAAATTGTAAAAGATGGAACTGGAATGTTGATAGGATTCAGAATGAGTGGACTTCAGTTTGTGGCGAATATTGCTTAATGTATTTGCTATATAAGTTTCAGGGATGTTCAATGCATAGTTTTACGAGTATATTTACAGGGAACACATTGTACAACGATATTTTAGTGGATGAGATGTTTCGCTCCTATTTTATAGATAATAAGTAATAAGATTTTGTATTTTATAAATAAAAATTTTAACAAAATTGGGTAATGTGTTTTATTAATGAGTCAGATTAGTGTAGATAGGAACAAAGGAGTATATAACAATATCATCACGCTGAGGAAGAATAGATAATGACGGTATTGAATGAACAATAGATAAGTAGATAAGAACAATGGAGCGCTAATGACGGTGGAGGCTCGAAGCGGATATCAATTAGATAAGAGTTAATTGATCTGCACATCTCCGGAACCGTGCATCCTACGCAAAAATGGACCGCAGATTCGTGATCAGAGCATGCCAAAACCTTTTTTTTTTTTTTTTTTTTTTTTTTTTTTTTTTTTTTTTTTTTTTTTTTTTTTAGAATCGTGAGTCGACGAACGTCGTACTTGTGACTCAGTGCACCAGAACTGGTACAATCTTTCTACAAGTGCGCCAGAACTGGTACAACGTAACTACTCTCTCGCTACAGTCTACACTCACGTTACAAAACACAGCAGCATTATGTTGCAGCGTGGCTCTACCTACGTGGTAGATTCATGGTGCAGCTTTATTATGGCACAAACACGAATGTATCAGCTTGACCGAGAAAGGACCACATTCGCATAGAATACCAGCCCAAAACAGCAGTTTATTGCTGATGAGTTTAGTATGGCGAACAACGAAATTTGGACCCGCTTTATACTAATATGACCAGGCATTTGTTATTAGTTCTTAAGACGGTTCCCCTAGCGAGAGACCTTGAGCGTTCGGTCCCATACAATCCACGCGCTCTCGCTATAATATATCACGGAAAAATACGCCCGAATATATGAAATTATTTCAATTAACAGAGATAAGTGAACTTAAGAAATTAAATAAAACGTGTAGAATATAGATTTTTAAATTATCTATCCATTAGTGTAATTCTCAAATGATTAGAGCATTTCCTTTAGCAACAGATGCATGTAATCAATAACTTTAGTCATTTTTTAAAAGTAGATTTTAAATGTATTCATAACACATAAAAACAAATTAGAACCTGGAATGTGATGATAGGATATCGAACATTAATAATGAGATAATAGTCTCTGAAAAACGCACTTTTGCCAGGTTTTGGTCAGGGTACCGCCTTACAACGTATCCAATACTTAATCACGGATAGATGTAGGTGCCTAACGCAGGCCGCAGTATCCGCGAACAGGAGGTGTATGAATATCCACAACCTGATACCCTCCCATGGATATAGTAAGAAGCGACATGGAGAAACTAACCAGGAGATGGGCAGTAGCGTTTCCTGATACAGAATAGGATAATAAAAAAACCGCACATGCCAACCCTCGTATCAAGCGTGCCACTACGGCAGATATGGCGCATATTTGTCGTTATGATGAAATCTGAGAGGAAGCATATGTTTAGCTTTAGAGTTTTATAGGCTGTAATTAATGAATATACGAGGGCGGCACTGAAAATTTCGGGAATCAAGAAAGTGATCCAACATTACTATTTAAAAATATATTTATTGCTTTTCGAAGTATTCTCCGCGAAATTTGACACATTTTTTCATACGATGGAACCAATCATTGAAGCAACCATTC
The DNA here is from genome assembly GCA_036936625.1 of Parnassius smintheus behrii. NCBI lineage: Eukaryota > Metazoa > Arthropoda > Insecta > Lepidoptera > Papilionidae > Parnassius > Parnassius smintheus. The sequence continues at coordinate 15,769,605 of JAUPFT010000019.1, forward strand.
CATTCGGAAGTTGGGGTCTCAAAATTGGCCGTTTTGTAGGCGTCCACAGCTCCTTCAGGTGATGAAAATCTTTGTCCACGCAATTTTTTCTTTATTTTAGGGAAAGTATAGAAATCACTAGGGCTTGGGTCGGGGCTGTATGGCGGATGGTCTAATAATTCTATGTTTTCTTGCTCTAAAAACACTTTTGTTCTGTGTGCGGTGTGAGAACTCGCATTGTCGTGATGGAGGATGATGCGGCGGTTACACTTCTCTTTACGGAGTTCGGAAACGACCTGTGGCAAACAAATGCTAGCATACCATTCTGCATTAACTGTTCTTTGTCCCTGAAGAGGAATAGTCGTAACATGGTCAGTTTTGGAGACAAACGTGGCCACCATTTTTTTTGCAACACTCCGTGAACGAACAATTTTTGTTCGCTTAAGCTCGTTTTTGAACATCCAAACTCGTGACTGGTTTTTTGTTTCGGGTTCTTACGCGTATATCCAGGATTCATCACCTGAGACGATGTTGTATACATCATTTGAGGATCCTGCGTGTAATCTTCCGAGAGTTCTGACGCACCAAGTAACGCGAGCCGCTTTTTGCTCTTCCCAGAGCAAATGTGGTATCCATCGGGAAAACACCTTTTTTGCACCTAATTGTTCATGCAAGATTATTTGTATTTGACTCATGCCAATGTCTAAAGTTGCTTGAATTTCGCGGTATGTGACATGTCGATCTTCCTCAATCAGCTTACGTAGATAATCAACGTTTTTTTGAGTGATAGCAGTTTTTGGACGACCTTGAAAGGTATCATCACTGAGCTTGACACGTCCACGTTGAAATTCAGCAAACCAGCGATAAATTGTGGTTTTGAATGGGGCTTCATCACCAAATGCAGAAATCATCCGGTCAACACACTGTTTTTGTGTTAAACCACTTCGAAAGTCATAATAAATCATCGCTCTTGAATTTTCTCGAGTCAATTCCATTTTCTCAACGACTGAACAAGTTTGACAAAACCTTGTGACAAGACCGAGAATCTTTTTTTAAATAAATAAATGGTAATCGATTTTTAAAACTAAGGAGTTTTCAATTAAAAGATTTTAATATGACAGGAACAGTGAAAATATTCCATTCCCGATACTTTTAGTGCAGCCTAGTATGAATGATACATTAAACGCACCAGTAGGCATGCTGAAGTGCTAATTCTTTGGCTATATAACTCAAAAAACTAGTTGGTCCCTCATCTTGAAAGGTCCCGAGTGGTACCTTCATATCAGAGGGTGGAGATAGTCTGCTACTAGGGGGAGTGACGACCTGGTAGGATATATCATAGTGACTTTGGACAGTGTTTTGTGACTTTACTTGGATAGGCTTTTGTTCAGCTGTAGACTTGAGAGGGACCGTAATTTGGTTTAATGATGATGATGATTCACTTATTTACCAACAGGTGGTGTGCACTCGTTGTGTCATCCGCATTTACGTAAAAAGTACCCGGATGACCGAGCTTTGCTCTGTTTTTTTTTTTTGAAATTACATTTAGATACAAATTACATACATATGAAACAAAAATAATATCTTTTGATTTTATTGACATAATAGAAAAAACCGAACTGGTTATTTGAATAAAAAATCATAAGTGCAATTAGTTTTATTAAAATTTTTGTATTTTTAAAAAATACTAAAAAAAAGGCTCGAAATGATAGATTTTCTCATAAAAGAAGGGAACTTGAAGAAAAAAGAAAAATAGTCGGACCGAAGACAGGACGCGAATCAAGGCATTACAATTTCGCGACCGCTCGATATCCACTTTAGCTATTACGATCATTAACACGGTGTCAAAATTTACTTTCTTATATTTTTGCAGTTTTTCATTGCCTGAAAACACGGACAAAAAAACATTTTCTAAAAATAAATCCTAGCTAGATCGATTTATTTTCCCCGAAACTCCGTGGACACTAAATTTTATGAAAATCGTTGGAGCCGTTTCCGAGATTCCGATTATATATATACAAGAATTGCTCGTTTAAAGGTATAGGATACATTAAAAAATCTATGTTCAATAGAAAACAAATTTTAAAGATACTGTTGAGATGTAATTTAATGTCTATTTTTTTTAATGTTTAACGCAAAACAAAGTATAAAATATGTCGTTAATGTTATTTACTTATTTATTTAATAATTTATGTACACACATACTTCGATAGGAAAATGGTAAAAACATAAGTGTGTAAAAAGGCACCGTTTATTCCAGAATGAAATTTCTTCCAGCAGGCCTAATGAAGGAAATAGAGGTAGTCAGTGTGCACTTTATAAAATATACATATAAACACACACACACACACACACACACACACACACACACACACATATATATATATATATATATATATATATATATATATATATATATATATATATGTAAACATAAATATCGAATACAAATATAATATACCTATAACAAAAAATATAATTCAATATATTACATTTTTAATGTTTTACAAAAGTAAAGTAAAGTTACAGCCTATATACGTCCCACTGCTGGGCACAGGCCTCCCTCATTTCTGAGAGGGTTTTTTTACAAGATGGAGGGATGTTTTACAAGAGTAGGGTTATATTATTCCTAGGGTTATATTATATATTTATACCCGGTATACTCTTTATAATAAAAATCGACGAATTAGATTAAGATTATTTAGTATTTTCAAAATATTTAAATCCTACCGTATAACTGTTCTTTTCATAGCTGCTAATAAAGGAAATAAAAATATCTGAAGCGCGTTAAACCAGAATTTACATGTAATTAGCCCACCAAAATTTACGGGTAACGAATGTCCTCCCTAAAACGTGAGTAAGCCAAGGAGTTTATAATTTTACTTTAGTTCGCTAAAATGTCAATTTATCGATAGACTTCTCAAGCGACGCATTGGGCAACAAATCGCAATTTTCGCGCGGGAATACAAGTAATCCAGAGAGTTCCTAGGGAAATAAATCAATATCTAATATGTTGACGGTATCTACCGTAAATATTATAACATTAGATATCGTACGGTTAATAACATTGTAGTTTGAAAATTCGTAAGATACAGTGTAGGGGCGGCGTAGGCGAATCCACTACCCTGTATTAGGCGAATCCACTATATCATCCCGTGGGTGTGGCAACAAGGAAAGAACGAAGAAGAAAAGTTTTTTTAAAGCAATTTAATAAACGTAAAAACTGTGGTAGCCAACCTGGCTGCCAAGCGTGGCAGCTATGTTAAATATTCTGCTACGTGGCGACTTATAAGAGATAGATAGATATATATGTTTAGCAGTCTGATGGACTGTGAAAATGATGACTAACTGAAGTACTTAAGTGCATTTTGGTTTTTCTTTTTCCTTCTCAGTTTGTTAGTCCTCAGCTGGATATAGGTCTTTACTGTTGGAAGAAGGATTTTAAGGGCATAATCGCAACGATTGACGATCGCAGCCTTTAGACGCACGAAGTTATAATCTCCGAAAAATAAAATCCAAGAAGGCACGCCCTACCTAAGTAACACAAAAGTGTGGAGCAAAATTATAGGTAATTCATTAAGGCACTCTTAAATCCACAATTTCTAGATATTGGACCTCCTCCCCCCCTTTGTAGATATGAATCAAAATTCAGATGCATTATCATCTCTGAGGTGTAGAATCGAATACCTCCCTACTAGTGAAAGGAGTCTTCGTTTATTATCACCACACGAAACACTATGCTAACACTTTGCTGCTATTTTATGTCACCATACGAAACTTGAAAATAAGAGTATACAACCAGTGCGTGTTGCCAGTTATGACATGATGATGCCGTATGAGGAAGCTCAAGGTCGCTCAGCGAGCTATGGATAGACTTAGAATTGAGGATATCCGCAGTAGAACTAGAGTGAACGAGATAGTCCAACGGATTAGTGGGCTGAAGTGAAATCTATTTTACGCTGGTATTCTGTGCAAGCGTAACATACTCGTAACACACATAAACGGAACGAGCAAGATAAACCCCAATTTACTGTTTCAAATTTTGTTTTTTGTTTTTAAAATATTTGCATTTATTCAAATTAAATATTATAATTCGAAATGAAATTATCACTTTTAATAATAATAAAAAACGGAAAAAGAATTGACTCTACAATTTCTTGCCGGTTTTTCTCTTCACAGGTCTCACTTATTGAAGCCATGGTAAAGGGGAATGCCCAGTCTTCATAGACACTTCGGCCATGAGTGCCCACATATAAAAGCATATAGATATGATAATATGCAATTAAAACAATGAAATGGTAAAGGAATTGCTTTAAAAAAAGTCGGGGTTTTGAAAATATTTGAAGTTTTTATTTTCACAAATGCAGTTTTTTTAACAACTATTTTTATCGATTTTATCGCGTTTTATTTCTTTGATTTTTAATTCCAGACATTTCGGGTGCTTTCCAGCACCCATGGTTACGGCTGACTGAGGTGACCGACGTCCCAATATCAGTGTTAACCCGGAGTACCTTCAGATTTTTAATTTTTATTTATTGTCCGATCTACAGAATGAACTTACTGTGTCTAGAAGTCTTGCAGTGGTATGCTTGGGTTTTTAATTTCATTAATTACAGGGTCCTAAGCAGGTGGTAGTACCAAGCCTCCTTCCTAAAAAAGAATTTATATATTAGATATTATATAGAATTTATATAATAAAATACACTTTACGACTAATAGTGATGACTTGCAATTCTAGCCCTAAGTAAAGATCAGCTAGGGCTTAACTTTATTCCTTCCATAATGCTGCTCCTCTGGTTATTACAAAGTTCTATCCGGTAGCAACCATTAAATCTTATATGCTCACCATAATAGTAGCAAGCTTGCTTTAATTGGTATGTGACACAAGCAATTAATATTAAGTCGCTGTAAGTTAAAACAGGAAATTCCCTAACATTTTAAAGTCTACATTTATATTTCTAAAGTCTGCCTGCCCTAGCTCTATTTAGATTGTTTTCCCTAGCATACTCAGAAAAATCATTATTTGTCTCCATATTTTGATGAACTATTTCAAGTATTTGAGCCGCATCATCCCTGTCCCTTATTTTTGTGTGGAATTTATTAACTATAGCAGAAGCCACAGCAGTCTATCATCAAATGTGTAGAAGCCCTGTTAAAGTAATTTTGATGAAATATTTTAAATTCAGTTTTAAAAATGCCATTCACCACCTCTACTACCCATATCGACACATAGTCACAGCTCTGGATTTATTAGCATATCTTGTCATTAACTGAGATTCACCATCTGCTGGAGACATTTCTGCGACCCTTAGACATCCACATCTATCCTCGATTACAAATCAAAATGCAGATGCGTTGTCACCCGTGAGGACTAAGATCATTTTCTCGTTTCCAGTAAAAAGGGTCTCCGGTTCTCTACACTCACCATACAAAACACAGCAGCATTAAGCTACTATTTCACGCTGGTATTCTGTGAGAGGGTGCTCCTTCGCCGGTCGAGCCGACCCATTCATGTTACAACTATACTTCTAATATAACTGCAGCATGGCTCTACCAAGTATAACACACATACATAGTACTTGTCACTATGTATGTTTGTTATCGCAAAATGTAGTTAATCACAAAAGAGACATACTTGCAATGCTGATGGAACTGTTACAACCTGGTAAAAAACATTGTGCTTTTATATAATTAGTTAGCAGTACACTGTGTGATGTATGATCTAAGCTTTGTTGTTCTGGGTGCAATACATTACTCACTTCAGATTGCAAGGAGGACGGACTAGATGATTCAGATGGTTCCCGTTCTGCAGTTGAACATGATGCTGTTCTATCAGTTCATTGCCAGCAATTATGATATACACGGCATGACAACTGAAATAATGCAAAATACAAAAAATGAAGTCAAAGTGAAAAAAATAAAAATAAAATAGATTTATTTCAAACTCAAATATAAATAAAATATTTATCAAGTTAAATGTTACTGCACAAGGACGGATTTAATGCCCTATATTATTTAATAATTAAGGCCTGACAGACTACCAGCAGTCCAAAAACAATGAAAAATCAACTGTCTCCTTTCCTGGTAGTTGATAAAACTGGTCAATCTCATAAATAAGCTAGTATGTTTGTCAGATATAGCTAGGGCAGATGTGAAAAAATAAAACAAGTTCTTGAGTTGATATACAATCAGTGTAAAAGCATGTATATTTATCAGATATATGGATCACATTTAATAAATAGAAATGTTAAACATGTTAAACACTTACCTCACGTAGCGCAAATATTTCCTCACGTGGAAAATCGAAGACAAACAATGTGTGTGATCTTATTCTCATAAGTGTCAGTGCCACAGCTGATGTATAGATGTTCAAGACGAACTATTGGTGCATTTTGCGAGTGCCACACTACACGTTCACTGTACTCGAAACTTGTACCTAATAAAGAAGCTACAATTATTATATTGATATTATTCAAGTAAACTCAGTTATAAAGCATTTCTTAGAGGAAGACATGCCACATCGTGATATTTACCAACTATTTACCTGCTGTGTTCGAACCAATTCTGTTGATCTCTCAACAATTGCATTTTCCAACAAAATAAAATAACACGATAACACGAATTGAATTCTTGTGACATAACAGTGACAGCGGCCTACATGTCAGATTCGATGTTGCCACTTAACTGTCATAAAATCTATGAAATGATATCGATTTTTATTCGATTAATAATATCATAAAAAGAATAATCTTTGACGCGTTTTAAGTTCTGCACGCTTTTTAAAATATAATTTCCTTTATTTATTGAAACTCTATTTCAAATGTATTTTTAAGAACAGTTAGCTTGTGCTGTATTGTTTTGTTATGCTTTAGAGAATTCGTGGTAAATCAGCTAGAAATTAACTTCTTGAATTATCATAACATGATTCCATTTTAAATGTTATGTTAAAAACAGATAAGAATAACAGTTAACTTGTGCAGTAGCGTTTTGTTATACTCTAAAGAATTCTTGGTAAATCAGCTAGTAATTCGCTTGTTTAATTATCATAACTATAAATGTGAAGGTTGTCAATGAATTCAACCGAGCCTATAACAACGGTTGTTTTAGTTTTTAACGGTTGACTGCCGCTTTTGATGACTTGAAATTAATAAAAACCTATTTTGCGCAATAAGTTTTTTCTCTTTGGTAATGAATAAACCACAGAAACCCCTTTAATGTATAATAGTCCTTTTTTTGATACAAGTAGCACATTTTAAGGAACCGCAAAAACAACTTTGTTATTTATACAAACACTATGAAAAACAAAATAATTTGTTGCTGGCGATAATGATAGTGGTATTTTGACTCGATTTAAAATATATGCTTGTTACTACTGAACTCTTCATGGGCCTGCGAGTCCGACTCGCACTGAACCACTTTTTTTCAACATTTAGTTTTATTCTAATAAATAGTTTTTTCGTTTAAGCGGAGCTCTTTTAGGTTTATTACCTCTTTATCTATAATAATCAATCTGAGTAAGTAAAGTGTGTAAATACGATTCTTAAATTGTAAAAAAATAATAATTGGATTTGAACATCTTAGGTAGGTATTTAGTTTTATTTATTTAGAAAATATTAATCTCACAATTATTTATTGTAATAATATAATTTATCACACAGCTAACGCCCTCATTAGCAATCTAATGGTGAAAGAATTTTCAAAATCGGTCTAGTAATTTTTGAGATTAGCCAAAAAACGTATTCATTGAAAGTGGCGCCCTCTATAATAAAATTAACCCTATATTAGATATCTAAAATTATACATAACAATCTAGTGGTGAAAGAATTCTTAAAGTTGGTCAAGTACTTTACGAGTTAAGCGAATAAAATATTCTTTGATAGTAGCTCCCTCAATAATAAAATGCATCCTACGTTTTAAGCACCATAGCAAAAAACGATTCAACATAGCCTAATCCGCACACACAGTAAAAACATAACCATCCTTTTTCGTCTGTAGTCGGTAAACATTTGGTTAATAACGGTTGCGTATCGACTGCTTTGGATAAATATCCATTGTCAACGGTTATTTTAAACCTATATCATAACATCGTAATAATTATCGAAAGATCATATAAGCATTGTAATAATGACACCATAAGTAATCGATCGAAAAGGGGAATCGATTTTTTAATGATTTTTGTGATTGGCAACATTTTTTATTTTATTCACAGACTAATGAATTACGTATTTACCTAATTTTGTTTTTATCTTTTCGGTACTTTTAATTTGTGCAAAAATATTCCCATTGTTTTAGGATAAATGAATACCGCGATTAATAACCATAAATAAAGATATATTTTTTTAACAAATGCACATTGTTGGGCGTTCCATGGCCTAATATGGGCATCCCCCTTTTGACGTTTATTACGAGTAGAGCAATAAACAAGTCTAAAGTGAATAAAATATTTACGATTTTGAAAAACCCAGTGTTGTGCTGTCTTTAATAAAAAGTGGTTCATAAAAGTCACGAGAAAATTAAAAATGGATTATTCATGTATTATTTTAAATTACTCGTATAGTGATTTCTTATATTTATGCGAACACTACACATTGATTAAAACTACTTTTACAGATTTTATCGCATTTAATTTTAATTATTTTTAATGCCCGCAGTTTCGGGAGCTTTCGAGCACCCATGGTTATGGGGGACCATGACCATGGGTGCTGTGTAGTGCTCAAATCTTAACTAATATTTTTATTAACCACCCCAAGAAAGCTTAAAATATTTTTACAGAATAAAAGTTTAAAATATTTTTTAAGGGTGACAAACGAGCAAACGATCCACCTCAAACAAATGAATATGTTGCCCATAGACATCTACATCTAACCATAATTAAGAATCAACATCTAGAAGCGTTGTTACCCTTTTTACTTGAAACTAGGCATTTCATCATAGCCTTCGGGTGTAACAATGCATCAGCACTGGAAACGAGGCATTCATTATAGTGCTGAGGGGTGACAACGTATATGCATATACATGTAGATGTCTATGGGCTACAGCACACCCTTACCATCAGGTGGTCTGTGTACTCGTTTGTCGCCCCCATTTTGTAAAAAAAATTCTTCGTTTCCAGTAAAAGTAGCTCCGGTCTTCTACACTCACCTTACTAAACAAAGCATTATTAAGCTGCTATCTGCCAGTGGTATCGCTCTGCCACATAAAAGATTCAAAACCAAATTTAAAGTTGTCGAATGGTGGATTAGAAACCATAAATATTAAGTTTTACAATTTTTACTTTCTTTGCAGAAAACTGTCAAAACAATAATTGTGTTTTATTTAAAGCGGTTAAGTTTTTAATTACTGTTAAAAATTTGTAGACAACCTTTTGATATTTGCTTCAAATGTTTGTATTGTTTTTATGATCATAAGTTTATTTTAACAATATAATATCAGTATCATAAAGATGAAACGAAAAAAGCATGAAATTTTAATTAGTGGCAACAGAATTATTAAGAGCCGTGGTAGCTTAAAGGTTGCATTAGCGTTGGAAATGAGCCAGCATAAATTATTTAGATCTGTATAAAAATTTGTTCTTTCAAATGACTGGAATTTGAAGTAAACGTGATACAACAACTTATTATAACACTATGTTGTATTATTGTTGCGTAAAATTTAAAACCCTGGTCAAAGCAAGTTTATTTTTTATATTTGTTATCCTTTATGAGAATTGCACATAAACATAGCACAGAAATACGTATCATAGTTACTAATTTTTTTCTTATTAGCACAAGGAAGATAAATGAAAGCTCCTTAACACTATAAAATAAGTATATTTCTTGATACAATAATTAAGGTGGGTACAATCTGGTTGCGTGCCCGTTGAGATATTTTATTATTTTTTGAATGCGTCGTAACAGATGTGCAGTACTTATATGTATTGCACCGGAAGTACAGACTATACAGTTATTATACCAATTAGGTATCTATGGATTATCTATATAATTACAGATTGTGTATATTATTTATAACACAGATAATGTAATTTATTCGTGTAATTAAAGTTTATAATTGTCTGTGGCGCAGGTACCCGCCCAGCCCTTGAAATCTGCAAGACAGCTTTCAAGTTTCTTCATCGCTGGGTTTAGGAAGTAGACACAGACGTTTTATACGTCGTAGAGCCACACTGCAGCTATATTCTGGTTGTAGTATGAATGGGTGGGCTCGGCCGGGAAGGACCACGCTCTCACAGAATACTATCGTAAAATAGCAGGTTAATGTTGCTGTGTTTCGTATGGTGAGTGAAGAGAACCGAAGACCCATTTTACTGGAATCGAGGCATTCCACCTTAGTCCTGAAGGGTGACAACGCATCTGCATTTTGATTCTTAATCGAAGCTAAATGTAGATGTCTATGGGCCACAGCATCCACTTACCATCAGGTGGACTGTGTGCTCGTTTGTCACCCTAATCCTATATAAAAAGACGATTTAGAGCTCTCCTCACGGTGCGGTTGATGGTAGAAACGTCGATACGAGGAACACTATCTGAACGCTACAACAACTAACAAAACATCAGAATAACGGAGACGTACAATCGTCCTTTAGTAGTACCAAGTTATTAAGCTTTTCTCCGCTAAAAAGAGCCCGCTCACCCTGGCTCCCACTTCCCGCAATGTATCCTGACCGCCTTCAGTTGTTAGGAATGAATTTTCTCCGAACCTTAAATATAGGCCAAAGCAGCTGAAGGGAAACTAGGTGTCCTTACAAGGGTGCGGCGGTACTTCACGCCGGGGCAGCTTCTTACCTCACATTTTTCCTGCGAATGCAATCTGCGCGTCTTCAAAGCAAGACTGAATCGGCTTTCGTTACGCAAAGACTAGATTTACGATCTAGTGCTACGTCACCATTTAACACCAGGTAGGATTATGGTCAAAAACTGGCTTATAATAAATAAAAAATTACTAAATTTTGTTCGTTTGAATTGATCAAAATTATCTATATCTCTGTTACCTATATTAATGTAGGTTTATGTAGAATATCCATTTGTTAAATGATAAGTAAACTAAATTTTTTTATTTATTATATTGCACGTACACAATCGGGAAAGAAACTTCCGTCAGTATTCTGTGATCGCGCGTTATATCCGCAATTTTATACTTAAAACTCTAAAGCTCGATCTGTACCGCCATTTTTATGTCACCCGCGAGGATCGTAAAAGAATTTTGATATATTTCCCTTGTATTTTGTACCACATATTATCGTTTAACCTTTCTAAAGCCCCTTTTGTATTGAGAATAGACCGAGTATGGTACCTGGTGACCAAGATTTTTCCGAAACCATTCAAATTAAAAGAAAATAGTGGTCAGTAAACACTAATTGTATATAATAAGTCTTTTAAGGCAATTAAAATCTGACCGTATATTACTAGACTTACGAAATCTATCCATCTATTACAGTCCTTTATAATTATCCTGGTGATCAAATCCCCCATTCCCAAGCAATTAGCCAATAATATCCATTTTGAAAATAATTATTGAATAGTAAAATACGAATGTTCCAATTACTAAATTTTCCTTCCCAGTTTTTACGAGCTAAATTGAAATATAATAATATAATTTTTCATTAAAAAATGGATCTCAGTCAGGAAATTTTTCGTGCAATGGCTTGTTGACATTTAAAGTCGTAAAAAACGACTTTCAATGTCGCCTAAAACCAGTTGAATCGTTTAATAGACTTCAAATGACATTTATGTATAAAAGCCTTTCTAAGGCTGTTGTAACAAATGTACCGCTGCGCTGTTTTAATAAATTTCAGCACGATCGACTAACTTTGAAGGATGAAGAAATAAGTGGCCGGCCATTGACGTTTATTACAGAACGTTTGGCCATGGAAGAAAATGGTGAGATCTCTTACAAAGTGTTCAGCCCCTAAAGCGACCAACGCTCCGTGTGTTAGTACAGAGCTGTTCTATATATAGCGCAGTACTTCGAAACTTTAATAGTGTGATTCAACCCCCAGAAGACACAAGTTTGCGCATTAACCGCTAAAAAGAGCCCCTTTGTCGTATCCCCTCAGTTTCAAGGCACTCCCCTTGTTGCCTCTGCCAGTATCGGAATCCTCGGCGTCGACATATCGAGTGACGTGCAGTTTCGTGGTCACTTGGAAGGGAAGGCCAAATTGGCCTCTAAAAAGCTTGGCGTGCTCAGCAGAGCGGGACAGTATTTCATGCCGGCACACCGCCTGCAACTTTACAAGGCGCAGGTTCGGCCGCACATCGAATACTGTTCCCATCTCTGGGCTGGGGCTCCCCAGTACCAGCTCCTTCCACTTGATCGCATCTAGCGCAGAGCGCCTCGAATCGTCGACGACCGAGTGCTTTCCGATCGGCTCGATTCACTGGCGTTGCGAAGAGATGTTGCATCTCTTTGCGTATTTTATCGCATCTATCACGGGGAGTGCTCTGACGAATTGTTCGGATTAATCCCAGCCGCCAAATTTCGTGAACGCACGACACGGCAAACGTCCCGATACCATCCACACCATCTGGATGCTTGGCGGTCCACCACTGTACGTTTCACAAGAAGTTTTCTTCCACGTACAACCTCTCTGTGGAATAGTTTATCACCGGCGATTTTTCCGGACCGATACGACCTGGGGACCTTCAAGAAAAGAGCTTACTCCTTTCTAAAGGGCCGGCAACGCACCCGCAATTCTCCTGGTGTTGCGGTTGATCATGGGCGGCGGTAGTCACTTAACATCAGGTGAGCCGCATGCTCGTTTGCCCCCTCTTCTATAAAAAAAAAAAAGCTTCGGTGTGTTCCGCTAGTAGTATCATGATAGCGCCGCCACAAAAGAAACGTGCTGACAGTGAAAAACTTAAATGAAGAGAAGCGCGTATTAAGTATGAACGTATAGTGATTTTACAAAACACCTTTGCGTGTAGAGGATAGTTTCGCGTTCGGTGCCGTACAACCCCAGCGATGCTTAAAAGAAGGTCCGCGTTGAATAGTGGCGTGACACGATAACTAAATTTGAAGCAGACTTGGCTTGTTTACGATATTACTATAGATGTTAATCCAAAATAGATTTATAAAAACCCAAAAACAATAAATAAGCGCCACGATGATTTTATTTATTAGGCTATTTCAAAATAGGCCAACACCAAAGTAAGTCAACCGAACGAAAAGCGAAAAGCATGTGACTTTGATGAGGTATCAATTACTTTACGAAATCGAAGTAGCATCAATGCCGAATAGTAAACTACTAAATACTTCTAGAGTTTAGCATTTACTGCTAGAAGTAACAAGCGACCAAACATGTGGCTCCGTAAGCTACTTCTTCTATGACAACTCGTTCACGCATTCAGCGTCCAAATCGAGGGACTGATTTGACACCGTGTGACTTCTTTTTATTTCCTCAAATAAAAAATCAGCTAAAAGGGATACAGTCTTCATTTCTGAAAAATGCGCCTACAACATTCAAACTGGCCGTAGAAGTGGTGTCTGGAAAAGTGTTTTCAAAATTGGTTCAGGTGCATGAAACTATTGTATATAAGGTCAGGGAAAAGTTTCTTTGTATTTTGTGTAAAAATTCAAAACATTTCTTTTTCAAAGTTTAATTAAATTTAATTCTAATGTATATATATATATATATATATATATATATATATATATATATATATATATATATATATATAAATGCCATTTTGTTGTAGCTAGTGACATAATCCCGTTGATGTATCAATGTTGAGATTTTAAATTAAAAAAAATACGATAAGTAGTTTTGACAGTCCTCTTTTGACATTAACCTAATACTACCCAAAGAACTCTGTAGAGACCGATAGAGGTAAAAATTCGAGAATGCAAGGTTAGGACTATATGACGGATGCATTTACTCTTCCCAGACAACCTCTCTCAATTTTTTCTGAGTGGCCAAAGATGAGTGTTGTCTTGCGTTATCATCATGAAAGACTATTCCTCTTCTGTTGATCGATTACGGCCGTTTTTCCTCTATTTCTTGCTTTAATCTCATTAGTTGTTGACAGTAAAGATCCGAATCGATGGTTTTCTCCGGCGCTAAAAGCTCACAATAAACGATGCCCGTCCAATCCCCACCAAACACACAGCATTACCTTATTGCGTGTGAATCCGCGTTTCGCTACAGTCTGTGAAGCTTGACTACCCTTTGACCATGATCTTTTTTACACGTTTTGATCGTAGGTGGTCCACTTTTCACCACCAGATATCAATCTTTTAAAAACTGGTTCAGTTTCATTACGTTTCAAAGAAGAATCGCAAATGTGTACAAAGATTTATTAGGTTTCTTTCAATGAGGTCGTGTGGTGGTGTAGTACCCAAATATCGAGCTTTTTTGTATAGTCAGACTTTATAAAAAGGGTCAAAACTATTTTATGGTTAATCTTCAAATCCTCGGCTATGTTGTAACTACTACTATGCCGATCTAGCTCTACTTTTTCAAAAATAGCATCGACTTTATCCGTATGAGGGCGACCAGAACAAGCTGTATCTTTGACATCAAAATTCCCTGACTGAAAACGCTTGAACAAAGTTTGTGCTACACTACAACTGACAACTACTGACGCTGCATTAGGTCCGTAAACGTCACAAATTTTTTTCGCGGCTTGAGTCGCTTTTTCCCCTTTTTTGTAATAAAACTTTCGAATGTATATTATACGAATTTCTTCGTTTGACTCACTCATTTTGGTGAACAGAAAAAGCAATTGACAAACGGCGGGAAAGTGTTTTTAGTTTTTATTTTTCATTTTCTTAATGCACTTTTTGGATAAATTTGATAATTAATTTTATTTAATTTCATTATTTAATTAATAAGAAAAATTGATATTAATAACAGCCAAATACAAACAGTACAACTCAAGAGATTTTTCTTCAATTTTATACAAGCAAAATAAGAAAAAACTTTTTCTCTGACATGTTAGATGCTGGTGGAGAGTTATTTGAAAAGACTCATTGATAAAATCCTTAACCAAAGATCTTTTAAAACTAGATGAGCGTGCGCAACTCAACAAAGAGTTTATCGTTTTACGATTGTCTTTTCTTCTGCTTGAGTTCAAGTATTCATAAAAAGCTGACATAATTAGTGATACATACGTCAGGCATTCCACCCTGAGTGATAACACAATGTTTACCGTTCAGCCTGTCAAAAGTCCTCAGCTGAATATAGGGCTTCTTTTTATATAATTCCTAATAGGAGAAATCTATGGAGGATTGCCTCCTAGAAAGGATATTTGCCGTAATTGTCACGATTAACTAGTGAGATAAATTTTTTGTTATTATTATAAAAACGCTACTACCCATCTTGTGATTTTTTTTATAGGATAGGGTGACAAACGAGCACACAATCCACCTGATGGTAAGTGGTTGCTGTGGCCCATAGACATCTACATCTATCCTCGATTACGAATCAAAATGCAGATGCGTTGTCACACGTGAGGACTAACATGGAATTCCTCGTTTCCAGTAAAAAGGGTCACAGGTTCTCTACACTCACCGTACTTTGCGCTGGTATTCTGTGAGAGCGTGGTCCATCCCCGGTCGAGCCGACCCATTCGTGCTACAACTATACTACTAATATAACTGCAGCATGGCTCTACCACGTATAAAATTTGTTTTTTGATTTATTTCTATCTGACGCCTTTCACGCCACCCCCGCGATCATATGGGTTAATACTTAAAAGATATTCTTACAACGCCACTACTTGATAACTTGACTCTTAAAGTAACATGACAATAGACGGATCACTTAGTAAGATAAAAGAACAAAATATTCACAGCCGAGGCAACTTGATGTATAAAACTTAATGGCAAAAGACGAACAACCTCGACGTGGGAAACGTTGGGTCATAGTCATAGCTACTGCGGGCACATAGTGGCATTGAAATTAGTGAATGAACAAAGTCAAAAACAAAGAAATATGGACTAAGCTAGAGAGACCCTATACCCGAAGAGAATTTTCTAGCTAATTAAGAAAAAAATATAGTTAATATTTTATTCACTTCTTCTTACATCAATTATTATAATGTAAGAAAAACAAATACATTATGGGACACTCCATAACATTTAATTTAAGTAACGTATTCATTACAAAAAGATAATGCTGCTGAATATAATATAAACCTTACACTTTTAGAATTTAAATACAAGTTCGACTGACAATGATCTACGACCATTGGAACAAACACATGCCAATGCCGCGACACATGTTACCGAAATTGTCCAAGCCCTGCAGATCTCCATTATACATCGTTTTATATACAAACCTGAGTGAAAAAGGGACCGTTTCTGTTTACCGAGGGGTCATATAGTTTTGCTGAGTTTTACAGAGAGGCTGGGGGCGCAGAAGGGATTCAATGAACTCGTTTCGGCAACCGACAAAAGGACGCATTGACCTGACAGGTAATTAATTTAATATCAGTATCTTTTTGAGTATTAAATCAAGTAAACTTCAATTTAATGATTTCTTATATTTACGCGAACACTACACATGATTAAAACTACTTTTACGGATTTTATCGCGTTTATTTTTACTTTTTATTTTTAATTCCCGACGTTTCGGGCGCTTCCAGCACATGGGTGCTGGAAAAAACATCCTAATTTCAATAGAGAAGGAGGCTGGGTACTACCACCTGCTTGGGATCCTATAATCAATAAAATTAAAACTAAACCCAAGCATACCACTGCAAGACCTCAAGACAGAGTTAGTTCATTTTGCATAGATCGGACCATAAACAATAATTAAAAAAGCTGAAGGTACTCCGGGTTTAACAATGACATCGGGACGTCAGTCATCTCAGTCCCCCGTGACCATGGGTGCTGGAAAGCGCCCGAAACGTCGGGAATTAAAAATAAAAAGTAAAAATAAACGCGATAAAATCCGTAAAAGTAGTTTTAATCAAACTTCAATTTGTTTAATATTACCTAAAATCTATGAAATAGAAATTGAGTTGTAAAATCATAACCTTAGTTCATTGTTTAATAAATTGAAAATTTAAGTAGTTATCTCACATAAAAAGTACAATTGCTCGAGTATTTTAACAAAATCAATTATTTATTTTGTACATATTTGGGTTACATTAATACGTATCTAGTAGTTAGTAAAAAAAGTATCTTTTGACTACATTTTTGTAATAACAAAAACCAGTAATAACGAGAGGGTATGTTTTATTAACGATATATATATCATGACTGCAATATGAGTAGGACGGCTTGAAGGGGAAGGTCCACGCTTTCAACAAAACTCAGCGTAAAGTAACAGCCAGAAAGAAGATTTTGTAACATTCCATCTTAGTCCTCAGGTGTTTTAATTCAGCCTTCATAGCATACACTTATCATTAGGTAGACTGTGTGCTTCTTTACCACCCCTAATTTTATTGGAAAACTATTGGAAGTTGTCGAAACATAATAATGGCACAGGGTGCTCGCAAACCTTACAATAGCAGGAATCCTTAGAATAGAAATTACATGTAATACTTATTAAAGTTTAGTTTTACTGTACCACTGTTTCGGAAAAAATCTCTGTCCCGGGAAGAACCAACAAGAAACCCAGCGGGACTTTTTTTAAAAGCACAATTTTACAATGCAATATTTTATACAATTGTTACGAAAAAATTTGGAAACAGCATGGTAGCGACCACCTCATTCCCATGAGTTATTATCAATGATGTACTCTTTAGCAATATAATAACCCTAACTAAACATTTTTTGCTTAATAAATGTTTACATATTTTCTGGAGTTTTGTTGTAAAAGCGTGTACATTACCCTATTGAGGAATTACCGACTACTTGCCGAAGAGTACTGGTATAACTTAATTTACGTAATGATAAAAAAAAATAATATGATGTTAGTGACGCCAACTTCAAATTAGTCTTAATTGTATGTTCACACAATATAAATTAGAATAAAACGAAGAACCGAGGGCTAATTAAGTACTTTTTCACAATAATTGTTCTATCTGATTTAAACATCCACAGTCCACGTCTTAATTTTTACTCTTAATTTCTTCTTAGCTTCTAAGCTTCTTAACTCCGCGACTACATTAGGTTTTTTCATTATAATAATATGTTGTAATTTGAATAAGATAATATCTTATCTATGAAAAAGAAGTCAGCTTATAATCGATACTAATTTACCAATACAATACAAAATATAATACAATACCGTCGACCATGATGTCCTACTCAGTATAATGCGGTTGGTTTCGGAGTTACCTGTCTGGTATGTCTTACCAGCAACGTATACGCGTCGACGATACATTATCATCATGGTGTAACGTACCAACAAACGTAACGTAACCAACACAGGTTTACCGCAGGTAGTTGTTTTATATCACCATTATGCAGATGATCTACAAATATATACTAAAGCTTGTCCCAGTGTCCAGCAGATCTCGAACGAATTCTTGTCTAGAGTAAAGCATACGGCAAATATTTTTATACGTGGTAGAGCCATGCTGCAGTAATACAGCGAAACTTGGTTAAGTGGGACCTGGATAAGTGAGAAACCTCCATAACTGGAACTCATGCTGAGGTCCCAACACTTTGGCACTGAATTACCTCTGTTAGTGGGACGAGGTAAACCTCTATATCTGGGATTTGTTCTTTCGATTTATCATCATAGTTACCTCTATAACTGAGACAGCGAGTAAATTTTATGTGCATAAACCTCTGTAACTGAGATAACATTGTTTGTTTACTCATTCTTATTCTACCCACAAATTCCACACGTAATTCCAAGTACGTAAGTACAAATTTTGAGTTTCAATTACCTTCAGTTTTAGTTTCGCTTTACTATCATACAGATGTTTATTTGAAAAATGTCAAAACGAAAGCTACAATCGTTATCATTACGTGAAAAACTGAAGTTAATATCCGTTTATGAAAGTGGGAAGACACGCGAAGAAGTTTGTGCCGAATTTAATGTGCCAAAATCTACTCTTTGTAGAGTAATTCAGAGTAAACATAAAATTGTATCATAATGTTCTGAAGGACAAGGAAAACTAAAACGTGTACGTTTATCAGAATATCCTGAACTTGAACAGTGTTTGCTAACATGGGTTAAGCAACTTCGTAACAAAAACGTTCCGGTATGTGGACCGATGATTAAAGACAAGGCACAAG
This sequence comes from Parnassius smintheus behrii, assembly GCA_036936625.1. NCBI lineage: Eukaryota > Metazoa > Arthropoda > Insecta > Lepidoptera > Papilionidae > Parnassius > Parnassius smintheus. The sequence continues at coordinate 15,788,715 of JAUPFT010000019.1, forward strand.
ATTTCGCGCGAAGGCTCGATATTCAAAAGTTTTGTAGCAGCAATGGTTGGATGGAAGGGTTTAAGAAAAGAAACGGTATAGTTTTCAAATCAATTTGTGAAGAAAGTAACGCTGTTGATGTTAACAAATGTAGCCAATGGATTGAAGACCTACCAGTTCTATTACGCAATTATTCTGCTGATGATATTTTTAACGCAGACGAAGCGGGTTTATTTTATAAGTGTCTACCCAATAAAACTTTTACCTTAAAAGGTGAGTCTTCTCATGGCGGGAAACTTAGTAAAGAGCGCATTACAATACTTCTAGGTGCTAACATGTCAGGAACTGAAAAGTTGTCTATCCTATTAATCGGAAAATCTAAGTCTCCACGATGTTTCAAAGGTGTTAAAACTTTGCCTGTGAATTACCAAAATAATAAAAAGGCATGGATGACATGCACTATTTTTTCTGATTGGTTGAAGAATTTAAACCAAGAAATAAAAGCCCAGAAGCGAAAAATTTTAATTTTTGTGGATAATTGTACTGCTCACAATAATATGCCCGAGCTAAGCCACATTAATCTCGTGTATCTGCCTGCGAATACGACAAGTAAATTGCAGCCAATGGATCAAGGCATCATCAACAATTTCAAAATTTATTACAGAAAAGAAGTTGTTCGACATGTTATTAAATCAATAGAAGACAATCAGTGCCCACAAATCGATGTTATTCAGGCGATGAGGTTTGCTAGGAAAGCTTGGTTTTCTGTGACCAAAACCACTATAGCAAACTGCTTTAAAAATCTGGATTTAAATCTGAAGTAACTGTAGCTGAAAGCTTACAAGAGGAGGACGAAAATTTAGAAACTGATCCTGAAGATTGGAACTTAGCCATCAGCAACGACAATAATCAACAGCCAACATTCCAAGATTTTATAAACGTCGATGACGGCTTAATAGTTTCAGGAGAACTTAATGAAAGCGACATTGTTCATGCCTTCTCGTCTTCTCCATTGGAAAATGAAGAAGAAGACGATGAAATGAGCGCGGAAGTAAATTTAGTAAAAATTTCTAAACGCGAAGCAGTAAAAGCACTAGAAACTTTGCACAGTTATTTTGAAATGTCATCAATTGGTGACCAAAGCATATTTGATAAAATTTATAATATCGAAAAACATCTGATGGCTGATACTTCCAAACGACAAACTAAAATTACAGATTTTTATAATTGATACATTCTGTTTCCATATTCGTACATATTACGTGTAAAAACGTGCTTGAATATTTTTGTTGATTACATTTGTATGATTACCTTTAAGTACTACATATATTTTTTTATTAAAACACATTTACATACATAACACGTTATTTTATTTAATGATCGCACCTGTATAACTGAAATAACCTGTATTCTCGCCTCTATTAATGGAACCCTCTGTAAATGAGACAGATATTTATTTATACCTGTATATCTGAGACACTGGGTAAGTGGAATACCTCTATAAATGAAACGAGATTGCAGGTCCCTTGATGTCTCACTTAACCAGGTTTCACTGTATTAGTAGTATAGTTGTAGCACGAATGGGGGTTGGCTCGACCGGGGAAGTACCATGCTGTTACGGAATACCGGCGTAAAATAGTAGCTTAATGCTGCTGTGTTTCGTATGGTTAGTCTAGAGAACCGTAGACCCCTTTTAAGGGAAAATAGGCATTCCATCTTAGTCCTCACGGGTGACAACGCACTTTACTTTTATTCACAAAGCTAAGAAATACTGCACAGAGAAACTTGAGGCATACTGAAAGATTGACACATAGTGTAATGCCAAGCACTAGCCTCTATAGGAAAAATTGTTCAGCAATGGGTGCGTTTGGCAGAAAAAAGCGTTAGCAAGCGCTTATAAGCGCTAAAATAGTTTTCGGCCAGGACACGATTGCTACTTCAGTAGCGCTGACACAATCCGCCATTTTGCTTATTTAATTTGTTTGTTTTGAAGTAGAGTTTATCAGTTGTTTTGTGCAATATTAGTTTTAAGTAATATAATGACATGAATAAACATATACATGCTATTAAAAAATCATGATTGGTAAGTTTTTATTATGAATACTTTACAAACATATATTTAAATTAGGTTAGATTCCCCGGTTAAAACTAACATCGTGTCCTGGAGGAAAATAGCTACTTACGATTTGACAGCGCTTACCGCTTACAATCGCCATTTTGCTTGCAAGCGCTTGCTAGCGCTTTTTTCTGCCAAACGCACCCTATGTGTATAAAATTTTCAATGCACTGCCTACAGAGTTTCAATCACTCCCAAAGGTACGTTTTCGCAGAATTGTCAAACAATGGCTTGAAGAGCAATGCTTCTACTCTGTTGAAGAATATTTAAATTTTGTGATTAGTATTAGGAATCGATATTAAAATGAATTAAGTAACTACTATCATATTATTTAATTAAATTAAATGTAATAAAATTATTATGATGATTTTAAAGACATGTTATTAATTTATTAGTTGCGAAAATTTAAATAATGTATTAGATAAATATTTGTATGTCAACATTATGACAAAACATGCTGGAATTAAATAATTTACCAACCTGTAATGTACCATGTTTTCTGCAAATAAATTATGATTATGATTATGGCATTTTGACCTGTAATCAAGGATAGATGTTGATGTCTATGGGCCGCAGTGACCATTTACCATCAGGTGGTCTGTGTGCTTGTTTGTCACCCCACCCTATAAAAAAACGGCCTTCACGTTAACACAGAAAAATCGCAAAGAATTATCGTGGGCAGAGCGCAAATGTTGTTTAAGTCGAACCTTGTTTGCCTGCATAAGGCTGGTATTTTGTAAAACTATTATTACTTACCGAGATTCAGCAAAGAATTTGGGTATTTGGTCGACATAGATAAAAATCTGTCATAGGGACACCATATCAAAGAAATTAATCGTAAAGTTTATGCCTCTGCAGCCTCCTTGCATAGATTACGTAACTTTTCCCCATTCCCACCATAACTGTGCTTGCCAAGTTATGCTACGTCCGCTACATCTCATCAAAGCTCAGCTGTATAAACTTGAGCGAATTCAGAATTTTCTCTCTCTCTCTCTCTCTCTCTCTCTCGTACCAACCTTAAGTTTTTGCCAATACGACTTCATCGGAATGGTCACATACCTCATCTTCCCTATAGTGTTCTATTTAACCCTTCTTACCTCAAAAATCGTTTTGAGTTTCTTCGTGATTCCCATTCGCGTAATCTTAAACCTGCAGAGAGCTTGAAATTGAATATGCCACTACACATCCGGTATTTAAAAAACTAGTCAAATTGTAACTTCGCTGCCACACTAACCATTAAATACAATAAAATTTGTAGTATTCATTGCATTTAATTAAATAATTCAATATATATATATATATATATATATATATATATATATATATATATATATATATATATATATATATATATATATATATATATATATATATATATATATATATATATATATATATATGCATTTAATTAAATAATTCAATATATATATATATATATATATATATATATATATATATATATATTTATTTTATTTTTTGTATGTATATATTATGGTTGTAATATAAGTGTGTATGTTATATTATATAATATATCACACCAATTTTCCCTACCTCTGTCATCTTTGTGTAATCCTGTACATTCATTGGTTGTCTGGAAGAAATTGCTGTTTGCATTAAGACCACCCATAGCATACTCTTTTTTTATATATTATAATCTGTAATATTTGTATGGTGTGCAATATAGAATATTAAAAAAATAAATACAATAAAATCAAACATAAGAAAGTCAAAACGAAGCCCATCACGATAGCTGTCTGAGTTGCACACTCGCTGTGCTCAATAGTTTGCCGAAAATAGTAATAGTACATTCAGAAATCGAATAGAACTAACTTCTAAGTAATTCTTATTGCGCTTTCATTTCAAATGAAATACAGTTTGCCAATTAAATAGCAATAATTTATCTGTATGTTCCTCCTCACGCATTGTATGGTGTATCGATTGTGCTCCACCCCGTGGCTCCCCCCTCCCCCCACCCCGCGCCGCCGCATTGCATCCACACTCAGCGCGCGTCCCGTCTAAGGGTGAATACAGATGTTCGCTAATATCATTTGTCGTATTCTATCCCAACGTAAATAAGTTAAATGTAAAATCTCAAACTTAAACTTTTTCTAGTAACTTAAACTTTCAATAGTAGATAAGAATGAAGTAGCTATTTAATAGATAAGAATGAAGTAGCTAACAAGTACTTCATTCTTATCTTTACTTTTTTTCTACTTTTTAATATACACCTACTTTTTAACCGACTTCAAAAAGGAGGAGGTACACAACGACTGTATGTAGTTTGTAACGTGTTACCTTAGAACTTTTCTCTGGGTGAACCGATTTTGATAATTCTTTTTCATTTGAAAGCTGGTGCTTCTCGTATAGTCCAATATAAATTTAGTCAAGATATGACCAGTAATTTTTGAGTTATTCTTCATAATTCGTATTTAATTGACTTCAACTACGTTGTAGATGTTCTCATTTTAATAATGTTGAAGTCGGTTGTATAAAATTTTTAATTTTATCACTTGTTTACTTCCTTTTTATGCACAAGCATTGATTTTCTTTTTGTTTTTCTCACTGTTTAATATACGGTATAATAACCAGTATATAAAATTGTTAATTTTATTTACAATTGTTTTATATAAAATTGTTAAATAAATTATTATTAGTGATAGATCTCACCATATTACAAATATGATGAGATCTATCACTAATAATAGTAACTACGTGCATTGCATAGTTGTACTACAAAGTATTTTTATAATACGTGACGCGTTAAGATAGCGCGTTATAAAGAGAATTTAAGCTACAACAATAAGTGATTTTTGTGGCAAACTAACATGCGGCTGATCTGAAAGTAAGTGTCAACCGAATTTACGAAAGCCACAAAGTTGATTTTTGAGAATAAAAAAGAGTCGTAATGCAGCTACATTATGGTTACACGAACAGGTCAGCTTGATTTGGTAAAGACAACGGCTCTCATAGAATAGTGAGTTTATAGAACCGAAGACCCACGTTACTGGAAACGAGGAATTCCATCTTAATTAATTAAGGATAAATGTGAATGTCTATGATTCACAACACTCACTGGACTGTATACTCGTTTGTATAAATATACAAGAAAGAAACCGGAATGTAAACCGCAAAAAAATATGGCGACTTTTATTACCGTTCAAGGAAAAATATTGTGGGCTTAATAAAAATTAAGTCAAGCTAAATGTTTATATTTTCTTGTACCTAATTATTTTTTGTTGGTAGGGTTGGTATAGTTAGACTATTTTTAATATTTTAAGTGTTTTAGGATCTTACGAGGAGCTCGTTTAAAAAAGAGACATATAATTTTTATTTAAATTAAGGTCGGTCTAAATAACTTAAATAATTACTCGTGCTGACCACTTAATTAGTAAGACGCTACAAATTTTAAAAATATTACGCTTCTCATTTAATATTTTTATTTAAGACGTCCATTAATGTTTATTATTCCACAATAAAGAGTTTGAACATTTTATTATTATTAAAATTGAATTAGCTTATTATATTGATAATAGTGATTGATAATAGTTCTAAACGTGATAGAGCCACGCTGTATTATAACAGCAGCATGAATAGGTCGGTTTGACCGGGGAAGCATAACTCCCGCACTGACTACCAGCGTGAGATAGCAGCATATGCGACTATATTCCGTCCAAACAGTTACGATATCCGGAGACCTGTACTGGTAACTAAGCATTCCATCTTAGTTAGTGGAGAGGCAAAACAACTACATTTTTTCGAGGATCAATGTAGTTAGGTGCCTATGGACCGCAGCGTGCTCGTCAGATAAGATGGACTGTGTGCTCACTTGATACTTTTGCTTAATATATTCTATATTCAAAATACGATATTGATTATCCAGTATTAAGAGAATTATTTTTTTTAAGTATCCGCAACGCACTGTCAGTGCCATTCGTAGTAATTACCCTCATGGTGTAAAATTATAATGCCATGATTAATAAAAAATGTTTAACTAACAAGCACTTCAAAATGACGAAGTTGAGTTTTAAAGTGAATAAAGTATGTAAACCGTTACTGTTACCGATTGACAGCCTACTAAAGTCCACAGCTGAACATAAGTACCCCCCTCAGATTTTCTCATAAGGGAGATATTAGTCATAGTTGCCACGCTTGGCTAGTGAGTTGGCACCTGCAGTATTTATATTTATAGTCATAGTTATTAGAAAGACACTGGTGCCCATATCCCAATTTGCTTCCCTCTGTCGCCACTTACGACACCCACGGGATGATATGGGTTAGGTAGTAGATATTCTTACACCGTCACGCCATTACACGGTAAGTAAAGTAAACGATAGACTGAAACTTAACGATTGCGAATTAAAAAAAAACTTGTATTTATCAAAATTAAAACAATAAAATTTAAAAACAACTACAAACAACTAAAAATATTTATTATTTCCGCTTAATGGTTTCTCAATCAGGACTTAAATTCTTATATTATAACTTATAACATAATGTTTTAGTGATGAAATCAAATAGGTTTTGACTTTTTATTTATAGTTCAATTTTTTGTCCCTTTGAGTGAATTAAGGAACACCACAAGCTTAAGGTAACAACCAGAATGTTGTCTAAATAGTTAACATAACATAAACACTGACGCCTGTCATCCAGAGGGGTAGGCAGTGACTACAGACATCCATTTGGCACAATCCTGACACACCTCTCTCGCCTCCCCCAAATTCATATACCCACGCATACATGCTCGTCGGTTAAGGGGACTAATAATTTGGCTCATTTTTAATATATCGCCAATTTGGTCGATAAACCTTCGCATAGGACGACCCTTTCCGACCCTACCGTTCACTTCTGCAACATTTTGCTATGTCACTCTTTCCTCATGCATCCTTTCGACATGACCAAACCATCGAAGCATTCTGAATCTTAGTTACAATATCATCTTGCAAACCACACTCTTATCATACAATTTCTCACCCTTTCACTCAGATTCAGCACTCTTTAACGACCGCATTTCTACTGCGTTTATTCTACTCTCGTGATTCTTCTGCCACATCCAGCTTTCACTGCCATACGTTAAAGTTAAAATAAAATGTAAATAGTTATTACTCATTAAAATATAATATACATTAATGACTGCCCCGTTAGTGTAAATGCGACTGCGGATCATCAGGTCCCGGATTCTAATCCCGGGTTGACCAAAGAAAAAATAGTTATTGAGTTTTTCAATAAACAAATTGTGATTAGTAGCACGGAGTCAAGAAGTTGGCGGTGTCCTCGAAAAGCTCCGTGACACAGTGGATTAGCGATGAGCTGCAGCGGTGGGCGCGGCGGATTCGAATCCCGCGGGAAAGAAGTATTTGTATGGCCCACGAATAATTGTTTGGGTCTGGATTTTTATCCTCGTGCAATTCATGTCTGTAAACTGTCTCCACGATACAGAATAAAATCCAAGTGTAACGTTTAAAAAAAAAAGTAAAAAAATAAACAAAGCGCACGAAGCCGTTGGTCCTGCGCCTGATGGCTGTCCGGTCGTGTCGGTTTACCGTACCGTCGGGCTAAGTGATGAAATAGTGTTGAGACCGGCCGTCGTGACCGACTTTCGACTTTCGGTACGAGGGTATTATACATTAAAAACATCATAATCTATTTTCCACACTTTGGTTTGGTTTTTCTATAAATTTCAAAGATACACCCCTGAAGTATAACCCATTTAATAAAAAAATAATAATAGAAATATAAGAATAATAAGATTAATAAGACAATTGAGGCACGAGATGGGGCTTCATCGTGAAAGGCCAACCGAATTCTATCATAACTTTCTTGTTGCCTTGAATGACATCGAAAGTCATAAAAAATCATTGTACGTTTTCTCGCGTTAAATTCATGCTGACGTGACACAGACAATTTTCAATTTGCCTCCAAATCGTACACAAATGACAAATTAATAAAATACATACACATTAATATTGACAACGGCTTCCATTTTTAAAATTTGAACTAATTTTTTTATTATACCGTTCACAAGTGGCCAGTTCTAAAAACTTTTAGTGTCGCTCTCATGAAATTATCTTCAAAAACTATAAGGAATGAAATAATTTCCATGTTATTTATTCCTTATAGTGTGTATATCGAATAATTATAGTCCTGACTTCAGAAACCGTGAAATTATGTGGAATAAATAAAAAAAATATTTTTAGTTTATAGAAGTCGATTTTTACTTTTTTTTAGTTATTTCATTATTTCTTCTTGATGGATTCTTAGGAAATTATCGTTCTGCAATTTTTAAAGGGCATTCTTATTGGCAACACTGTTTGAAAAATGAATATGCCCAACAGCAGTAACTGCTGGACCTATGCAAAACATTATATTAATGTAAAATTAAAACCACTTTGACAGTAAAAAATATCACCATTAGTATTATATACCTAATTCACATTCACAAGTATAACGATTTAATCATCTTGTTTAAATCTTTGTCGTAAACTGCAGTCTAACTTTAACGATACAATAAATTAGGCAGCCCAACTTAAATTCCTGAAAATTAAACAACTGTTCTCTCAGTATCTCTCCCTCCCTCAATGCAAATGCATTTAACATCAATATTATCCTTCGCTCTAACCTCCATGATCCTTCGGTACAAAAACGTCGTAAGGGTTACTTATGTATACGCGAAAACTTCATTTTATTGAACAAAGCTAATTTTACGGATACAATTGCGTTTGATTTTAGCTTACTTTAAATTCCAAAGCTTTCGAGTGCTGATGGGCGATTCCTAACACGGTGGATTTATTGAAAAAGCATCAAAGCAAATAAATGGTTTTTTAATCAAAGCAACACTTTCATTAAAAAAAACCGTTTATTTAAAGTTGCTAATATAATATTATATTAAAAATAATTCTTCAAAGACTGAATAAAATAAAGCATTTCTTTTCACTTCCTGAGTTATTTATGGCTAAAGGGTTCAGTACGTTAGTTTCACAGAAAACGTCGACAACTTATTTTATTTCGTGCGAACTCCGATAATAGATTTGTTTTATAATCCGAGCGTGCAAAGTGCATTGAACGTGAGTGTAGAACCTCTGGTCCTTGAAATAAATTTGATGTCTTTTCATTCCCAAATTTTAGTACCTACTTGATACTATTTGGTAACTAAACTTAAATATTTGGTATCTTTTCAAAAAACAGAAAATTTTGATAGAATGTGGGTACCAAAACATTCTTACTAGTTTATCTCTTTGCCATGATTTAGTAGCTAATTAGTTATTAGTACCTACATATATATTTTAAGTTATAACAACTATGAATATATCAATACGTACTGAAGAAATTGCTTTTGTTTAGCGACTAGTTGCAGTCGTTCGAGTAGTTTATGATTGATCCTGTGAAATAATATAAACAAAACCTATTGCCGTTTAGGAAAAAAGTACAAAATAAAAAAGCGATATATACTTACGTCAATTTAAACAAATTAAATAATAAAATTAATAACAACTCAATGTGCCCTTTTTGTTAAAAACCAAATGTTACCTTAGATGTGACAAAATGCTTTTTTTATCAATATCACCTTGTCCATGGCTGAACACGGACCTTCTTTAGGATAATATAGAATAAGTGACAAACGAGCACACAGTCCACATAATTTTAAGTGGATGCCGTAGATATTTACATCTTTTCTCAGATGCGTTGTTATTCCTGAGGACTAAGACGGAACGCCTCGTTATTAGTAAAAAGGATCTCTGGTTCTCTTCACTGACCACACGTAACACATTAAGCTGTTATGAATAACTCTTCTCTCTCCTTTACGTGTCCTTTCGACATTTCGACATCTTTCATACACAATGTTGATGAAATTGATAAAATTTTGCAATGAATAACTTTAAATCTATTCCATTTCACACTTTTGATTAGTAAGCCATATTAATCATAATATGTAAAACGTATCATTGTTTATTTTATTTTACTTCATTTACAGGTTATATATTTATAGAATAATTAAAAATAAACCTGCTCAGTTTTATTTTACCAAATCAATGTAAAGATTCCCATTTTAAACACGAGGCCCTCACCCCTCGATCTCTATTTCAATTGTTTGCCGCGAGTTCGTATTACTAAGTTAAGCTTCCGCATATATTTAATCACTTACATTTGAGCAATCACATTCTATGCGTTTTTTTAATTATTTATGGAAGAATACAAAAACGGAAAAACAATTTCTTAGGAACTTATTCAACAGTGGACAAGTGCAGGGCTGTAAAGATGATGATAATGATAATGTTGTAGAGAAGCAAATATATGATCATTTTACTTGTATTTATGATGATGAAGTATGGAATCAATTATGATCAATGTGTTCAGCCCTCAGCCGTGGCTAATTAGCTGACAAATACCATAATTTACATTTTATTTCGCAGATATTTTCCACGAGACAGTTTTATTAAAACAGACTCTAGATTAACCCGAAACTAATTATAAACTGCTTTTGGTAATAAGGCGGTCTGTTTTTAAGTAATAGATTGAAAACACGGAACAAATGAAAATAAAAATATAACAGTCTACGTACGTCCCGTGGAAGAGCACAGGTTTGCTTTTATTACTGAGCGGGGTTTGGAGCAGGGAATAGCCTGCATGCTGGAGTTCTTTTTTATAGAATTAGGGTGACAAACGAGCACACAGTCCAACTGATGGTAAGTGGATGCTACGGCCCATAGACATCTTCACCTATCCTCGATTAATAATCAAAATGTAGATGCGACTACGCATCCCTGAGAACTAAGATGGAATGTCTCGTTTTCGATAAAAAGGGTTTCCGGTTTTATACATTACCCATACTAAACACAACAGCACTAAGCTGTAATTTCACGCTGATATTTTGTGAGAACGTGTACCTTTCCCAGTCGAGTCATTCGTGATGAAACCATATGACTCTACCACGTATATAAACTTCTCATGTCCTCAAAATATTTGCTTTCAATTTCTCTGTTTTCTTACAATCGTCAAACACGTGGAACAAACTAGCACTCAAAACGTGGTATTGGTTTGAGACAATCCATCACCCCATTTCGCTCTGTGATTATTGTGAGAGTCGACTATTCGATACGCTAAAAAGAACGCCGATAGATGGCGGTATAATCTTCTTTACTTCAGGCGAACTAGTACCCAGACAACGAGTAGCAGCGTCAAAGATATGGACGTCTGGTACTGCGACAGTCAATCCACCTGCTCAGCGTGGCATTTAAAGCAAACCCTCCCTACAGCAAAAGAGGCTTATGTCCAACATTGCACATTTACGGGACAATAAAGAAGTAGAATAGTTAAAGTTAAAGTTCGGCCGTCCGTATAGTTAAAGTTGCCGTCCCACTGCTGGGCACAGGCGTCCTCTCATCACTGAGACGGTTTTAGGGCAAGGAATGTCCGCGCGCTGCCCCAGTGCGTGTTGGCGAACTTCACATGTCTTCGAAATATTTCTTTTTCTTATTTCTCAGACCTGCAGGTTTTTCACGAGGTTTTCATATTACAATAGTATTTAAATCATTTAACGGTGAATTACACTAGTGATGGTAGAGCCACGGTGCAGCTATATTATGGTTGTATCATGAATGGACCGGCTTGGCCGGTGAAAGACCACGCTATCACAGAATATCAGTGTAAAATTGCTGCTGTGTTTCGTATGGTGAGTATAAAAAACCAAAGACCCGTTTTACTAGAATCGACGTATTCCATCTTAGTCCTCAGGGGTGGCAACGCATCTGTATTTGGCCACAGCATCCACTTACTATCAATTGGACTGTTTGCTCGTGGTCACCCTTATTCTATAAAAAAGGCGACTGCCTAGAAATAGACTTGGTCTTAGATTAAATTAAGATTAATGATGTTCTCGAAATTGTCTCTTGAAACTTTAATAATTATTAATTATTTTGTTAAGTGACGCAAATTGAAGATGAAGATAAATTCTTAAGCGTCAAAGGCCGTCAAAGACGTCATATTCCTTATTAATAAAATTTTCTTTTTTTTAGAACTGTAATAAACTGTTTAAGCGTTATTTATATTTACCGTGGAGTGGCGGGGTAAGGATATCCACCCATATCGCCCCCTGCGTGTTGTTACATGTGACAGAGAAAAACTGAAACAGAATAAGTCAAAATATTTAAAAAAAACTGAGGTTGCCAATCCGCCTGCCAAACGTGGCAACTATGGCAACATCCCACGAGGCAATTATGGGAAGGCCTATGTTTAGTGGTGGACTTTAATAGCTGTTTTTTTTTTTCAAATTTGAAATATAAAATTCTGTACTAAGCTTAAAACCCAGACAGACATAATTAGAAGCGGTATAAGATAGTCCACTTTACCTGTGATGTTGATACCTCAATGCTTTACTGTACATTCAATTTTATGTTTTTGATTAAACAACTAGGTACATATTAACATAAGCTGAGTGCTAGAGTCGGATTTGAAGTACATTTCGTAGTGAAAAAATAATTTGTGAAAAATGTTTAGTATGTATAAAATAAACCTTATGCCATTTACTTTACATTAAATATTGAATAGCATGTAACGAGGGGCATTGCCAGAAACATGATGGAATACTGCTACACATGTCGACGCATCCAGTCCAAAATTCAAAGACCTCCTTTGTCCCCTGTTTTGCTGCATTATCCATTGTCAGAAGAGCAGTTGTTCTTAAACTCTGGGATCAATGGTTTGGTTACATATACACAGGAGCGCAGAAAAGATTCAGTGGACTCGTATCGGCGACCGACAAAGTAAAGTTTCGGCAAAGGTAATCAACTTAATGTCAACGCCTTTTTGAAATTTGTTTAATGTTGGTTAAATGATACTTTTTTTAAAACAAAGACAAATCGTAAAATTTTAATTTGTTTAATAATATTTTTTTATGAGTTCTACTTAATATTACTTATTTAAGGACAGGTAAAGATATAACACACGAACATGTATTAATTACAACGTGGTAAAGCCACTTCGCAGCTATAGTAGAATCACAGCATCATAGAAATATGAAAAACAGCACAGCACGAGTGGGTTGGCTTGACCGGGGAAGGACCACGCTCTTACAGAATACCAGCGTAAAACACATATAGTAGCTTAATGCTGTTGTGTTTCGTATGGTGAATGTAGAGAACCGGGTACCTTTTTTACTGGAAACGAGGCATTCCATCTTAGTCCTTACGAGTGACAACGCATCTGCATTTTGATTTGTAATGAGAATATGTATGTAGATTTATCAACCAATTCGGCCGCACCAACCACTTATCTTCAGGTGGACTGTGTGCTCGTTTGTCACCCTATACCAATAAAAAAGTGGAACATTTGCGCGTCTGTCACACTTATACTTTATAAAATAGTTAAAACTGTATTTGTTTTTTAATAATAAATAATGCACTAAAAAATGTTGCACCTGCAACTTTATTTATTGCATTTCCAGCTGGGTTAACTATAACTGGAGATAATACTGTAACTTACTAAGTACCTTGTGAATCTTAGTTGATTGCAGTTAAAGGTAAATAGATGAAACACTAACACTAATACTAATAACTTTTAATAAAGATATTTTACATTACATATTATAATTTATATAATAATGTAACTTACATAAAAACATAACCCGTCTTACAAAACGTAGTTTATTGATAATCTTCTACTAACTTAGGACACAGATTAAATAATGTTCTTAGGATTTCCTTCAGCCGTCAAAGTCATCGCGAAATTCGACATTTGCTGACAGATTTCATAGTTTACATTTTATCAGTCATATTCCCGTGGGACTTCTTCAATGAAACAGATTCTAGCTTAAACCTGAGACTGATTAAAGAACCTTCTTATTTCAATAAGGCTGAGTGTTTTGAACATGTCTATAAATAGATTCTTCCTTTTTTGTTCATGAGCGACTAAAAATGCACTGATTGAAAATGGCTTATCCCGTTATTTACTCATCGCAAACCTACTATAATAAAACTTTTAACAAAATAAAAAATAAAATGATTTCCTCGTAATAGCTTCTGAAGTCAGTGCTTAGATGTAGCTTATTGGAAAATTATATCTCCGACGTAAGTCTTATGTGGATTATTTTAGTCTTTTTTTTAAGTCAGTTTTTACCTTAGAGTATACATAAGCGATGTATACTCTTTTAGTAAGGGTTAAATTATTTTTCCTTTTTGAGGGGACTATAGTATATGACAAGTTCAAATATGTCGTATTTATAGTTATAAAAGCACTGCCTTGTTCTTGTTTAAAGAGTATAGTGATCCAATATAATAACAGGCCATGAAACATTCCATCTTAGTCCTCAGAGGTGATAACGCATTCTGAAGTTTTATTTTTTTATTTTGGCAACGTTTGTCCGTGGACTGCAATAGCCACTTACCATTTAAAAGTTTAAAAATTGAAAAGACATGGAACATGCAGCGCAATACTTTAAACGGTATAAAATTGGAGATATTTTTTTAATTATAAGGGTTAATTTAAAAAAACACTTAGTATCTTTAATTATTGCAATCTGTTACGGTGTTTTTGAAATCATAAACTTCAATCGTATAAAAGAGCATCCGCTTCGTTTCGGCCCAACCCTAGGAAGGGTCCCAGACCTTTGTATACACAGAATGTGGTGAGCCGTAAAATCTCTGTAACTTTGATGGATATAATAAATGGATGATAGCTAGGAATAATTAGTGGAAATTATTATAATTTATTTGAAACGTAATTTGTTAACAAACGTAATTATTTATAAAAAAATATAATAATACTTTTTCACAATTTCATTTTAATTTGGATGATTGAATACTTACGGTTTATTTATCCATCCCTATGCAACACGATTCATTTTATAACGGATTCGAACTGAACTTAATAAGTATTTTAACGAAGAATCACAATAACAGATTTCACATTGTTACGGACGTTTATGAATTGAAATAATTTTTCTTTAATGAAGTAAATGGCATATTTTAATACTATATCAGCCTCTTTATTCCATTGCTGGATGTTAGTCTTTCGAAGAATAGTTCACTGACATTTACTTTTGACTTAAAAGATATTCCCACACACTTTAACAGCATGATGAAGAGGAAAGAAATTATTTGTATTGATTGCGTGACAAACGAGCACAAAGTCCACCTGATGGTAAGTGGATGCTGTGGCATTGAGGATAAATGTGGATAGACATCCACATTTATCCTCAATTAAGAATCAAAATACATATGCGTTGTCACCCCTGAGGACTAAGATAGAATGCCTCGATTCCGGTAAAGAGGGGTAAAAGTATTAACTTAAAGAAGTTTTATTTATTAAAAAGCAAATCTAGTATTGTTAAAAACAACTGACAAAAAATATTAGTCTACAGTAAAAACTAATAATGAGAAATATAATCATTTAACTTACTAGTAATACAAAAAACTGAATAGCTTTTTGGATATTAAACATTGTTAAATAAAATGTTTTCAAACATGTTTAAAATTGGCGTAGTTCATATGTATTTAGTTTATATTGTCACGGTAAGATGGCGCTGTTCCGTAAACAGTAACAAGCTCCGCTGCAAGCAAATACTAAATAATTTAAGGCAATGTGATGTAACGTTACATACATACCTTAGTTAATATTAAATACACATGAGAATATTTTTATGTCATCTTTATACAAAGAAAATTAGTGTTTTCCTTGTTTTGTGAGGAAGTTTCTAGCATTGTGATAGTGTAATGAAACCTGCATAAATGTTGCTAAATTTAGACCTATAAGCTTTTCCTGCTATTAACATAGCCTTAGTTTTTCACTTTCTTTTTTAGATATAAAATTAAAGTAAAGTTACAATATATACACCCACTCCTGATCTCCTCTTATCTCTGAGAGGGTTTTAGGGCAAAGAAATGTCTACCGCCCTACCTAAACATGCGGCCGACCTGGTGGTAAGTGACTGCGCCACCCATGAACAACTGCAATACCAGGGAAATTACAAATGCATTGTCAGTGTTTTAAAAGAAAGTAGCCTCTATTCTTGAAGGACCAAAATTCTTATCGTGTGGAAAAATCGCTGGTTTTAGCTGATTCCATACGAAACTTCACATGTTTTCGAAACATTTTCCAAACGTTTTCTTTATGTTTACCTTAAGTGCTCGTGTTAAATCAGCACATAAAGCTACAATTAATAGTAATTTCATTGGTGGATCGAACCTGGGTTGCTCTCATACTATGATATTTATGGGTTTACGGCGAGGGCTTGGCTCCTTATTAACCATGGATCTACTTCTTTCTCGGTTTCTGTACATACTATCACGATATTTGACATCACCACTAAGAATGTAGTAAATCAGTGCTTTAAATCGTAAATTATTAAAATTGTAAATTAAATACACTAATTTTCTAATTTTTAGGGGAATATATAATATAAACTTAAGTATTTATGATATTAATATAAGTACATGCTTTTAATATTCTTTTATACTTAATGGATTTTGTTTGTGGTGCTTTTGATTGTACCTGCTTTCCCGCACCGAGTATATAAAAACAATATAAAGGAGACAATAGTTTTTGGGTTCACTAGAAATTTAAACGTAACTTAATGGTATTACACATAAAAATATAGTACCAATTTACTATAGTATACGGTCTAAAGATTTCATGAAAATCAAGCCGAAATTATTAAATATGAAAAAAGGGAAATTTTTGATATTCGTGTTCTGTTTTGACATGCGTGTAACTATGCATTTTCCAATTTGTATAATAAAAAGATAAATATTTAGGTATTAAAACGAGAGAAAAGGTATATTATGTATTTGTATATTATATATTATTTATTACTAAAAAGAGATACCACTAAAAACTTGTTCTTAATCTTGTTTCTAAAAGCTAGTATCATATAATATGGTTCAAAGTGACTGTGGAACGAAACGTATGTCATTGATTTCCGGGTACGGATATTACCTACTATACGGCATGATGCATGACTAGTTGCATGTATTGTAAGATAATAAAAATATTTTAAACAATAATATAGTTTATTGCAAGAAGCATATTCTTTGGATTTGTGTGAGTCGTCGTCATGCTAGCAACTTTCGTGAATTTAGAGTATTTAATAAACATAGACTTTATAGAAAATTATCGTTTGACGGAAGAACTCGTTAATTACCATAAACCTATAGTTCCAATGATAAAAATTCCTGAATAACCTACATCTATTGTAAGATAATAAAAATAAAAATATAAAATATTTTTAAAAATATTAACTTCTCATTTATTCAATAAAAGAAAAAAAATTCTTATCGGTCACCACGCTCAAAAAGTGTAACTTGAATTAATATCAAAGAAAAAAAACAAAGAAAAAAACCGCATAAATAAAATAAATAAATAATTATAATTGCATAAGTTGATAAAAATGCTATGCAATCGCTTTACCGCGGCAGTCCCCGAGTGCCACACGTATATTTTTTAATTCTGTGTGTGTCTGTCTGTCCGGGCTAATCTTTGAAATGTCTTAACCAATTTATAATGAAACTTTACGAACAAATATTGAGCAATGTCATGAGTGAAAGTGATTAAGTTTATATTTTATCAAAAAATATCTAAATAACGCCATATTAATAGACTCTATCCGAGCGCAGACAGGGCGGGTTGCTAGTTAGTAATGTTTTTCATATTTTTTCTTTCACAAATGATGTCGTAACAACTATTTTTCCCTTAATTATGAGTTCCAGTACAGAATAAAGTAAGTTTTCAAAGCTGGAATGTTTTAATAATCACTGCGCTGCAATAATACTTGTATAGCTTAGTGATTATATTATCCTCTTTGATACTCACCAAGCGATTGAAAGTTAACGCGTAATTGCGGCCGAATTTTGTAAGAAAAGCGCCCAGTTTCACACATTTCGAAAGGAAATTTAATTAATGATCTAAAACGCGAGATTACAGTTTTTTTATAGAATAAGAGTAGCAAACGAGAACACGAGTAAGTGAATGCTGTGGCCCATAGACATTTATCTTCGATTAAGAATCAAAATGCAGATACGTTGTCACTCTGAGCATTGACATGGAATGCCTCGTTTCCAGTATAAACGCTCACTATACGAAACAAAGCAGCTTTAAGCTGCTATTTCACGCTGGTATTATGTGAAAACGTGGTCCTACCATGGTCGAGCCGAAGCATTCATGCTAGAACCGTAATATAGTTGTAGCGTGGCTTTACCACGTAAAAATAATAAAGAATACAGTTGATGATATATTTGCAACTGTCCCTTAATAAACGCTCTCTATAAATGTACAACGTTTCTGTTTTTTTTTTTTTAGTAAAACCAAGTGTCGAAACAAGAAACAGACAATGAGATTAATCTTCATATTTATGCATTTTAGGGACTGCGTATAGAAAATATTATACTAAAAATTATAATTTAGTATAATACGGCCGACGTATCTTGGCGAGTCCGACCTTCGCGCAGAAGGTTGCGCAATAGCTTTTTTAAGGAACAAAATGGTGGCATGAGGCGACGTACGGGGGGCGGTGGTCTAGGCTAGAGATTGACCATAAGTAAACACAATCGACCCTTTAGTCATAAAATATCGCAATCGATTAGTTTTATTTAGAAGTTATTGATTTTTGTTTATATAAGATATTAAACGAAATAGATTTACAAATATAGTGAATTTTGTTGATAATAAACAAGATTTCGACTTAAATAAAAAAAAAAAACTAAAAACATATTATTTTCTCAGCTGAAAGACATAATGTACTTAAATATCAATTATCTATTAACGTCTTCTTGAGTAACGACTATTTGAGAAAATTTAGAACCTCCTTATAAATTGCAAATAAATATATTTTTATGTCTTAATTTTAATCGATTTGAATAAAAATCGATTAAACAACACCCTCAGGCACGCGTGTTGGACATCCCTTTCTGGTTACTTCGTAAAGCTTCGTGCTTATTCGGCAATGCTCGGTACACGGTAATATTTCTCAGTCACACGTTAGCATTGGTGTCGTGTTCGTGTCGCTATCTCTGTCTTGAGCACAGTCGGTTACAAAAGTTTTCGTTGTTATTGTTGTTTGTTTTTATTAATAGTGTTAAGTTTGTTTTGTTTGTTTTATTTGTTTTATTTGCAAGTGTCAGTTAGCACTTATATTATTCGCCAAACATGCCACCAAAACATAATAGTGTGTTAAATCGCCAGGCGAGAAAAATTATTTACGATTTAACGCAATATATGAAAAAAGAAAAAGAAGAAGGCGTAAAAGATGTCGATAAAGTTTATTTAAGAGTTGCTAACGCAACTGGTGTGTCCCAACGCACAGTACAGCGGATCGCAACTGAAGGCAATATTTCGGGCTTACTTTCAGTATTCCGCACGCCTGGTAAAAAAAGGTCTAGATCAAAACCTATTACTGATATGGATAATTTTGACCAGGGAGTAGTAAAAAGATGCATACACAACTTCCACAAAACTGAAAAAGAAATGCCGACGATAAACAAATTACTAGCGAAACTCAAACGGGATATAAATTTTCAAGGTGGTAAAACGAGCTTAAAGACAATTATCAAAAACTTGGGTTTCAAGTGGCGAAAGACCGAAACCAATAGAATGGTTCTTATAGAGAAGACCGACATTCGCCTGAAAAGGATCTTGTACTTGAAGGCAATGAAAAAATACAGGGACGAAGGGCGACCAATTGTATTCACTGACGAGTCGTATGCCCACTCATCACATACAAAAGGTAAGGCGTGGTCAGATGGTTCCGCTCAAGGACTAAAGCGCCCGATATCAAAAGGTCAGCGGATAGTGATGGTACACGCTGGGTCAGAAGCAGGGTTTGTTCCGAACGCGCTACTAATGTTCAAATCTGGCAGCAAAACCGGAGACTATCATGATGACATGAATTTCAAAAATTATGAGAAATGGTTACGGACCCAACTGATTCCAAATTTGAGCCCTAACTCGGTGGTGGTTATCGATAATGCTCCGTACCACAACAAATTAATGGATCCTGCCCCTACATCTAATGACAAGAAGGCAAAAATGGAATCGTGGTTATTAGAAAAGGGTATACCATATGAAAAGGACATGCGTAAACCACAACTTTACGATCTAATAAAAAAAAACAAAGACGTGAATAAAAAATACGTAATAGATGAAATGTTTAAACAAAACAACCACGATGTCCTTCGTTTACCCCCATATCATCCCGATTTAAACCCCATCGAGATGGTGTGGGCTGCCATTAAAGGGCACGTAGCCGCTAAAAACGTCGACTGGAACGTAACCCGGACAATGGAGCTCATACAAGAAAAAGTAAATTTAATGGGTCAGAATGAATGGAGTGCTTTATGCAGAAAAGTGCAAGAGGTCGAACATGACTATAGGAAGAGCGACCATATTATTGACGAAATGACGGATCAATTATTCATCATTAATACAGCTTCAGATTCAGAAAGTGAGTCTGAAAGTGAGAGCGACGATTACGAAGATGAACCTATGCCAAGTACCTCACATGGTACACAAGGGGCCGACGACTTTATGTTAGGAATTTCCCCCCTCAGCGACAGTGATTAAATAATAATAAGTGTAAATAAATAAAAAGTATTAAATGTAAATAATATTGTATGTGTTTGTGATAAAATCTGCCCCTATCGAAAGGTGAGGTATCAAAATTGAATCTTTGATTTATAATGTCTCCAAAGTGTTTTGATATTTTTGGTCACTGTATTATGGAAATTTTATTTGTACATTGGTATATATAAAAAAATGACAATAACAGTTTTCTTCACGAGTGTTCATGCGCTAAACTTCGCAGAGCCTATATTCAGACTCGCCAAGATACGTCGGCCGTATTGTACCTACTTAGAATAATTAAATAAATGTCAATAAAATATATATGTAATAGCATGTACAACATTATGAATTCTACATTGAAAAATGTACTGACAGCTTGTATTCAATGCGAATGTAAATGTTCTAGTATTAGAAGGTTTTTAGTTTCTTTTTCCCCTTTGTTTAATTCCAGGAGGGAACGAATATGAGCGACAATAAATTGCCCGTCTCTCGTCTTGTGAATTACTCGACTGGTGGATCACTAGTCGGCGAACAGATGCTCTCGGTAGGATAGATAATCCAACGGAAGTTATATTTACTCGTATGGTCGTTTAAATTATCGTATAAAATAGGACTTGGGTAAAAGTCCATTTTCAAATATTGAGAACATTCTCATTAATATTAAAATATAAAAAATATATCATTTTTTATACAACATTTATGCATTTCATATTTTCCATATGTATAATCATTGAGTTATACCTACAACACTATATAAATCAATGTGTATAATCGTTAGTGCATCTTTTGTTATCATGTATTTTCTGAACGACATGAACGATTGAGATCATAATATTTTGTGTGTCGTAAGAAGGGACAGAGATTGTCTGATAATAATTTAAAAACTCAAGACAATGAAAACTGCGGTTGTCAATCGCCTATGAAGCGTAGCAACATTGGTATATACAGGGTTATTTTTCGAAGAGTAGCCAAAGTTTTTGAAAATACGAGTAATTAAGGCTTCTAATCTCATTTGAAGCAAGCGATCTGCCCCGGCTTCGCATGCCGGTGATATCTGGAATCTAGCACAGCGCCACCTACCTGGCAAACTATGCCTGTAACCTTTGCAAGCAATATGTTGACAAAGTTTTAACGCAATTAGACAAACGGTATGCTAGCGCATAAAATACGAACAAACAAATATTAATTTTTATATATTATATTAATTGAATGTGATTCATAGGCAACAGCGTTTTGCCTACCGATCGACTCTTACGTATGTGCGTGCACAGTAAAATCAGTCAAAATAATGCATTACCACACATTTTGAAATTAAAAGATGAAAAGGAGAAATGTTTGAATTTTTTAAATAATTATTTTTTTATTATTATTTTGTCACTATTTGCCTATATTACTTATTCTTAACCTTCTCTGCAAAGGGGAACGGCAGATTTAGTACCGCATACTTTTTTCGTTGTTTTGTTATAGAATTTGTACCAGATATTAAGGCAACTAAGCCATTCATTTTCATTTAAGTTTTATATTTTTAGAACTTGGGATTAATTAATAATATCAATAAAAAGATTATAATAAATAAACGTAATATAAGCGTAAATTAAACGCAATAATTATGTTATTAGAAGTTGCCATATGTAATATAACAGAAATATCGAAATGGTAATTTTAATTATATAGGAGTAGAAATAACAATATATATAATTAAACACTTACATATTATATCTAAGAATGCATTAAATGTTGTATAAAATCGTAATGTTTTACGATTTAATGATAGGAATAATTTCAGTCATCAATTTTTTATTCATATGGCAATTATTTATTGATATTTGAAAGGTAAAGAAAATCTGTCTTTCAATTCCATGGAGGTTAGAGAACAACCGTCATGTTTCAATTCAGTTATTTGCTGTTGTTTTGGATTGTGGTTTGTAACCACATCTGAGCAATTTAGTGAAATAACTGGTCGTTTTTACGTCTAATTATGTAAATTGCAGTGTTCGCTTGTCCCGAATAAGAAGGCACGTTTTATCCGATGAAAACGCAAAAAGTGACGCATCAGCATATTGTGATGAAAAAAAATTATAAAAACGAAGATTACGAAAGAAATGATGGGCCCAGAAGGGCTAGAACCCAAAGCCGTAAAGCCAGTTAAATAAAAAAAAGGAACATTATGGTTCATAAAAGATAGCTGGATCTCTGCGACAGCTGTCAGTAAAATCACGCCTACGAAGTCCTGAATTTCTTAGTAGTACAGACAGTACCTGTCAATGTCTTAGCCTACTTTAGTGTTAGCCTACGCGGTGGTAGGACTTCTTTTGTGCTCAGAAACCCATACGGGCGGGTGCCATCCGCATATGTACCTGTAACATTACACAAAGCAACTTCTAATATCAACATATACATATACATTTGTTTCTTTTAACGTGGCAGAGCCATGCTGCAGCTATGTTAGTTGTAGCACGAATGAGTCGGCTCAGCCGTGGTAGGACCACGCTCTCACAGAATACCGGCGTAAAATAGCAGTTTTGTGTTTCATATGGTGACTGTAGAGAACCGGAGACCCTTTTTTACTGGAAACGAGGCATTCTCTTTTAGTCCTCAGTGACGACGTATTTACATTTTGATTCTTAATTGAGTACAAATGTAGATGTCTATGGGCCGCAGCATCCACTTACCATCAGGTGGATTGTGTGCTCGTCTGTCACCCTTATTCTATAATAAAAGTCCATTATTTATGTTACGTAGGTTGCAATCTCTTTATATATTTCTGTAACCAAATAGCAGTGCCATTCAATTCTGTATTCCGGTCTCAAGGGTATGGAGAGCCAGTATTTTTACAAAATATGAGTCGTTTCACACTAGTATTCAAAGGTAACAACGCATCTGTAGCCATCTTCGTAAGTTGGTAGCAGTAGCCACATACTACCAGGCGGGTTGTAAGTTCATTAATCACTTCAGTTTTATAAAAATATGGCATTTAGCACTAAACCATTATTATGGACTGGAATTAGTTTACGATTAGTACACTATGATTTATGAACCTTTCTGGACATGCTACATACGGCGCAATATTTTAATAGGTATTACCGTTATGATTTCTTAAATTTACGCGAACACTACACATTGAATAAAACTAAATTTACGGACTATATCGCGTTTATTTAACTGATTTTACTTATTTTTAAATCCCGACGTTTCGGGTGCTTTACAGCAACCATGGTCACGGGGGGGACTGAGATGTTTGACGTCCCAATGTCATTGTTAGCTCGGCTACCTTCAGTTTTTGAATATAAATTTTTGCTCCGATTTACGCAAAACGAACTTACAGTATCTTGAAGTCTTGCAGTGGTATGCTCGGGTTTGGGTTTAATTTTGTTAATTATAGGATCCCAAGCAGATGGCAGCACCCAACCACCTTCTTTATTGAAATTAGGATGTTTTTTAATTTCAATAGCCTCGCGTATCATCCTGGATAGGAATCGGTGTTCTTTTGCGAGGATTTGTGGTTTATCAAATCAAAAAACAGATGCAGGAGTGTACAAGTGTACAAGTGAAGTTGTGAATGTGGTGTCTCTTACATAGGTCAAACAAAAAGATCCATAAAAAACCCGCGTGAAAGAACATATAGCTGACGTGAGCTCCGGGAAGTCTGCAGTCTGTGAACATGTTCAAGATCGTCCCCACCATTACATCAGATTTGATAAACCACAAATCCTCGCAAAAGAACACCGATTCCTACCAAGGATGATACGCGAAGCTATTGAAATTAAAAAACATCCTAATTTCAATAGAGAAGATGGTTGGGTGCTTTTAGCAAGTAAAGTTTATTCGAAGGTTTTGACACGCAGGATGCAAGAGAAATCGGAAAGATTCTTATGGGAGGCACAATGCGGATTTAGACCTGGAAGAGGATGCACGGATCAAATGTTTTCTCTCCGCATGATCACGGAGAAGCTTCTGAGTGTTAACCAGAGGATTTTCTGTACTTTTGTGGATCTGGAGAAAGCATTTGATAAGGTTATAAGTAAGAAAATGTGGGAACTGTTGCCGGGATATGGTGTGGATGGTCGATTGTTAAGGGCTGTGCAGTCACTTTACTATGACTGTAAAGCCTGTGTGCGGGTAATGCATGACCTGTCACCCATGTTTAGCGTCCAAGCGGGCGTAAAACAGGGTTGTGTCATGTCTTCCTGGCTGTTCATACTGTATCTCGACAGCTGTTTACAGAAGCTGAAAGATAGCTGTTTGGGTGTGAAATTGGGTGACATAAAAGTTAATTGTCTGCTGTATGCTGATGATGCAGTGCTTATTGCACCATCAGAAGCAGAACTGCAGGCATTAGTCACGTGTATATAAGAGGAATGTGAAAATAAAGGTCTCCGTTTGAATGCTAATAAAACTAAGGTTCTGGTATTTGAAAAGGACGAAGAGAGAACGAAATGTGAAATATGGGTAAATCAGGAATGTCTAGAACAGGTAAATGAAATTGTATACTTGGGGAGTGCTTTCAGCCGGGATGGAAGATGTGATTTGGATGTGGATAGGCATGTCGCTGCCGGAAACAAAGTCAATGGTGCCCTGAATGCATTAGTAAAAAGGCAAGGCGTGGTGAAGAGTGCACGCCTTGCAATACATAACGCAGTGTTGGTACCGACTTTGTTATATGGCAGCGAAACCTGGGTATGCCAGAAGAAGCATAAAAGCAAGTTGAATGCAGTGGAGATGCGATCTCTTCGTAAAATGTGTGGTGTTACCATAGTCGACCGAAAGCGAAACGAAGAGATTCGCAATATGGCAGGATTGAAAGATGACCTTATCACAAAAATTGATAGGGGCGTACTCCAATGGTTTGGGCACGTTGAACGAATGAGTGAAGACCGAATGGTGAAGAAAATATATAGAGCGAAAGTAAAAATTAAAAGGTGTCGAGGTAGACCGAGACTAACTTTCGAAGACCATGTGAGCAAATTGCTCGAAGAGGGGAGGGTCAAGAGTACTCGGATACCTAGACGTGCATGTATGAAGAAGTTAATAAACCTGAAAGAAGCGAAAGAGGTATGTAAGGATCGTGACACTTGGCGATCTGTTCTCTCTGGCTACCCCGTTAATGATTGTGCGTGACGATAAGTAAGTAAGTAAGTAAGTAAGTATACGGAAAAGCAAATGAGGAAAGAGCATTACTGCAGCTGTCCCGTCAGGAAAAAATAAACATTTCAAAATGTGGACTTTTTATTCACAAGACGTATTTTTTTTTTGGCTGGAACTCCTGACGGAATTTTCAAGGATGAAGAAGGAAAAACAGGCGTCGTGGAGGTTAAATGTCCTTTTGCTGCCAAAGATATGCACCCTGAAGACGCCATTAAAGAAAAAAATAACCTTTTGGAAATACGACAAAAAGAATATATTCAAAGTAAATAAAAACCACAGCTATTACTACCAAATTCAAGGTCACCTTAATATAACGGAACAAAATATTTGCGTGTTTGCAGTTTGGACTAGTGAACATAAACCGATGAAAGTAGAATAAATAGCAAGGGATAAAGAGTTTTGGGAAACAAAAATACTGCCCCTTTGACAAAGTTGTACCACAGTTGTCTGCTACCAGAACTAATTGATTCGCGCCTTGAACGTTCTATGCCGATAAAAGACCCACCATTTATCAATAGAAAATAAAAAGCACTAAATATCCCCAAAAAGTTAACCCCTACACCATACACAAAACACTCGAAAAAACTTTCTTATTTTTAATCTTGTCACCAACTAAATTAATAAATATTTGTGTATTCAGTTATTCTTTTGTATGAATTTTTTATCGATTGCCTTCTAAATTACTTATCTAAACGATTTTTCAAAAAAAAAAAACAGGTGTAAGCGCTATTTGTATGTTCAGTTTGTATAAAAAAATCATATACAACCGATTAGACGGGAGGAGTTGAAATCATGGAGCTGAACCACATTTCATACAAAAAAAAAATTTAATTAAAAAATTTACTGATTCATAATACAAAATGTACAAGGTAGAGTCGTAATTTGTATGAATGAAAACAAGAAGCAGTATTTTTTTCCTTCGGTTGTATTAACCCTTTTTAAACTTACAACCTGTATAAATATGACTAAAACGACATTTATGAAATATAAAAGGGTAAAAAATTATACTACCACAACAAAAGTAAAAGGAATATTTTTGGAAAAATATTAATAACTTATATATTTAATGAAATAGAGCAACTTCACGTGCGATCTCGAACGTATTTATGCACGGAGGAGAGCGCCCCCTCTAATGGCTGGAAATGTAAAACAGCACAGCTAGACGCCTTAATAAGTCATTATGTTGTTCGTATGTTTATATTGTTATCGACAGATGGCGTTGATAGTATTCTACATCACGGTATGGTTACGCTGATCAACGATGTACCTAGTGTATACCGCAGTTAGAATCTGCACCCTAATACTGGAAACGAGGATTATTCCAAATTATTTTTCAGAAGAGGTTTCAATGGATCTAATGCCATTGTAAACTCTCATCAATAAATAAAGAAAAGAATTAAAATAAGAAAATCGAATGTGTTAGTCAAGTTAACACCGCTCCCGCTCACCCGCTCATAAAACCGCCGATATTGGAACTTTCTATATGACGAATATTTTTCAATGTTTCTTTATTTTTAAATGTTCGTTTTTTTGTGTACATCATGCAAAAAAATATAGCAACTTCACTTGATTATTTAAAAAAAAAGTTATCAACAATTATACGTGAATGAGTGCATTATCATGAACATTTAAAGCCTTGAAACCAATATAAGTTTTCATTGTTTTATTCTTGTATTTTTGTTGTAAATCCGCTGTAATAATGAATATTTTTTTATAAAATCATCGATATCGGATGAGTTTTCGATTTTCTAGAGCCAAAAACGATGTGACCGCGATAGTATAAAACTATCAACGCTCTCTTTATATATACACTGTTTCTGTTTCTTTTTTTTAGTAAAACCATGTATAGAAACAACAAACATAAACATTTTTAATATTTTTCTTATTTTTGAGATTTATCTTCATATTTATGCATTTTAGCGTATAGAAAATATTATAAGTACTAAAAATTATAAATTAGTACCTACTTAAAATATATCTAATAGCATGTACAACTTTACGAATTCTACATTGATAAATGTAGTGACAGCTTGTCTTCAATGCGAATGTAAATGTATTAGAAGTTTTTTAGTTTCTTTTTCCCTTTAGTTTAATTCCAGGAGGGAATGAATATGAACGGCAATAAATTCCCCGCGCATCCTCTCGCTTTGTGAATTACCCGATTGATGATCCAACTAGTCGACAAACAGATTCTCTCGAAATATGTACATATTGTACATGTGGTAGGATAGATAATCCAACGGAAGTTATTTACTCGTATGGTCGTTTAAATCATCGTATAAAATAGGACTCGGGTAAAAGCCTATTTTCAAATATTGAGAATGATTTTTTTATATTAAAATATAAAAAATATATTATTTTTCTTATACAGCATTTATGCATTTCATATTTTCCATAGATATATATGATCGTTAGTCCATCTTTTGTTATTACTTATTACGTATCTGCTGAACGACATGACCGATTGAGATCATAATATTTACACTTTTTTCGAGACGATGGTTCATAGCTGTACTAGGATCCGATAGATGGTGCTGTAGCCAAGTAATTAACAAATAAATTATTCACTGTATAATCAATGAATCAATCCAATAAATATAAAAAATATTTACTATGTATCCGCGTAGGATTCTTAAAGATTACATCATAGTAAACCATCCTTAAACCTATTACTTGATAAAAAAAGCAGCCTAGGTGCTCCACACGACTAACTTCCCGATGGAAAGAATAAAAAAATTTATGCTTTGAAACCAGAAAAACGGGTCTCCGGTTCTCTACACTCACCATACGAAACCGCAGCAATAAGCTGCTATTTTACGCTGGTATTCAGTGAGAGCGTGGTTCGTCCCCGGTCGAGCCGACCCTTTCACGATACAACCATAATATCCCATCCCACTCTCATTCCGTGGGTGTCGTAAAAGTCGGTTTAGATAATTGCTAAAAAAGTCGATATACAGTGCATTGGTACAGTTGCTAGACGTTGGTTTAGTTAGCCATGCGGTTACTGCAATTCCACCCAATTTAAGAGAGCCCCTTTTCAAACAGTCGGCCTGTTTACCCAGTGAAAATGATGAATAAAATTAATACTAAAGTCAACACAAACAAATTCAAACAAATTATTTTTACTAAATCGTCTTATTTAAAGTAGTTTAAATTTGATCGCCTGAGAAACTCTCTGCAGTATTTTATAGGTGCAACATGCATGGGTCGACCTGTCCGGGATGAAGACACGCAGATAATATCAGGGTGATAGATAGAAACACTGCGTATGATGATTGGCGAGAACCGAAAATCCTTTTTATTGGTAACGAGGCATCCTAAATTACTCTTCAGGGATGATAACGTATTTGTATTTTGATTCTTAATTAAGGTGTTTATTGGACACAGCGTTGTATTTTTTCGTTTGATACCCTTAATTATTTAAATTTATTTTTATTTCAATAAAAGAAAACATAAATTTTGGTTTCAATTATCCAGTAATATTTCATACAACACTAAATGGCACTGCTATTTGGTGACAGAAATATATAAAGAGATTGGAACCCACATAACATAAATAATGGACTTTTTATAGAATAAGGGTGACAAACGAGCACGCAGTCCACCTGATGGTAAGTGGATGCTGTAACCGACAGACATCTACATATATCCTCGATTAAGAATCAAAATGTAAATGCGTTGTCACTTAGGACTAAGATGGAATGCCTGGTATCCAGTAAAAAAAGGTCTCCGTTTCTGTAGTACACTCACCATACGAAACACAACAGACTTTAACTGCTATTTCACGCCGGTGTTCTGTGAGAGCGTGGTCCTACCCCGGTCGAGCCGACCCGGACGAACTACGCTCTCACTGAATACCAGCGTAAAATAGCAGCTTATTGCTGCGGTTTCGTATGGTGAGTGTAGAGAACCGGAGACCCGTTTTTCTGGTTTCATTCAAGCATTCATTTTTTTATTCTTTCCACCGGGAAGTAAGTCGTGTGGAGTTTTCGGGTCGCGCCTAGGCCGCTTTTTATTTTTTTTTATCAAGTAATAGGTTTAAGGATGGTTTACTATGATGTAATTTTTGAGAATCCTACGCGGATAAACAGTAAATATTTTTTATATTTATTGGATTGATTCATTGGTTATACAGTGAATAATTTATTTGTTAATTACTTGACTACAGCACCATCTATCGGATCCTAGCACAGCTATGAACCATCGTCTCGAAAAAAGTGTAAATATTATGATCTCAATCGGTCATGTAGTTCAGAAGATACATAATAAGTAATAACAAAAGATGGACTAACGGTCATATATATCTATGGAAAATATGAAATGCATAAATGCTGTAAGTATGAGAAAAATAATATATTTTTTTATATTTTAATATTAAAAAAAACATTCTCAATATTCGAAAATAGGCTTTTGCCCAAGTCCTATTTTATACGATAATTTAAACGACCATACGAGTAAATATAACTTCCGTTGGATTATCTTTCCTACCGAGAGCATCTGTTCGCCGACTAGTTGTATCACCAGTCGAGTAATTCACAAGACGAGAGATGGGCAATTTATTGCCGCTCATATTCGTTCCTTCCTGGAATTAAGAACCTCCTAATACTAGAACATTTACATTCGCATTGAATACAAGCTGTCACTACATTTATCAATGTCGAATTCATAAAGTTGTACTTGCTATTAAATATATATTTTAAGTAGGTACTAATTTATAACTTTTAGTACTTATAATAATCTCTATACGCTAAAATGCATAAATATGAAGATACATCTCAAAAATAAGAAAAATATTAAAAATGTTTATTGTTTGTTTTTCTATATTTGGTTTTACTAAAAAAAAAAGAAACAGAAACAGTGTAAAAGAGAGCGTTGATAGTTTTATACTATCGCGGTCACATCGTTTTTGGCTCTAGAAAATCGAAAACTCATCCGATATCGATGATTTTTTTAAAAAAAATCTTCATTATTACAGCGGACTTACAAAAAAAATACAAGAATAAAAAAATGAAAACTTATATTGGTTTCAAGGCTTTAAATGTTCATGAAAATGCACTCGTTCACGTATAATTGTTGCTAACTTTTTTTTAAAATAATCAAGTGAAGTTGCTATATTTTTTTGCATGATCTACACAAAAAAACGAACATTTAAAAATAAAGAAATATTGAAAAATATTTGTTCATTAATTTTTTATTTTGGTTTTTATTGAGTTGTCGATAGTCGAGCGACGGTTGTCGACTCGGAAAAAAATTAAAAAATGTTTGTTTATTAATTTTTTATTTTGGTTTTAAATGAGATAAGATCGAGCGATGCGAGCTCAGGTCTTAGGGCATTCCGACTCGGAAAAAAAAACTAAAAATTTTTTGTTTATTAATTTTTAAGCTATTGCATAGCTTCCGATATACGACGGATTCAACTCGGCTGGGCAGCGTTCGGGAAATTACGACATATCTTTTCGTCAGGTATACCTCAATCTCTAAAAACTAGATTGTACAACCAGTGCGTGTTGCCAGTGATGACTTACGAATCTGAGACGTGGTCCTTCACTGCTGGCCGTATGAGGAAGCTTAAGGTCGCTCAGCGAGCTATGGAGAGGGCTATGCTCGGAGTTTCTCTGCGTGATAGACTCAGAAATGAGGATATCCGCAGTAAAGCCAGAGTGACCGACATAGCCCAACGGATTAGTAAGCTGAAGTGGCAATGGGCCGGCCATATAGCTCGAAGAACCGATAACCGATGGGGAAGAAAGGTTCTCGAGTGGCAGCCTCGTACCGGTAGGCGTAGTGTAGGGCGACCCCCCACTAGATGGAGTGACGACCTGGTAAGACATGCAGGAAGTCGATGGATGCAGGTGGCTCAGGACCGTGCTTTGTGGCATTACTTGGGGGAGGCCTATGTTCAGCAGTGGACTTGTGAAAGGCTGTAATGATGATGAATGATGATGCATAGCTTCTATCGCGGGCCTTGAGCGCGGGGACCGAATCCAGAAATTTATTCCGCCGTAACGAAAAAACCTCACGCTCCCTACTCCGACGGGCAAGGAGGTGTGGCTTGAAGGCCGTGCATTGTCTAACGTCGATTCTTTTCGGTCTTCGACACGGTGTTTCTGTATAAAGTGTTTTGAATACGAATGAACAAAGTGCATTTATTATTAATGAAGAAAGTCACGAAATAATAGTGAAAGAAAATGAGTGAGTACTCCATATACATACATTTTATTATTATCACAAATGCAGTACTAATTTTGAATTGAAAATATAATACTGCTATAAAGATAACCTAAATTTTTGATATTAAAATGAGCGATATTAAAAGTAGCCCTCTTTATATACACACAAACACACACACGCCTATAGTTTAAATTCTCAATTTAGATTCTCAATATATATATATATATATATATATATATATATATATATATATATATATATATATATATATATATTAGAGATGGGCCGAAATTCGGTACAAGAAAAATAATACCTACTCGCACTTATTTTAACTGAAATATAAGGTGCTTCTAAACTACAATATGCCATAGCTGCAACTGGTGGTTCTACTCATGATACTGTACCACTTTCCCCAAGGAACCCATAGTCAATTCTCAAAAAAAAATTGCACTTTGTATGGAAATCGGTCAGCTGATTGGCCAAGTCTCCATACAAACAACCGTGGCATATATTTTAGAAGCACCTTATATAACAGATACTGTAAAATAAAAGATATTATTTTTACTCACTCATGGTCAATTATTTATTTATTTATTTCGGAACATTGTAAATGTAAACCTTATATTAAATCAGTTCCTATCTTATCATTAATCTTAATCTTAGTTCTTAACCTTAATCTTAGTTAATTAGTTATTAATCTTAGAAATCCCTGCCTAATTAGTAATTAGCCATATTACAAAAATGAAATAAACTTTGTATTCTCCTGGTAAATATCTGGATAGGAGTCCGTAAATTAAATAAAAAATTAATGTTTTTCATTCAACATTCATTAACCTCAAGTATTTTTCATTACAATTAAAGGGTATTTGTTTTCAACAATCATATTAAACCAACTGTTCTTATCTACCTAGTCATATTTAAAATTTACCAGAGTCAGGTTATGGTGCAAAAACACCAAAGATCTTATCAAGCCTTATCTGGCAGAAGTTTGTTCGTTTTTTTTTTCGTAGGTAAATGTTTCCTGCGGTGTGCGGGCGGGGTATTTGAAGTAAATGCGTAAACAAGTCACGACGCGTCGCTCTCGAGAAAGCGTGCGAAAATGAACCGAAGTGAAATTTGTCATCTATGAGAGTGAATTTTATCTGTGTACTCTGTAACAAATAACTATATAGAAAAAAATGTGAAAATGACATTTCGCCATTTTTGTTTGTGTACTGGTTAGGAACTCGATCAAAAATTTGATAATTTTTCTGTTTTTATACGTTATTTTTAAAAAATGTGAAAATGACTATTCGCCATTTTTGTTTGTGTACTGGTTAGGAACTCGATCAAAAATTTGATAATTTCTTCGTTTTTATACGTTATTTCTAATGTTATTTTACATAAAATTAATTGTGAAGATATTTTCTTTAGGAATTATGTATCATTACGACGATTCAAAAACGTTTACATATAATAATTTACCTCGAAATTCACTATACGCGATTATCGTTTATTGATTATATGTTGTTTAAAAAGTATTCTTATCAGTTTTTGTGTTAAATAGATGCTAAATATAAAAGAATGCTTCAGTATTGATAGCAATTTATTAACGAAATATCTGTTGAGATGTGTCTAGAAATTATTAATACTTATTTTTATTTATTTATTAAAATAATAAATAAATAAAAATAAGTATACATTTATCTATATTGAGTACTAGTTGTTCCCCGCGATCTCGCCCGCGTGGAATATGGATTTCATGGGTTTTAATTTTTTTTGCGCGGAACCCTAATTCTTTTTCTAAAACAAAAGTAGTTCAAGTTATTCCTTATATCATCAGCTATCTGCCAGTGAAAGTCCCGTCAAAATAGATCCAGCTGTTTCGGAGATTAGCTGGAATAAACAGACAGACAGACAGACAGACCGACAGACAGATAAAAATTTTAAAAATTGTGTTTTTGTTACTAGTACTTTCATATGCATTTAATAAAAAGCTGTTGTTTTAACATTACAAACAGACACTTCAATTTTATTTGTTTGTAGATATAGATATAAGATATTATTCATATTGACTGGCCTGCTGGTCTAGTGGTTAGTGACCCTGACTGCTATGCCGGAGGTCGTGGGTTCATTTCCCACCCAGGACAAATGTTTGTGTGATGAGTACGATCATTTGTTCTGTGTCTGGGTGTAATTTATCTATAATATTTATGTATTTAGAAATATATAAGTATGTTTCATCAGTTGTCTAGTACCCATAACACAAGCTCTGCTTAGCTTGGGACTAGATGGCGTTGTGTGATAGTTGTGGAATATTATTATTATTATTTATTATTATTATATTGGTGTCATTTTAAAGGGAATATCATGTACTATTATAATAATAAAATAATTGTCTCCAGTAAATATTATACTTTTCTTGTAAAACTCGAAATAAAAAATAAATACGATTTATTTTTATATTCCCATATGCTTTATTTTCATCCTTTATTTTTTATTTGACCAATTTTCTTTAAATAAATTAAATTCTGAATTCGTTGAGCTTTTTGAGAATATTTTTATTTGAATGTTAGGTAGGTACCTATATTAGTTTTCGGTAGTAATCGTTTTTGTTGCGACAGTCTCGCGCGGTCGTAAAAAAAAGTTACTGCGCGGACAGGTGGGACGAGAATCACTTGCGCGGCGCTTGAAGGCCGTGCATTGTCTAACATCGTCGTTTCTTTTCGGCAGTCTTCGACGCGGTGTTTGTGTGCGTGCAACTAGACGTATTGTATGACTCTACGAAGCTCGCACGAATCGAGACGAGCTGCTCCGAAATCGGACGAATACATAAGCAGCTGTTTATGAGAAAGTATATAGGTGTATAGGTATTTATGTACAACAGTGAATAACTGTACTTGTAAAGTTTGTGTATAAAGTGTTTTGAATATGAATGAACAAAGTGCATTTATTATTTATTTATTTAATAAAAGAAAAAAAATTGTTTTCTTATCGGTCACCACGCTCAAAAAGTGTAACTTGAATTAATATCAAAGAAAAAGAAATACTGCATAAATAAAATAAATAAATAATTATAATTGCATAAGTTGATACAAAATGCTATGCAATAGCTTTACCGCGGCAGTCCCCGAGTGCCACACGTCTTTTTTTATTTATATTTTTATTGAGTGTAAGATCGGGCGATGCTAATTCGGGACGACTCGGGCAGGTTAGGTTAGAAGGAGATGGCGGTGTCGAGTGAGCGAGCGGTGTCGAGCGAATAGGACCCGCCATCTCCTTCGTGGTTATTTTTTTATAAACCCGGTCGATCGGACTTTCCACAACTGCGCTACGTTGAGTGGCGTGCTGCTTCCCCCCCACCAACTCTGTCCCATAGCGTTGAATGTTTATTTTAAAATAAAACATATTGGATTTTCTCAAACCGACCCCATATGGTAAGTGGATGCTGTAACCCATAGACATCTACATTTGTCCTCAATTAAGAATCAAAATGCAAATACGTCATCACTGAGGACTAAAAGGGAATGCCTCGTTTCCAGTAAAAAGGGTCTCCGGTTCTCTACACTCACCATATGAAACACAAAACTGCTATTTTACGCCGGTATTCTGTGAGAGCGTGGTCCTACCTAGTCTGAGCTGACCCATTCGTGCTACAACTAACATAGCTGCAGCGTGGCTCTGCCACGTTAAAAGAAACAAATGTATATGTATATGTTGATATTAGAAGTTGCTTTGTGTAATGTTACAGGTACATATGAGGGTGGCACCCGCCCGTATGGGTTTCTGAGCACAAAAGAAGTCCTACCACCGCGTAGGCTAAGTGTATAAATGCCTTTTCCTAAATTGAGTCGCTGTGAATTGTTAGATCAAATTATTAAGTGTTTTAGCGATACATTTTTAAAGAGAAAAAATCTTTAGGCACGTTGGATATTTTAGGGATGGGTAAAAAAACACTAAACTCGCGTGACCGTCATGCTCAGACATTATACATATATATATATATATATATATATATATATATATATATATATATATATATATATATATATATATATATATATATATATATATATATATATGTAGAAGAGCTTTATACAAAAGACTTATAAATCCCTGAAAAGTAAGTTGGAGTGCCCCGTTACAACTAAAAAGGATTTTTGGTTCACCATATTCATATTCATCACGCGCAGTATTTCTATCTATCACCCTCATATTACCTGCGTGTTCTCATCCCGTTCAGGTCGACCCATGATTGCTGCCAGCGAGCTTCTCATGCGATCAAATTCAAAGTACTTACAATAAGACTACTTAGTAACAAAATTTATAAAATACTAATGCAAAACGTAAAGTCATGAGCTTAAACGACTTTAGTATTAACTTTATTCATCACAATTTATGGGTTAAACAGGTCGACTATTTGAAACGGGACTTTCGAAACTGGAGGGAACTGCAGTAACCGCATAGCTAAACCAACGGATTAGCGGCTGTACTAATGCACTGTTATATTAAAATTAACTTTAAATAGCAGTTTTGTTAAATCGGATACTACGACTTTTCAGTCAATTATCTAAACAACTTTTACGACACCCACAGAATGAGAGCGGAATAGGATAGATGGTTGATTCAAATTAAAAAAAGGAATGACATCTTAGGAGAGCTTAATCTTTTGTGAGGGGAAACGGAGACTTTTTTTTACTGGATACCAGGCATTCCATCTTAGTCCTAAGTGACGACGCATTTGCATTTTGATTCTTAATCGAGGATATATGTAGATGTCTGTCGGTTACAGCATCCACTTACCATCAGGTGGACTGCGTGCTCGTTTGTCACCCTTATTCTATAAAAAGTCCATTATTTATGTTATGTGGGTTCCAATCTCTTTATATATTTCTGTCACCAAATAGCAGTGCCATTTAGTGTTGTATCCCGGTTTGAAGGCTATAAAGAGCCGGTATTTTTGCAGACTATGAGGCATTTCATATTAGTCTTCAAAGTTAACAACGCATCTGTAGCCATCTTCGTTTGAATCTGGCAGCAGTAACCACCTAACACCAGACGGGCTGTAAGTTCATTAATCACTTAGGTTTTATAAAAATCTGGCATTTAGCACTAAACCAGGACTTGAATCAGTTTATTATCATTACACTATGATTTATAAACCTTTCTAGACATGCGACATACAGTACAATATTTTAATAGGTATTACCGTTACCGTTATACCCTATTAAAATCCACTGATGAACATACTATACTACCTTAATAAGTCATTATGGCGTTGATAGTATTCTACATCATGGTATGGTTACGCTGATTAACGACGTGACTAGTGTATATCGCAGTTAAAATCTCTTTGTCTACCCTCATACTAGAAACGAGAATAATTCTATAGAATTTTTCTAAGGAGGTCTCAATGGAACTAAAGCCATTGTACACTCTTATCTATAAATTAAAATAAAACCGACCAAGAGCGTGTCGGGCCACACTCAGTGTAGGGTTCCGTAGTTTCCCGTCCGTCACAATAAGTGTTCCCACTTATGAGTTTAAAGGTGGGTATCTATTATGTTCGCGCTCCTGCAACTGCTCCCGGTAGTGGGTACTGTTGTTTTCATCCAAGTTCAAAATGATTTTCCTAGAAAGTCCTTATAAAGTTCTACTTTTCAGATTTTTTTCATAATTTCTAAACCTATGGTTCAAAAGTTAGAGGTGGGATGGGCACATTGTTTTTTACTTTTGGAGCGATTATTTCCGAAATTATTGACATTATCAAGAAATGATTTTAGTAAACCCGTATTTATTTTTAAATACCTTTCCAACAATATATCACATGTTAGGGTTGAAATGAAAAAAAAAATCACTTCCCACTTTACATATAGGGGGGCTACCCTAATAAAACATTTTTTTCCAATTTTTATTTTACTACTTTGTTGGCGTGATTGATACACATATTGGTACCAAATTTCAGTTTTCTAGTGCTAACGGTCACAGAGCTTAAGCGAGGATGGATAGACGGACAGACGGACATGGCGAAACTATAAGGGTTCCTGGTTGACTACGGAACCCTAATAAAGATTTTACGGTCGGAACGGTCGACTTCTGAATGATTTGTATAAAAATAACCACGAAAGAGATGTCGGGATCTATTCGCTCGCGCACTCGACCTCGCCACCTCCTTCTAACCTAACCTATCCGAGTTGGGATGCCCTAAGTCCCGAGCTGGCGTCGCTCGATCTTACACTCAATAAAAACCAAAATAAAAAATTAATAAACAGACATTATTAAATTTTTTTCCTAGTCGGAATGCACATTAGGGCAAAAACGTTTTGAGTTTTTTTAATATTAAAATATAAAAAATATATCATTTTTCTTACTCAGCATTTATGCATTTCATACCCTTCATATTTATAATCGTTAGTGCATCTTGTGTTATCATGTATTTTCTGAATGACATGACCGATTGAGATCATAATATTTACACTTTTTTGTCGAGACGATGGTTCATAGCTGTGCTAGGATCCGATAGGTGGTGCTGTAGCCAAGTATTTAACAAATAAAATATTCACATACTCTATGAATACTTTTTTTTATTCACACTTTGATTTTGAATGATTACATTATATTTAACCATCCTTAAACCTATTTCATAACAAAAAGAATTACAAAATCTGGACCCGATAAGTAGCGTCAAGTTCGAGTCGAAGTCGAGTAAATATGATATATTTTTTATTACTTTTAGCAGTACGGAGAGACCTCGGAATAAAACTAACGACAGAGGACAACAACGTCTGTTGGGTCTATACTATTTATACCTTATACTGGTCTCCTTCCATTGTAATTTAGTGAACAGAGATGGAACAACTTTAAACGCGATCTTTAGGTTCTGTTGATTGGTTGGGTTCCTAATGATTACAACACGATAAGCCATCCTCAAACCTATTTCTTGCCAAGCAGCCGCAATGTTCCGTTTTGAAAGGTATTGGGCAAAACACGGCATTCGTTTTTCGTTCAATCATCATCATCATTAGCCTTTGGCAGTCTACAGCTAAAAATAGGTCTTCCCAAGACGCGCCATTTAACCGGGTCTTTAGCATCACGGCCACCTTTTTTTATAAAAGTTAAGTGGCAAACGAACTCATAGTCCATTTGATCGAAAGTGATTGCTGCACCTAGCTTTTTTATAGGATGAGAGTGACAAACGAGCACACGGTTCACCTGGATGGTAAGTGGTTACTGTGGCCCATAGACAGAGTACATCTATCCTCGATTACGAATGAAAATTCAGATACATTGTCACCCGTGAGGACCTACGTGAAACGCCTCGTTTCCTGTAAAAAGGGTCTTCGGTTCTCTACACTCACCATATGAAACACAGCATCGTTAAGCTGCTAGTTTACGCTGGTATACTGTGGTAGGTCGTATGGTGAATGTAAAGATCCGGAGACACTTTTTACTGGAAACGAGGCATTCCATCTTAGTACTCACGGGTGACAATGCATCTGTATTTTGTTTCGTAATCGAGGATAGATGTAAATGTCTATGGGCCACAGCAATCACTTATTTGTAAAATACTAACAGGTGTTACCATCAGTTGGACTGAGTGCTCGTTTGTCACCTTATCCTATAAAAAATATTGATTAAAACTACTTTTACGGATTTTATCGCGTTTATTTTACTATTATTTTTAATTCCCGACGTTTCGGGCGCTTTCCAGCACCCATGGTCACGGGGGACTGAGGTGACTGACGTCCCGATGTCATTGTTAAACCCGGAGTACCTTCAGCTTTTTTAATTATGTTTATGGTAAAAATAATCAAAATCCAGATGCGTTGCCACCGAAATGAACCGATTGTAATAATTAACGAAATTATAAGCCGGGGCGGATTCCCGGTATAAAATAAATTCGCCGAGTAATGAGGGTATAATAGAATCCACTGCGCCATATTATTAATATGTGTGTTGTAAGAAGGGACAGAGATTGTCTGATAATAATTTAAAAAACTAAAGATAGTAAAAACTGCGGTTGTCAATCGCCTGTTAAGCATAGCAATTTTGGCATATATAAGGTTATTTTTCGAAGACAAGCCAAATTTTAAAATTAAGTTTAAATATATTAATTATGATATTCCATTAATGCAGTTTTTGAAAATACGAGTAAATAAGGCTTCTAATCACATTTGAAACAAGCGATCTGCCTCACTTCACGCGGGTGATATCTGGATTCTAAAACTGCGCCACCTACCGGGCAAACTATGCCTGTAACCTTTGCGGAAGTGCAAGCAATATGTTGACAAAGTTTTATCGCAATCAAATGAACGGTATGGTAGCGTATAAAATACGAACAAACAAATATTAATTTTTATATATTAGATTATCACAAAATGAATGTGATTTACGGGCAACAACGTTTTTGCCCACCGACTCAAACCGACCGATCGACTCCTACGTATATATGCGTGCACTGTAAAATCAGTCAAAATTTTAAAATTAAAAGATGAAAAGGAATATGTTTAGGATTTTTATAATGATTATTTTTTTATTATTATTTCTTCACCATTTGTCTATATTACTTATTTTAAACCTTCTCTGCAAATTTAGCCGGTTATCACAAAATAACCTTGTATACTCCCTACGAGAAATTCCATGTGGAGGCCAACTTTCAGCAGTGGACAATTCATGACTCAGAAATAAATGAATATTTATCATTCCTCTTCGTCCTTCACGATTTTTTGGGATATAAATACTGACAGAATCTTATAAAATCCTTGCCTAAATGAATTGCACTAACAAATTACTTTTATGACGATTATATCAGCTCATAGCGCAAAGCCCTTACAAAAGATTAAGCTCTCCTAAGATGTCATTCCTTTTTGTAAATCGGAATCAACCATCATCCCATTCCGCTCTCATCCCGTGGGTGTCGTAAAAGTCGTTAAGATAATTGCCAGAAAAATTCGTAGTATCTGATTTAACAAAATTGCTATTTAAAATTTGTTTTAATATAACACCTTAGTACAGTCGCTAATCCATTGGTTTGGCCATGCGTTTACTGCAATTCTCTCCAGTTTCAAGTGTCCCGTTTCAAATAGTCGACCTGTTTATCCCGTAAATTATGATACTAAAGTCGTTTAAGCACATGACTTTAATTTTTGCATTAGTATTTGTGTGTATTTCTTTTTACCCATCCCAAAAGTATCCAACGTGCCTAAAGAAATTTTCGCTTTACAGAGGTATCGTTAAAGCAATTAAAAATTTGATCTAAAAATTCACAGCGACTAAATAAAGTAATAAAGGCATTTATACAATTAACTTGACTTCTTGTCTTAGGAACCCATACGGGCAGGTGTCATCCTCATATGTATCTGTAATATTACATAACACAACTTCTACATTAACATATACGAGTACATATATATTTTAATTTTTTTATGTGGTAGAGTCACGCTGCAGCTATATTAGTTGTAGCAAGAATGGATCGGCTCAACCGGGGTTACATTACGGGTTACGTTACGGGACCACATGAGTAACGAAACCGACCGTCTTACTATGTGGTAGACCACGCTCTCACAGAATACCAGCGTAAAATAGAAGCTAAAGGCTGTTGTGTTATGTATGGTGAGTGTAGAAAACCGGAGACCGTTTTTTAATGAAAACGAGGCATCTTAAATCTCACTGACGACGCATCAGCATTTTGATTCTTAATCGAGGATAAACGTAGATGTTTATGGGTCACAGCTTCCACTTACAATCAGGTGGACTGTGTGTTCGTGTGTCACCCTAAAGGTCACAGCTCATTAGAGCCACCCGGCACCTATATAAAATTTATCAATTCTATAAAAAAACTATTATTTATGTTTACCAATTTCTGCCAGCAAATAGCAGTGCTATTCAGTGCTATATCCCGGTCTGAACGGTATAGAGAGCCACTATTTTTACAGACTATGAGTCATTTCATATTAGTATTCAAAGTATTGAGTTTAGGAGTAAGGAGTACAGACTGTGTATTAAAAAATGTCCATAGAAAACCGTTAAATAAGGGTGGCATTACTCTATGATTTATGAACTTTATAGACATCCAACATACAGCGTAATATTTTAATAGGTATTACCGTTACCGTTATAGCCAGTATGTTATTCGTACGTTTGTTTTATTATCGACAGATGGCGTTGATAGTATTCTACATAATGGTATGGTTACGCTGATCAACGACGTACCTAGTGTATACCGCAGTTGAACTCTCGACTCTTATACTGGAAACGAGGATTATTCTATTTATTTTTCTAAGAAGGCTTCAATGGAATAAAACCTTTGATAACCTTTATTTTAATATATTTATAACAATTTGGGGCGAGAAAATTGAATGTGAGTGTAACATTCGAGCGCGCTATATCGCTCATTAAAAAGCCGACCGATAGTGCAACCAGTGTTGCCATATATACAGATTTCTCCGTATTTATACAGATTTTCGGTGTGTAATACAGATTAACACTGGATACAGATTTTTTTATACAGAGTTTTTAACTCTATTGATTAAATTATCATAATATACAACTTAAAACAGAACGAAGCAAAATATA
The DNA here is from genome assembly GCA_036936625.1 of Parnassius smintheus behrii. Lineage (NCBI taxonomy): Eukaryota > Metazoa > Arthropoda > Insecta > Lepidoptera > Papilionidae > Parnassius > Parnassius smintheus. The sequence continues at coordinate 15,831,223 of JAUPFT010000019.1, forward strand.
TGACATATATTTTGCTTCGTTCGTTGTCGTGTCGTGCATGTCATTGCATGATTCTATTCTTTATGGTTAATTTATTTTTTCACAACGTAATTATTTAGTATGGGAGCATTATAAGCGTATTATAAAATACATTGATATTGATAAAATATGTATACTGGATAATCTTTTTTACCGTCTGGAAAAAAATTGGATGTAACATGTGAACAGAGTAGAAGCCTATGGCACTGATATTTTACAAAAAAAATGAATTAAATAAATAAATTAATGAATTCTATCGAAATTCAAATAATGTCCCTCCTAGCCTATGATCCTGCGAAGTGACAAGATCAAAGATGGCAATTAAATTTATTGTTTTTTTGCCGTTGGTAAAGTAGAGTGGATATGATTTAAATTTCGATAGATTTTAATTAATTTATTTATTAAATTCAAAATTTTATTTTTAATTTTTTGTAAAATATCAGTGCCATAGGCTTCTACTCAAGGTAATAATTACAGATTTTGTACAGATTTTGAGTTTAAATAGCATACTTTTATATAATAGATTTAATACAGATTTTAGCTGTTTCTACTACAGATAAAAGGTTAAAGGCATCAACAACACTGAGTGGGACATCGATTAGAGATGGGTCGTAGCACACGGTACCTAATGGTAAGTGGATGCTGTGGTCTGTAGACACCTCCATGTATCCTCGATTAAGAATCAAACTGCAGATGAGTTGCCACTGAAAAGAACCGATTGTAATAATTAATTTAATTGTAAGCCGGTGCGGGCTGCTAGAATGAAATAAATTCGCATGAGGATATAAATGAATCCACGGAGCCATTATATATTATATAGAATATTCTGTGTAGGTATGTCGTAAGAAGGGACAGAGATTGTCTGAAAATAATTTTAAAACGCAAAAGAAGCCTTAGCGCAGTAAAATCAGTTAAATTAAAGCATTATAAGTTATAACGTATTTTGAAAGTAAAAGATAAAAAGGACAGAATGTTTCAAATTTTTTCTTAATTAAGTTTTCTTCACCGTTTGCCCATATTACTTATTCTGAATCTTCTCTACAAATTTGGCCGGTTATCGCAAAATAACCTTTTATACTACCTATGAGAATATCTATGTGGAGGCCACTTTTCAGCAGTGGATTTTTGATGGGCGGAAATGAATGAATGAAAAAATATATAAAATATTGAAATATTTATCATTCCTCTTAGTCCTCCACAATTTTTTGGGATATAAATACTGACATAATTCTATAACATCCTTGCCTAAATGAATTACCTCTCCTGAGATATTATTCCTTCATTAAAAAACTAATGGATGATTTAGTTTTTTCATCCCATGCCACACTCATCCCGTGGGAGTGGTAAAAGTCGATTTAGATGATTGCCGGAAAAAGTTGTAATATCCGATTTAACAAAATTTCTGTTTAAAGTTTGTCTTAATATAACAGTGCAACATTGTTAGTCACTAATCCGTTGGTTTAGCTATGCGCTTTCTGCTATTCCCCCAGTTTAAGAGAGCTTCGTTTCAAATAGTCGACCTGTTTACCCCGTAAAATATTATGAAAAAAAATAAAGTCGTTTGCTCGTGACTTAAATTTTTGCTATAGTATTTTACAAATTTATCGTATATATATATATATATATATATATATATATATATATATATATATATATATATATATATATATATATATATATATATATATATATATAACATACCACTTATATAGCTCCTATATATCTACGTCACACGAGTTTAGTGCTTTTTACTCATCCTAAAAGTGCCTAACGTGCCTAATTGCCTTCATTAATCACTTCAGTTTTATAAAAAGTTGTTGCATTTAGCGCAAAACGATTATCTATGAACCTTTCTAGATATGCAACATACAGCGCAATATTTTATAACCTTTACAGTTATAGCCTATTAGTCCACTGATGAAGCTATTACATACTATAAAGTCATTGTTGTTTGTAGGTTTGTTTTATTATCGACAGATGGCGTTGATAGTATTTTACATCACGGTATGGTTACGCTGATCAACGACGTACCTAGTGTATACCGCAGTTACACTCTTGCTAGGGACCCCTGTCCCTGTCCCCTGGCATACGTCCGCCAAATACTTAGGTGTCACTCTAGACACAGGGCTCGCTTTCAGGCCCCACGTCAAAAGAGCAATCCGTCACCGTCACGCACGGTTTTATCTGAGTAGGCTCAACAGTATGTTGGGCCGACGAGTAAAATGTCCCTTCGAAACAAGCGTACCCTTTACAAGGTCTGTATACGACCAGTCATGTCCTACGCGGGCCCCGTCTTTGCCCACGCAAACCCTAATATTATAAATGAACTCCAAATAGTTCAGAACCTCTTCTGTCGTCGAGCTGCGAACGCACCTTGGTACGTCCGTAATGCCGACCTTCATCGGGACTTAGAGCTGCCAACAATTCCTTAACAAGCTCTCTGAGAACTTCTTCAAAGCCTCAGAGTCGCACCCAAACCAATTAATTCGTGAGGCAGCTTCTTATGCAGCCCCACCCCCCTCTCGCTATCGTGTCCGCAGGCTGAGAAACTCTCTCTCGGACCCGCCTAATAAACTGTCAAACGACCTGAACTGCCTCGTGGCGGCTCAGGCCAACTCTAATTAAATTAAATTATTGTACTAACTAACATTAATTTGCCTTCGTAGGCACTCCCTCAGCGGCTCTTAGCCGCCTGCGCCCTCTTTTCCCAAAAGAGGGTCGCTCATGATAAGGCACAACACAGCTTAATCAGCCGGTTGCCTGTCCCCAAAGGCGGTTTTTAGAGGGTATCACTTAGGGTCCCCGGTAGGACAGTGAGCCCCTCATAACCACGATAGACCGGCTATCGTGGTATGCGTAATGCATTTTCCGCCTCCCTACGTATAGGGTAGCCCTTTAATTGCTTCGGGCGCAAAAAAAAAACGCGCCCTCCTTTCTGCCAAGGCGGGTCGCGTTCGTATACGGCTTAGAGATCTCTAGTCAGATCGTTAAGCCAATTCCTAAGAGGTTGGGTTTAGTGGGTAAAAGTCACCACATAACCACGCAGCCGGCTGCGTGGTATTGGTATGCTATGAGCATTCCCAACCTCCCTCCCCCGCTTTCCGGAGGGTTGTCCATATTTGCTTCGGGCGCAAAAAAAAAATACACTCTCTACCTTAATACTGGAAAACAGGTTATTCCATACTATACTATTTTCTAAGGAGGTCTCAATGATCCAATGTTATTGATAACCTTTATTTATATATAAAGGTAATGAATAATGATTAGGAGTGAGGAAAGGAAATTGAATGAGCAATATCACTCAATAAAACGCCGAGCAGATTTAAAACTTCCTATATTTTGAAATATCAATCATTTCTAAAGTGAAACATATCGAATGAAACATCGAAAACGAATTTAAATTTTAAAAACATCGATCATCGATGATTATTTTGTAAAAATGATATATCGATATTTTTATCACATCTGATTGTCGTATTACTAAGTATGTATTAGGTATATAGGTCTCTCCTCTCTCCCATGGATATTAGATAGATCATAGGTGGGATAGTTGCCAATTACAATTGCCATAGTTGCCACGCTTGGTAAGCAGGTTGACTACCGCAGTTTATTTTTATTTTTAGTCCTTATTAGGAAGACGCTGCTGCCCATATCCTCATTTGTTACATTCTGACGCCTCATATGACATCCACGGGGTATTATGCGGTGTATTTTATACCGCAACTACACGGTTATCGCAAATAAATTGGTGATTTTTTTTAACTGACCCTAAAACACTTGGGCATCTCTAATTTATGCAATCTGTTACTATGTTTTGAATCATAAATGTAAAATTAAACAAAGGAAACATATTATTTCTTTCGCGAAAACATAAATGTAAGTAAATAAAATTTACATTTCGTAGGTTAGTAAAGTTACATAATATAAAGTTGTAAATATCGGACGAAGTAGTCTAAAATATTATTTGTGTGTTTAATTCCTCACAACGTGTACACAAGGGGTTACATACACACACACACACACACACACACGCGCACGCGCACGCACACGCACACGCACACGCACACGCACGCGCACGCGCACGCACACGCACACGCACACGCACACGCACACGCACACGCACACGCACACGCACACGCACACGCGCACGCGCACGCGCACGCGCACGCGCACGCGAACGCGCGCGCGCGCGCACGCACGCACGCACGCACGCACGCACGCGCACGCACGCGCGCACGCACGCACGCACGCACGCACGCACGCACGCACGCACGCACGCACGCACGCACGCACGCGCGCACGCGAGCACGCGCGCACGCGCGCAC
>JAUPFT010000019.1:15838065-15960565 GCA_036936625.1 Parnassius smintheus behrii
GATCAGTCACAAAGATCTTAATCTAAAAGTATGTAGAATACTCGATTAAGAAGCAAAACCCACATGCGTTTTGTCTGTTTTTAAGCAGATAAACATTTTATATGTTTATATTCTAAATTCTAATGCATTCAAGACCACTAGTACTTCAATTTCAGCGCATAGAGTTTCAAAGTCATGTATGTTTAGAGGGGTGTTTGTTTTGATAATGTTTAAATATATGAAACAGCCCCACGGTGAGAAAGGCCAGTGTCACACACACAATGAGCCAATGCTATTGCACATGTTGGAACAAATTGTGTAACTATCTCTGAACTCTGTCGCCTCTTTCAATACGTTGTATTCCAACGTGATAAAGGTTGTTCTTCATATACTTGTGGATCGAACTATTTTCAAACGGGGCGCAGACTGTTGACTGGGGGAGTTTGGAATCAATGAACTTAAGTGACTAACAAAAGGACATTTAACTCTGATACGTCGGTTACTTTATCAATGATTTTATTTATGTATAACGTATAATATAAAAAACGTATAATATAAATATAATTAAAAAATCCTGAGACATTCGTTTCATTTTTCTTTATTTAAACCAACCTAACTAGAATAGTAATACCTACGTTAGAATATATCTCCTGTATCATGGAGGTGTTTTACATATAATATACGTAAGCTGCGGATGGACAAACATAGATACCCGAAAGAATTTTTGCAGGCATAACACAAACACCCAGGGATCGAACTCGCGCCGCTGCAGAAATATAGTAAATTAATACTATTTTTTTTAATTAATTAATAAAAAGAGAGAAATATTTATTTTATACCTATTCTCGCAATTTCTATTCTATATTAGCTACGCTTTAAGTAATCCTGTGATACTTAATTATTTTACTCATTACTTTCTTACAGTGTCATAAATGCAAATTAAATGTACTCCCCGACCCTCGTCCCTTTCCACAGTCAAGGGAGAAAGGCAGGGATCGGAGTAAGGGCCTTTGTAGAATTCAGAACGTTGATTTGTTTGCAGATATTGATACTTTTGAGTAAAATTAATTTTACTGATTTTATCGCGTTAAAATATAACTTATTTTTTTCCTGAATTTTTGCGTATTCAACAGCACTTGTAGTGGGATAAAAGAGTTCGATGTCTTAATGTCATAGTTGACCCGGTTAAGCAGATGCACTCAACCACCAACTTATTGGGATGCCATAACTAAAAATATACATCCAGACCCAAGCATACCACAAAGATATTATAAGCTTATGATGTGTAAATAGGACCAATTTAAACGCTAAAGGTAGCCCGGTTTAATTGTGATATTAGAACGTCAAACACCACAGACCTCTCATGACCATGGACGATGTATATACAGCACCCTATTATAGAATGACACTGCATCTACATTTTGATTATTTATCGAGAATAGATGTAGATGTCTACAGGTCGCAGCATCTACTTTATACTCTCGCACACATCTCGTTTGTAACCCTTCCTTGTATAAACAAAGAAGTTATACAAATACTTCTTGCCAAGTATTACTTAAAACAAAAGTGTACACCACCCAGTATGTGTTGCCAATGACTGTTGGAACCAAGAAGTGTGGTCATTAAATGTCAGCCTTATAAGGAAACTCAAAGGTCGCTCGCAGTTTCTTTGCGTGATAGAAACTGTGTTGAGTATCCACGGAAAAACCAGAGTATTCGGAAACGTTAAGTGGCGATCATAAAGCTGGAATAGTTGTTAACTGATGGGGAAGAAAGGTTTTCAAGTTGTTGCCTATTGCTAGCTTACAGTAGAGGTAGGGCGTCTCCCCACGAGCATCACCTTGATAAGTCACGAAGGTACCATCAATGTTAATCAACCAATGCAATGTTCGTTGAATAAAGCATACACTGAACACATATACAGTTTAGCTCAATATATATTTTTGATTTCGCTTACCGTTACATCTCTTTAAAGTCCATTTCTAATCATGTGCCTACCACATTGATTGCGTGAGGAGATATTTGCCAAAGTTGAATCGCTTGGTAGTTGAGTTGACAATTGTTTATATTTTAATTTGTTTCTTTGTTATTAGAAATACGCCGCTGCACATCTTCTGGTTTATTTCCCCCCGTAGCCTCTTACGAAACCCATAGAACGATATGGTGTAGTGGATTTTCACACACCGCCCCTAGACGGTTTTAATAACACTTTTAATACTTGCTTTACTATTTTAATACGGTTTAAATGTGTTATGTATAATTCATTTACATGTTGGCCATCCTGATACCTGGTATCGAGGTAGTATTATGAACCATTGTAAATTAGATTTATTTACTTATTTTAGGAAGACCTCCAAAAGAATCTTCTTATAGTTACAAAATAGTAATAAAAATTGCTAGTACCGAACCTACACATATACTTATAGATATAAGTAATATGTGTAGGTAGTATATGAGTTATATATTCGCACGCTTGTATAGTATATCACAAGTCTGGACATAAGCCTCCCCCAAAGAAACTCACAACGCCTTTATAAGAAAAATCATGTTTATTTGGAGCCACAATACGATATATTATACATTATAGAACTACTGATATTTTTATAGATAGTAAATATATCACACCGACAAATAGTAAATCGACTAATCATTATGCTGCAATAAATAACCGCAACGCTGATATTCTGCCAGTACTCTTATCTTAAACCCACAAACATTATATATCATTATTAATAGACAATGGAAACGTTTAGTGTTCTTATCGTGCAATATTATGTGTACAAATAATAAGAAAACAGTATAATAATCAAGCAATCAATTTAGTTTCATTTCGTTGGAATCATTTTTGGCGCCAAATAAGTAATATCCCGCCCTTTTATAGGATATCGATTATGCTCCATGGCTCCCCTCTTCGTCGCACTACGACTGCACCCATTACGTAGAGCTTCAAAGTATTTAGAGCAGAACCAGATATCCGCGCACGCTATGTGTTTAAAAATTTAAACAACCGCATAGCTTTGTGGTCAGATTACCTGGCTGCTATGCCGCGAGTTCTAGGTTCAATTCCAAGTCAATATTTGCGCTTAAATACAAAAAGTTATTTTTTTACCTGGATTCCTTGTAATTATCCTAGTGTTTGACACTGAACCTCCGATATTATTTCAAAAGCATGAACTCGAAGCACATCAACAGGTATTTGTAAATAGGCCACTAGAAGGGTGGCTTGTGCATCCATCTGCTAAGTTCATACGACTTAGTTTTTGCGTTTGAACCTAGTTTTTCTACACACAATAATCGTATTTGTATTGGTTGAATTACGACGAGTTCAGAGGTTGAGGTTATTGGTTAAATTAGTGTAATAATGTTTTGCGGCATAAATACGAGTATGTGAGAGCTTTCATACAGAGGGACCACTAGGAAGAAGAGTTTCAACATAATAATTGACAAATGACATTCCCGTTTATTTTCATCATGGGGTATAGAGGTAAGGAGGAAAACCTCTTATAGGAGAATAGTTGAAAATGTGTCCATCTGTAAGCAGTAAATAAAAGTTCAAAAACTCTGCACAACAGCGCTCGAGTAGTTACAGGGTACGATAAATCGCCGTAAAATACGTTGAGAGTGATTTTGAAAATAAAAATTGTGAAAGCAAATAAATAGTTATTTTAAAAAGAATTATGGTGAAAGTGTGTGCAATAAAAAAATCATGAAAGTTCTTTAAAATTTAGACTGCAGCTACAGTGGCGCCACCCCTATTTAGCGCTTTCCTACGGACATTTTTTCATCATAATCATCAAGCCATAGATAAATATTATGTTATTCGTAATTCAAAATTGAACAACAATATACGCACTAGATAGAACAATAATAACAAGCCTAACTCGAAGAATATAGTAAAAAATCTCTCTCCTTATTTATTTTTTATTACCGTAAAACTACTTTTTTGTACGATCATTTTGTTGTCCATAAAGTACTCATAATTAGGGTTCCGAAAAAACAGAACGATTTAGGTTCACTTTGTTACCTGTACGTTGCCCGAATGCCAATATGACCGTCTGTCCGTCCTTCCATAAACACAATCAAAATGATACTTCCCGTTGACCTATCATGAAGCCTGGCAAGAAGCAAGTTCTCAAAGCAAAAGTAAAAGAAAAATTCTTAAAACCATATAAATTATACATACTTAAAAAAACTAAAGAAACACGCTAAAGGTCAAATTTATTTCATTTTATCCTGGTGATCCTAATCAAGATAAAGGATATACAGGAGGAAACCATCTCGAGTATGCATGTAAATTACATATTTAATAATTATTTTCTTCAATATAAAATATATGTTAATTAAATCTTCTTCTTCTTTAAGTGCCTCTCATTTACTGAAGGTCAGCAGTCACCCTTCTAAATTCTTCTTTGTTCATGGCTAGCCTGAACAGATCTTCAACTTTCTTTATCCTAGTCCATTTCCGGATGTTACATAGCCACGACATTTTCCTTCTAGCAACACCTCTTTTACCCGCTACTTTGCCCATCGCAATAGTCTTCAGCAGTTGGTAACGTTCATGCCTTAGCACGTATCCTAGTTACGCAACTTTTCTCTGTTTGATGGTTTTGACAGGAAGGGGTTCAATCCTTTTCATCTATTTGAGGACCTCAATGTTGGTAACTTTGTCTGTCCAACTTATTCGGAACATACGGCGATATATCCACATTTCAAATGCTTTTAGTTTCCTACGGAGATCTTCTATCATAGTCCAAGATTCGCATCCGTATAGTATGACAGGCCAAATATAGCATTGCATGAGTCTTGTACGTAGTTCGATTGATAGTCTCCTTGTAGTAAGGACTTTGCTCATCCTCATGAAAGAGGCTCTTGCAGTTTCAATTCGAACTCGTATTTCCATGTCACTCTCCCAAGAATCAGTTACCCAAGATCCAAGATACAGGTACTTCTGAACTTGTTCGATACTATCTTGTCCTATACATACACTACACTGCTTTGACGCTCTCGAAACTGCCTTGATTTTGGTCTTAGACACGTTTATATTTAGTCCTGATTTTGTGCTGCACTCCATTATGCGGTCTAGTATTTTTTGATGACCTTGTTCTGAAGATGCAATAAGAACAGTGTCTTCAGCGTATCTCAAGTTGTTAATCAGTTGGCCATTGACACCTTCTTCAACATCTTCCAGCGCTTCGTTTATAATATTCTCCGAGTACAGATTAAATAGTAGAGACGACAAAATGCATCCCTGACGTACTCCTCTTTGGACAGCGATTGAGTCGGTAAAACCTTCCTTCACCTTAATTAATTCTAAGCGACTTAAAATAAAATCACTGGATATGTATACTCTAAATATCAGATACCTAAAGAAGGCTACGAATTGCAATGTTCCCGTCTTCATCTCCTTCCACTGCAATCTAGACGCCGTATAGCGGCAGACTTGGTCTTACTAAGTAATGTTGCTTAAGATCGTATAGACTATAGACTGTCCTGACTTATTAAAACGATTACACATCTCAGAATCCTCTTTTTCACTCCGTTATAACAAAACCTTACTTGGATCTTTATGTATATATAATTACAGGCGAAACTCATTCTTCATAAGAGCATGTAGTAGTCTGAGTAAAAGTTTAATAAACAACATCTATCATTATTTCATATATTCAGTAACAATATACATCAACGTGCAACTAATATTATATATTCAGTATATATATTGTATGTGTTTACCTAAACAGATTGCCCATTTGTGAAACTTTAAATAAGCTAACTTTGTGACTTACATGTACCACACAGTGTATATTAATAGCTGTTAGTTTCCTGTTATAAATAAATAAATATCAAAGATTAAATCCAGCATTACTACTTTTGTATAATACGTACTCCCCAACTTTGAGTATGCGCAAATCTTTCGTATATCCAACAGTGAACCCAAAACAGTAATATTTCTCCGAACGGCTCTGTCACGAATAAACGTGATATGACATATCTGTTATATATTACGTGTGTTTTTTTAAAGCCGAGGGGGCAAACGAGCATGCGGCCTACCTGATGGGAAGTAACTTTCAGTATTTATAAATGTACTCTGTGGAAGTGACTCCCGCCTCCCTTGAACAACTGTGACGCCCAGGGAATTGGAGATGCGTTGCCAACCTCTTAAAAAAGAGGAAGCTCTTTTCTCAAAGGTCCCTAAGTCGTATCGGTCCAGAAAAATCGACTACGATTTCACAAGAAAGTTGTGCGACGCAGAAAACTTCTTTCTTCTAAATCGCACAGTGGTGTACCGCCAATCATCCCGATGGTATATGGATGATATCGCGAGTTTTGTCGCGATGTGCGATGGTGTAATGTAATTTTGGTTCTGTTATATAATTTTTCCAGTTTATTTATAGTTAAAGTATACATTTTTATGATTTTACTGAGCACATTTTTTGGATCATTATATTATTTATATTATATTAAAACTATGAAACACGTACAAGAGCTTAATAAAATCACAAAAATGAAGATGCTTTCGCAGAATACCGGCATAAAATAGCAGCTTAATGTTGCTATATTTCGTATGGTGAGTGTAGAGAACGGGAAACTCTTTTTACTGGAAACGAGACATTCCATCTTAGACCCCTGGGGCATGCGTCTGTATTCAAATGTCAATGCATAACACTATCCACTTACTATCAGGTGAACTATATTAAAACTTCTATTTAACACAATCCTGACACACCTTTCTCGCCGGTTAAAGGTACTCCGAATTTGACCCATTCTCAATATATAGACAATTTAGTCGATAGATTTTCGTCTAGGGCGTCCCGTGCCGACTTTGCCATACACTTTTGTAACATAAATTGCTTTGTTACTCTTTTCTCATTCAATTTTTCTATATAGTCCGTAGTCTCCATAGGTACCCACTCATCTAGATGACAGACGTGAGTGTTTAGGTTTATATGTATGTATTAAAACTTATACAAAAGATAATAGTAATGTAGTTTCATTTTATTTATACCAAATAATTATTGCTCTTTGGTGATTAATTCGCTAAGGCTAAGAAATGTTTGTCATTTTGTTTTAATTTCGTATTGCTTGTGAGTACTGTCATTTGAATTTTAATAATGTAAACATTTCTAATATAAGTAAGTTATAATTATTTTAAGAAATTTATATCTGAAGCCACAAAACAATATTAAAAGAAAATTTGCTATATAATTTATGTGATAGAAATATATTAAAGTAAAGCACATTAATAACGCAGTTTTCCTGACGATAGAAGACGTTGCGTTGTAGCGATTGAGGTAGGGGAGAAGGAAGAAACGCTTTCAGGACAGCGCCCCTAATTTATATTAATGAAGTGCTGAAACTGAATGTGTTTCATTTTAATAACAAACACTTGGAATGTGTCAATGTTATGTATTTAAATAATAACCATACAGAAAGAAAGAAAGAAAGAAGGTATAAAGAAAGATAGTAAGAAAAAACATGTTTACTTATTTCTGCAACTTGTTTGCAAACAAAAAAATTACTCAACTAAATATTTAAAAAAATGGATTGCATCAACAACATGACTACCGATTCAGCAAAATACAGTAACAGATTTACCACGGCAGCTAATAAATTTAAAAGGAGTCATATACCCACGAGTGGTAAATATGTGGGTTGTTGGTACTTTACTTTACATTCTTTTCTTTTCTTTTACATTACATTCAACAATTCAACAATAGATGGCGCTATTACAAATTTGTCTACACCAGGCGCAATATTCCCCTTTATGGGTAAAAAAGAAACGAAATGTTTGGAATACTATAATAAATCATACTATATATTATAATAAAAACTACTATTAGTAAAGTATATACTTCCTACAATGCGAAAGTTCTAGTCTAGCAGTGTCCTTTTACGAGCTAATGAAATAGAATTTACAACACATTGAAAAATTCTATTAGGTTTAACTACACATATGTATTCTAGGTAAGTACTGAAGTTTACATAATATTAAAACCATTGCATGTAATTAATTTAGCGGCAATTGCCGACTAGCTGTATCTAAGCCGTAAATGCCTAGCGTTGATGGATTTGTAGGTTCCGCAAAGTAATATTTTTATACACCTACTTTTATTAGATAGCAGTTTAATAGTGCCCCTTACAACATTCATATTCTATAGCACATGCTTTTGTTTGGAGTTATTTATTTCAGCAGCTTACGTTAAATAAAAAACGCTATTTAATTTGCGTACATATGTATATATGTACACATTCGTCAAAACGACAATAAGAGAGCCAAAAGGTTAAGTACCTAGTCCCGCCAGTTGAGTTTTAAAACGCATGATATATGTTTATTATTTGTCGATGATAAAACTTTCCAAATAATTCTATCGCAATGACATTGATCGCGTTATATAGCTTAGCGTTAGATAGATAGCGTTTCTTTCTCTTCTAACTTTATAGTAGAAGGAAATAAAAGTTGCAACCTATAAACATAACACTCGTGGGCACAGACCTTATTTTATTTACGAGAGAGTTTTGACTAGGATACTGCCGCAGTGTTTGGATATATGTTGGTCTTCTTTTCTTCTCCACCAGCCCGTAAATATCCACTGTTTGACATGGGACTCTTCCGTTGTACGCAGGTTTATATAAAACTCACAGAATACCAGCATAAAATACCAACTTAATGCTGCTCTATTTTGTAAGGTGACTCTAGAGTACCGGATATCCTTTTTGTATAGGAGAGGGGGCAACCGAGCGTACGGCTCACCTGATGGTAAGTGATTACCGCCGCCCATGAAGAACCGCAACACCAGGGCAATTGCAGATATGTTGCCGGTCTTTTAAAAATGAGTAAGCTCTTTTCTTGAAGGTCCCTTAGTTGTATCGGTTGTAGTCGAATCTAGAAGAAAGTTGTGCAAGGAAGAAAAATTATTTTAAATCGCACAGTGGTAGACCCCTAGTCATCCAGATGGTAAAGATGGTATCGCGAGTACTGTCGCGATATGCGATGGTGAATTTGTGCAGCTGGAATTAGTCGGAACAATTCCCCAGAGCACTCCCCGTGGTAAATGCGTTAAAATACGCAAAAAGTTGTACCATCTCTTCGCAGTGCCAGTAAGATTTTATGAGAAACGAACCATTCCATCTTCATCCTCATGGGTAACAACGCATCTGCATTTCGATTCTTAATTGAGGATAGATATAAATGTTTATGTGCCACAGCATCCATTTACCATCTGGTGAAGTCTGTGTCACACTTATGCTATAAGAAACGTCACCCGTCGCCGGTCTGAATATTTTACAACTATACTACTAATATAACTGCAGCATGGCTCTAAAATGTCTGAAATAACTGTACTATTAGAACAAAGAGTTTTATAATAAATATGTTATACCTATCTCATTTTCTGTAAGAGCCAATATGATAGCACGCAGGTTTGCTCGTTGCACAACAGAAGTTAAGATTACGCTGTTTAAAGCTTATTGTACATCCCTCTATACGAGCAGCCTCTGGGTGGATTACTTTCAACAGCAGTAGAGCGCCCTACGCGTGCAATACAATAATGTATTTCAGGTGTAAATGGAGCTGTTTCGGTTCTGGAGCGCATCGGGGATGTTCACTGTAGCGCGAGTGTATTACTTCTACGCGATCATACGTAACGTTGTACATCCCTAGTACGTAGAACGCGGGCCAGCTTCAACCGCATCCTAGTGATGTTCTCGAATAGAGTTGACTGTCAGTACCTGAACCATTGTTGTATGGTTCATGTACTGGCAAATAAATAATTCTAACAGTTGTTGATATCGGGTTGGAAGATTTTTTATTTTTTCTTTTATTTATGTATATTAAACTTTTCTTTATTATTATAATTAATTACTAAAAATAGGCTATGTTGTCACATAATTACACTGATTATGTTATATGATCCTTGTTTGTCGAAATAAAGATATTATTGTTATTATAGTCCATCGACTTGGATGAAGCAAGAACTGACAGCGGCTCATGTCGCTCTTTAGTTTAATAGTCATGACTCATGAGATAGTCCGTAGTCGCTAGAAAGTGTTAACTATCTCGACAAGACGAGGTCACTCGCAGAGAATTGCCGTAACTTCAATGGAATGATAAAATTCTTAAGTCACTTGGATGGTTCAAATAAATACATAACAAATCAGGGCAGTCATTCAAATTAGCCATATAACCAAATTGATTATTTCGGATGTAAATAATATTACTCTTTAATACAATATATTTACATACCTTTTTTATTAAAATATTATTTTTTTGAATAAAATTATAAGTATTGGATATCACAGTAAGTTCTTTTAGTCAATAAAAAGTCGCCTGTACTTTAAACACTGTAGTTGAAAAGTTAGAATTATATATTATTAGCCATTCACCTAAACTGTTAAATTGTTCAAAACGATTTACATTACTATTGACTTACTTATTTACTTAACTACTTATAGGACTATTTACTTTAATATTGACTTGCTTATTCATTTGTTTATGTACCTGCTTATATACTTTACTATTTAATAAATTACTTGACAATAGGTATATTTACCCATTTCCTCGCGTATTTACTTGTCTATTTTCGTGATTATTTACTTAACCATTTACCTGATTATTTTCTTTCTCTTTTACTTTGTTATTTATATGTTTATTTACTTTCTAATTTACTTGCGTATTTACTTGTTTGTTTATTTGCCCACTAACTATTTTTTCTTGATTCCCTATTTAGTTAATTATTTTCATGTTTATTTGGTGGACTATTTATTTGCTTATTTACTTGCGTATTAACATGTTCATATACTTGAATATTTACTTGCTTATGTACTTCACAATTTACTTGCTTACTTTTATTTTTTTACTTAGTTCCCTATTTACTTAATTATTTCCTTGCTTATTTAGTAGACTAACTATTTGCTTATTTACTTGCGTATGTACATGCTCATTTACTTGAATCTTTATTTGACCTTTTATTAGGTTTTCAAACTTTATTTACTTGCTTATTTACTTAGAATTTTCCACTGTCATTTAAGCTGTATCATTGATGTGTCAGTTAAGGTATAGGATTCTGAAATGCGTCGTTAAGTGCTTAGTTATATATATATATATATACATATATATATATATATATATATATATATATATATATATATATATATATATATATATATATATATATATATATATATATATATATATATATATATATATATATATATATATATATATATATATATATATATATATATATATATATATATATATATATATATATATATGGGGGATAAGTCGTCTAATATTTTATAAATTATAATACCAACTCAAATATTTATTTCTTTTATGTAAGACATTAATATTTCCTTAATCAAACATTTTTTTTGGTATACTTCGGGTTCAAAATGAACAAAAAAAAAAACGGTGAAAGCAACTCTACAATATTTCAGTAAAGGTGACAAGTGACCATACAATACAAATGGGCTAGAACAATTGCGTGCAATTGCGACGAGATGTAATAGAGAGAGAAAAGCTCAGGATAGTCAATAGCACTACAAGCTATCTTTAACAGGAAAGTGAGATCAGCAATCTCACGTCGCGTCGCTTAGTAAGAAGACAAATGTTTTAAAAGTGCATATCCCCATAGCAGTATTCGAACACGCTCATGCTCATTTATTAGTAAAGGCTTAACTTTTATTTGTTCTGCTAAATCAAAGTGTTAACAATTGAAACGTTTTTTCATGAAACGTAATCAGCTTAAATAGAAAACATAAGTATTCGGTTTCCATGAAATATATACATATTGTGCTACAATTCAACTGAACAGGGGTAGACGCTCGGTTAACGGATTAGTAAAGCGACTTGTTGACTAAGCTGGGCGATGCCTCCATGTCTTTATGTTTCTGTAATTCTCATAATATATTATGGTTAAAGTTCTAACGGGACTCATTCATTAAGTGCCCCAGATGTAATTTAATTGAAATCGCATAGAAAACGGTTGGTAGCGTCTACAGCTACATTGGTTGTATCACGAACGGGTCGGTTCGACCAGGGAGGACCACGATCTCACAGAATAGCATCAGTAAATAGCTACTACTGTGTTTATATTTTATACATATATGTTGTTATATATATATATATATATATATATATATATATATATATATATATATATATATATATATATATATATATATATATATATATATATATATATATTACTATAGTTATTAATTCTATGTTAAAATAGTTAAGTATTATGATTTCCTAAATTTACCCAAATACTTTTAAATTAAACGCGATAAAATCCGTAGAATCAAAGTATTTTTCATATAAAACAGCAGTTTTAGAAGTAAAGACCTAATATTGTTATTTACGGAATTGTGTTGTTTTAACCGTTCGTTTTGACAGTGAAACCATAAAGGAGCCGTAGCTCGAAGCACTGGCCGTAAAATTTCACAATACATGAGCAAACCGAGTTTGATTTCCGTAGGCATCAATGAAATTGGTAATTTCAATTTGAAGTACAGGTTTGCTACAAGCTCGGCAGTAAAGCTTCATTTCCTGAACAACTGTATGTCTAAGAAATTTAAAATATTTCGTTGTCATATAAAGTCCGCCAACACTTATTGAGAAAACGCTGCGGATCTTGCCCTGCTCCAAAACCCAGGCTTCTCTTTCTGTTTTCCGGTTTAAAACGTCTATATAGTTATTACTTTACTATAGTTTAACCGATTCCTTTCCATATCATACTTATACATTGCCAAGTAATCTTGAACGTGGGTATTCTTACTAAGCGGATGACTTTTTCTGCCACCAGAGTGGCACCACTTGGGTATTGGTGAAACGTGAAATATTTGAGATATTTTATGGCGGGGAAGGTTATTTGTAAAGAAATTGTAATGGTTAATACTTCTTTCTGGAATATTAGTTATATTTGATAATAATTAATACATAAATGGATAAACTAAACTATGCATATTGGTAAAAACAGAAATACTAAAAAGAGAGTTAAAAAATGTGCAAAAACTTAGTGATTAAAGATGTTAGAAATTAACTAAGGTACGTGAGGGTTATACGCTCACCATAAGCTTTGCCGCACTTATATATTAAAAAAAAATAGCAAACAAGCTTTGGCAATAAGTGAGAATACTTCAAAAATTCAACTTAAAAAGTAACTACACTAAGCCATAATAAAAACAATTAAAATATTTATTATAATATCTACAGTCAAAATGGCGTCGACAAAACAGCGCCCTTATTACCCTATATTATTTGATTGACCGATGAAGAGCTACCGTATCACAGAGCCATCTTTACAAACAAGGCTGTAGTTTTTGTGTTATAAGAATCAGTTTTTAGGGTTCCGTAGTCAACTAGGAACCCTTATAGTTTCGCCATGTCTGTCTGTCCGTCCTCGCTTAATCTCTGTGACCGTTAGCACTAGAAAGCAGAAATTTTGTACCAATATGTGTATCAATCACACCTACATAGTGGTAAAATAAAAATTGGAAAAAAATGTTGTATTAGGGTAGCCCCCCTATATGTAAAGTGGGAAGTGATTTTTTTTTTAATTTCAACCCTAACATGTGATATATTGTTGGGAAGGTATTTAAAAATGAATAGGGGTTTACTAGAATCATTTTTGATAACGTCAATAATTTCGGAAATAATCGCTTCAAAATTAAAAAACAATGTGCCTCCCCCCCCCTCTAACTTTTGAACCATAAGTTTGGAAAATACGAAAAAAATCGAAAAAGTAGAACTTTATAAGGACTTTCTAGGAAAATCATTTTGAACTTGGAAGGAAACAACAGTTTTTGTACAAACTCATAAGTACGTAAGGGAACACTTATTGTGACGGACGGGAAACTACGGAACCCTACACTGAGCGTGGCCTGATACGCTCTTGGCCGGTTTTTTTTAAATTCATTAAGAATTAGTCGCTCAAGATTTAGTGATTTTCTTATAGGACGCGATTATTTTATTACGCAGATCTTATCTTATTAAATTCTAACATCTATAGTATTATAGATTTCCGCAAAGTAACGCCTGATTCTATTTTTTTATAGAATAGGGGTGACAAATAAGCACACGGCACCTTCGTTAACGTAAACATATATTTTTTTATAGGATAGGGTGATAAACGAGCACACAGTCCACCTGATGGTAAGTGGATACTGTGCTCCATAGACACCTACATCTATCCTCGATTAAGAATCAAAACGCAAATACGTTGTCACCCTGAGTACTGAGATGGAATGTCTCGTTTCCAGTAAAAGAAGGTCTCTGGATCTCTACATTCACCATACGAAACACAGCAGTACTAAGCTGCTATTTTACGCTGTTATTCCGTGAGAGCGTGGTCCTCCCCCGGTCGAGCTGACCCATTCGTGCTACAACCACAATATAGCCGCAGCGTGGCTATATTGTGGTTGTAGCATGAATTTCCTTTTATTTTCTGGTCTACCACGTAGGATTCTAATAATTATCGTAAACAAATAATCTGCTTACCACTGCGACATTGCTTTGTGTGTTTACATACTCTCGACGCCGGAAAACTTTTATTTAAAACGCAGCATACTGACATTTTGTAACAAATAACTTTTCCTCAGTAGTGACATCTAGCGAGCGGAAGATTGTTATTAGCCATAATGGTTCGTCTACAAATTGCTCCACCAATCCTGCAACAGATCGTATCGAGTGTCACGAAAGCTCTACATATTTGTTCGCGGCAATGAATTATTACAACTTCATTTACTGCTGGGTGTATTTTGTGATGTGAATGTTCTTTTCCTACTTTTTATTTACAGGTTGGCTAATACATTATAGTTAAATATGCAAATAACTTACTGTATTTTTCCATTTATGTTTTGAATTTAATATTTAATGCATTATTTATGTATAAAAATATATATGTATTAAAACATAACATATGTATGTGTATATTTATATATTACGTGTGGTATTTATAAATATTTCTTTATAATTTTGAAATCAAAGAAAGTAAAAATACTTGAGATATCACAGTAAAACATTGAAACGTGCTGTTTCTGTTTTATTTTATTATTTTATTGGCAGTATTTTAAAATTCATTGGTGACAATCTCCAATCTGTGTTACTTGATGGTTTTTATTATTTAATGTGCTTGTTACACAATACGACGAACACTCAATAAGTTTTAATATATATACAGAAAGTATTCTAGATACTATTAAATTTATTTTACATCTTTTCAAAATATTCTCCATCATGCTCTATACAAAGTCCCATTCGCCTAAACCAACTTTGAAAACACTTTTGCCAATCTTGATCTGACAGGCAAAGATTTAAACTGACAGGTCGGAAATCGTTTCTTCGTAGGCAGCCACGGCTTTTTCGGCGCTTGAAAAAAACTTACCTTTTATTTTTCTATAACCCTTGAGAACAAAAAGAAATCACAAGGAGCTAATTTAGAGTTGTAGAGTGGGTGACCTAGAGTTTGAACACCAGATTCCTCAATAAATGCTTTCGTTCTAGGGGAGGTATATACAGAGGCGTTATGGTGATGCAGTATGATTACCCGAAGGCCAGTCTTCGGTCGTCTCTCCCGCACAGCTTGAAAAACTTTAAGTAATGCAACTGTAGTATACCATTCAGAGTTGACTGACCTAAAATTTTCCAATATCGACGTCAACAAATGTCCGCTCCGCGCTAAAAAAAACTAGCCACCATTTTTTTGCAGCCGCAACGTTGCGACGTATTTGCAGTTTTGTCGGTAACTGCCCTTCTGACCCATACCGAAGATTTTCTTTTATTTTCTGGATCATATTGATAGATCCATGTCTCGTCACCAGTAACGATTTCTGAAACACGCCTAGATGCCCCGTTTTCAAAAAGTAGACGCATTTCATGGCACCAATCCACGAGTCTGCTTTTCGCTTTCAGAGAGCAAACGAACGATCCATCGACAACAAAGCTTCCTTACTCCAAGATGTTGATGTAATTTTTTATTCTCGCATCAATATTTCAGTAGTCCATACATTTTCTGTCGTTACTGCTGTTTGCCGGCCCCGGTTCTTTGGTAATCTTTAAGGTTAATTTTACCCCTTTTGAATTCAGCAAACCACCTAAAAATTATTGCGCGTGATGGAGCTGAGTCCCCTCATGTTGATTGTAATCGTTGCAAACTCAATTGTTAGGTTAAACCAAATTTAAAATCATAATAGATCATAGCGCGCAAATGTTCACGGTTAAGATTTATTATTAACATCATTTTAAACGATAAGCGATTAAGATTAACATCATTTTCAACGAAAAGCGCGTAAAGCGTTGCAGGAAAATTAATAGAACTTTGTTTTATTTTCAATATTGAGCAATTGGCTTATTGAGTTCTATTTTTAAATAACTTTGCGTTTTAATAATACATAACACGGGTGCGTTCCATTTTTAAATTTCGAGCATCTCAAAACTTATCGAGTGACCAACGTATACACAATGTACATAATATGATAAATTTTAGCTTTCTGTACTATACTCTGGCTCCATATTAAACTTTAATTATGCCAAACACAGTCCACCATTCTCACTAATATGCTTAAAAAGGTGTACAAAGCTTTTTATTCACGTATTAATAAATTAATATTGTATTATGTACTAAAAAAATTGGGTTTCTTAGTACATAATACAATATTAATTCAATATTGAAGCTTTATTGGTTGCAAATATATTTTGGGTGATCATTTTATAAAATAATAGATACCTTATCATCAAAATTATCATCAGCATTCAAACTGCAGTATTTTTTTAATAAAAATTGTCAAACGAACTTACAATTCACCTGACAGTAAAAGGTCTGCGCATTCCATGGTCACCTGCAAAGAAGGCAACAGATGCGATGTATGTGTCCTAAGAGGACTAAGATGGAATGCCTCATAGCCTGGAAATATACGGCTCTCTTCTCTTCTCTTAGATGGTTCTCTGCATACTTCAGACCGAACACATCAGTGCAAGCACTAAATTTTGGAGGCAGAAATAGATAGGAGGGCAGACCCAACGAATAAAAACCCAAGACTATTATATATATTCTATATTCCTAGTCCATTACCTAGTAAATAATAAATAATGTAATTTGTTCGTTAATATTAAAACAAACGGTAAGCCATTGTTTGTAACGCCCAGTAAACTTGTTTTTCAAACTCGAATATAATGCCTAAGAATATTGAATAAAGTAACGTCTCCTGTTATGTTAAAAGTTTTTAGTCCTAATTTATTGGGCACTGATTAAATATCGACCGGACGGGATCGCGGGCGTATTCGTCTTTGAGCTTTGTGTGCAAAATTCAAAAAAATATCTGAAAAGAAGATTAATTATTAACAATCTAAGTAATGACTTTTCGTACATAAGTAGTAATGGTTTGAAAATCAAAACTGGCATCATTTTTATCATCATCTAGTGATGATGATAAAAATATTGCGTCATTTATTTTATGATAATGTATCAAAAAATAAATGACATTTTTATCATAACTAGATGATGATAAAAATGTTGCGTCACCATTATCATAACAGAATATGACTTAATTATTAATTTTAATAGTCTATGCAAAATATGTTTAAACAGAAAATTTTTGAGAAACTTGTAGATATAAAATATTACTAATTTAAATTAACTTAATATGTACTTACCTAATTTGTTTTTGCAGAATTTTGATACATTATCATAATCATTCAGAATGAATTGATTTATTTCTTCATAATATATTGTTTGTTTTAATGTTTAAGAAAGGGCGCAAAATTAAATAAGTAATTAAATAAAACCTTAGTTTCTAAATTTAAATTTAGAAGAACGTTGAATTGGTTGATTGACAATTGTTATTTTGAAGTTACTCCGCAGTTCAGTACTTTATATGTTAGCATTAGTATGTAAAATTTACTCTAAGTAAAAACCTTACCTACCTTTGGACAGACTGCGGCTAATGAACGAAAAGTTCAATGTGAGTTTATTTTCGTAGTCTATGATGTCTAAGTACATGAACGCATAAAAATCATGTGCAAGTATTCGATTTTCGTTATGAAATTTTCGGTTTTTAAATGACGAAAAATACTGGCCATTCATGTCGAAGGCAAATGTGGCAAATATGCAAATTCCTTATCAAATTTTTGTGCCCATTACTGAATTGCCTTTTCAAAGCCGCTAAATGACCCACCCCTTGTAATATTTACCCAGTATCACCACGCAGGATAGGCTAGTTCGTAAAGACAGAGCCAATACTGTCTCTCCACATCCATTATGTGTGTTTATTAATTCTGATACTTGGATGGATTTTCTGCCATTAATGGATAGCCTTTTTCGTCAATCAGTAGAATGAACCGCGTGCAGCTAAGGCTGGCAATTTAAGTTGAAGTTCCACTTGTGTGATCTTCACGATACAGATTTATCTAATGATAGCGGACTGGCATGATAGTGCCTAAGTATTTACGTAAGCGTAGGTGCACTCTCTATTCCCTCACTCTCATAGTCTGATAAGACGGTATTCCGATACGACCGGAGAGAGATTCTGAGCTACGAGGGTGAAAGTGTGCCAACTTTCTGACTCCGGGTTGCTTCTGAATATTTTTGACAGGAAAACCGAATTACCAAATTAGGCCCGACCCGGAATTCGAACCCGGGGCCTCACGATTAACAACCGCGTTTACGGCCACTAGACCGACGAGGCAGTTGAGTTTCAACGTGACTACGAGTAAAAATATGTAGTACCTACAGACAAACTACGTAATTACTATCCCAGCGCAAGACATACCTTTTATCTTATCTATTTTCTTAGTACTTGATAAATAATAACAATAACAATAAAATAATAAATAAATTTATTTCTTTTGCAATTACTATAATAAAATTAAAACTATGTGTTGCTTAATAATGTAAAAACTACAAGAGAAAAATTGAAAAGTCAAGTTTATTATATTAACTGCCTACCCGAACTAAGTTGAATACCTGTGTTTCAGACTATCACTTACACTGTGGGTTTAATATGGCCTGGTACTTTAGTAAACTTTTATGTAATTGTTTTAAAAAAAAAGTGACACGAACTTACATTCCACCTAATTTTAAGCGCCAACTGTTTAGCCCATTGACACATGCAACTAACTTCAAACAAAAATAAGGTGACAGATACATCCGCGTTGCCACTTCTGTGAACTACGATAGAATGCCTGACAACTCAAAATTGTACTAGCTCTCTATATTAAGCAGCGAAAGGACAAAATTATAACTTCAATCCACTTTCATAAAACATCATCATCGTTGTCATGATTACAGAACTTCACAAATCCACTGCCGGACTTGCGTTTCCCCAAGTAATGCCACAAAGCACGGTCATGCAATAAAAACATTTTGCATTAAACATATATCCTTTGATATTGATATCTCTTGTCATCTTTAGAATGAAGTACATGTTTAACAGCTGATACAGGTTCCATATTCAGTATTACAGAAATATATTTTAAATAGATATGTACTGCCCTAGTCTTTACAATTGCGTAAACAAAGGCGCCATCATGGTTATAAGTAATAGAAATGTTTACCCCTTTATAACTTATTTTTGGTCAGGAATAGTTATTTTTAGCCCTTATGTTTCGTACAGGAATCAAACCTGCTGACTGACTGATTCATCACGATATTTCTAAAACTATACACCCGATTGACTTGAAGTTTGGTATAAGTTACTCATTTCGCAATGTAGATGCTCGCTAAGAACGAATTTTACGATAGTCATATTGAAAAAAAAATTCTTGATATTTCACATCCAGGTTCCGCAATAAAATATTATCGTGCCCCTAGCGAAGCGAGCGGGTATCAACTAGTGGAATTATATAGATCTAATAAAAGAACTTTTATTTCCATCTCGTATATACATATGTGAACAATAGATAAACTATATCTATATTCCTCGTAATGGTAGCTATGTAGGCGTAAGGGAATCCCCTGCACCCGGTCACCACTGAAGACGTAAGAGGAGACGGAAGATAACACAACAGCAGATGGCAACAGCAGCATATTTTATCACAAATCAAAATAATTTATAACTTGCGGTTACCAAGCGTGGTAAGCAATCGATGGGGAAGCCTAAATTCAACAGTGGGTAATGATGGGCGGTGTGGATGAATAAATGAATATATATATTCTTTTTTTATAGAATCAGGGTGACAAACGAGCACACAGTCCACCAGATGGTAAGTGGATGCTGTGGCTCAATGACATTTATCCGCGATTAAAAATCAAAACGCAGGTGCGTTGTCACCCTTGAGGGCTAAGATGGAATGCCTCGTTTTCACTAAAAAAGGGTCTCCGGATCTCTACACTCATCATACGAAACACAGCAGTATTAAGCTGCTATTTTACATTGGTATTCTGTGAGAGTGTGGTCCTTCCCCGGTCGTGCCGACCCATTCGTGCTACAACCATATTAAAGCTGCAGCGAGGCTCTCCCACGTATAAAAATACCACGAACAATCCTTGCAACTTTTCTCATTTCCTTCTTTCTTATTAGCCAAACTCGCATTGTGGGTAGGCGCTTAATGAACGATGGTAAATGTTGTATCCCATAGGCTGTCTATGAGTTCAACTTAAACTTAAACTTAATTTCAGTTATCTGAATCTGAAATTCCTCGTCTTGTAATTACTACAGTGCTGCCTGTTAAATAAACACATTTAACACCTAAGCACCCTAAGTGTTTAAACATAAACTTTAATAAACAAATTATAAATAAACTCCCACCAAAAAGTAGTAACGCGCTGAACGCCGCTGTTTATGGTCCATGGTGTATTGATTATACCTCCCACGCCCCCCGCCACGTGCCGCTGCACTGCATATGTATTCAGGACCAATCTCCTGTCTCCCGTATAGTATATTGATACCTAGATATTTCTAAGGAGGAGTATTACATTACGCGCTTTTTTACCAACAATGTAGGGTTATATGTAATAAATTACGCACATGTGTCGATGTGAAGAATCGACGCTCCGGGAAGTCTGCAGTCTGTGAACACGTACAGGATCGCCGCCGTCACTACATCAGATTTCATAGACCACAAGTCCTCGCTAAAGAACACCAATTCCTTCTATGGATGATTCGCGAGGCTATTGAAATCAAAAAACATCCTAATTTCAATAGAGAAGATGGCTGGGTGCTACCATCTGCTTGGGATCCTATAATAAATAAAATTAAATCCCAACCCAAGCATACTACTGCAAGACTTCAAGATACCACAAGTTCATACTGTGTAGATCGGAACAAAAGTTAAATTTTAATCTATGGTAACCGCTGTTAACTATGACATCTGGACGTTGAACATCTGAGTCCCCCCCGTGAACATGGGTGCCGTAAAGCTCTCGAAACGTCGGGTATTTAAAAAGTTAAATATACGCGATAAAATCCGTAAAAACTAGTATTATTTCAATGTATAGCAAATTTATTTTATTTTTTAATTGAAGTGATGAACGCGTATACCTAATAGTAAATGGCCTAGGTAGCCCACGGACGTTTGCATAATGGACGGAGGTCTTTCAAAAAACGTACTTGTTTGCGTATTTAACTTAGATGATTTACTCATACTTACCACGCTAAGGGTTATGAAAGCGGTAACATTTTACACATTGGTAATGAATCTCTCTAGAAAGGCTCTCTTAATAGTCAAAACTAAAATTTAGATCTATATTGGATAGATTTTCCGCCACAATTACCATGTCAAGTTTCGTTAATATACTGTGTGCAGATGAGGTTGACATTTGACTTTTTCCTCTTTGTCTTTAGATTGCTATATGAAACAAAATTTACGGAATTTTATTTGGTGTCTTTATGTGTAGTTTTGTAGTTATTTTTAAAAGTATTTTTGTTGAATAAATCTTCACCTTGTCCCTCGGCGACTTCTCACGTAGGCTATATACCTCATACTCTAACCTCATTCTTTAGGTAAGGACGGGCAATAACAAACGGACGAGAAATGGGTATATAAAAAAAGTTTTATCTGTTAAAATTATAATAATTTTAAAATTGCTATCTATGACTGTTCACGCTTGTTTTATTTGTTCTAGATATGTTGTTAACATTTAATATTAAAGAAAAGTTTCCCTTTTTATAAAATATTTTTTTTAGTAGTTACTCATGAGGGGGATGTTTGGCCCTCCACTAGATGGAGTGACGACCTGATAAGACATGCAGGAAGTCGATGAATGCAGGTGGCTCAGGACCGTGCTTTGTGGCGTTCCTTGTGGGAGGCCTATGTTCAACAGTGGACTTGTGAAGGGCTGTAATGATGATGATGATGATGATTTTTAGTAGTAGTATAATACTTATGTAATTATGTGGTCTAACCAGTGCCATGAATCTAAACTTTAAAAAGATAGTAAGTTACTACAGACCAATAACAATTTTTAAAGTTATTATGTGATTAATAACTTGAACCAAATATTGAATAGGTCCAGAAAATTAAAATCGATTTGGGGCAGTAAATTTCATACAAGTCTATTTGTAAATGAACTCCGGCAATATTCATTATGAAGGACACAAAGGTTTAATATTTTATTTGTTCTGTCGTAACTTCAGCTTATTACTCACTTTAAACTTTCCGGACTGCAGAAAATTCAGTGAGCGTGTTGTTCAACTAGGTAACGGATTTATCGGTCGATAACCGCAATGTGACGTTGGCCGCTATCGCTGTTTTTTAAATGACTAGTATTGAACTTATTAACTTAATGATATTATTTATATTTATATTTCTTCTCCTTCATAAGCCAGTAACAGTCATTCATCACCCCATTTAATTCACTATTTTACCCGTGGGTCACGTAGAAGTTGATTACAGGAAATGAAAAAATATCTTATGGCTTTCGACAGGAAAGTCTTGTTTACGTCAGATGTAAAATATCCAAATAGTAATAGTCAGCAACGGGCAGCAGAGTCAAAGGTGCGAGGTGTTGGTATTGCAATCGTCGATCCTGCAAAGCGTGACTATTAAGGCAAATCCTAGAGACTTTTCCTCAACAGTGGGCTTTTAAGGACCAACATAGAAGAAAGAAGAAGTCGACTAACAAGGAAAACAGTTCGCTGGTGTACATGGACCTATCATATTGAAAAAAAGATGTGTAAACACTAAACACCATACACATTAGCCATCGCAGTGATATCTTTACATCTGACATGTTATTTGTGATGTAATACTAGGTAGGTATATCCCTTTTTTTTCAAGACTATAATGCAATAGAATAGAATCATTTTTATTTATTATAAATTACAAGTAACACTTTTTGAAAGTCATTTGTTACTTTTACCACTGGTTCGGAAAAAACCTCTGTCCTGGAAAGAATTTGCAAGAAAATGGAGAGCTTAAAAAGATAAGATTTGTTCAAGTCGTAGTTTTTATTATTTTAAGTTTTAAACTCTATGTTAGTAATTGTAGTGTATTAATTCACAATTTTTAAGGTCAAGTTATGAATAAATATGGACAATGTTGTGGTTAGGTCTTTACTGTCGATTTATAATCTTAATACAAATAAAAAATTACACTGCTGAATATAGTCATCCTCCATAGATTGCCCCACAAGAGGGAATCCCTCATAGTTATATAGTATATGGTTGCGCGGAAAACCGTTCGTATTTATTTTATATTTTGACGGTAGACTGCCAAGTCGTTTACCCCTTTCCAAAACGATATCATTCATACCCTCCTATCGACACATCGGGGTGGTGGGGTGGGAGGGGAAAGAAGATGATTCTAGAATATCACGTAATCATCGGAACCGAAGATATATAAAGCACGCGCGACCGACGCGCAGCCTCTACCCGCCGCGCTCGTCATTGGAACCACACCGTTAGTAGAAACCGCTTTAGCCTGGAAGCAATCGAGCTCCAGGAAACCCGCCTCACCTCGTGTTAGATATAGTCGCGCACCGCCTCTCTCCAGAGTTTTCCAGAAGTTCCAGAAGTCGCAGCTATAGTGCTCGACCACATAGACGAAACACCCCGGTGAGTCAATATTCCAATAATATTGCCTGCTTGATATAATTGTGTTTTAACCCTCTCCAATTTTGTTTTTTCCTAATCAAGCAGGATTCCTTTCATCGATTTGGCAAATAATAGTTCATTGAGGGAAGAGCGAGTGCATTGTACCGCGCGCTATAGTCGTCGTTATATAAGCGTAGAAGCATTTTGTAGATACAGTCCACTTTGATTAATATCTCGCGTAATAGGTTTAAGGTTCGACCGGGGAATTAGACTTCGGCAACCTTAGACACGTCGCTCCACCATTTTATGGTCCTTCGAGCCGGATTCGGACTGGTGTTTAGTAGTCGTCAAACCATTTTCTGTTCGAATTATTAAATTATTTATTTAGATAATGCACTCTAATTTATGGAATAGTCTTAAATAATGTTCGTTTAAATTTAAATTTTGGTTAGGTACTCGCAAACAGAATTGTTCATTTAATAGTGCTCGTATTTGGTTAAATTTAAAGCATATTAGTCGCTTATATTAATTGAAACAGTGTAATCGCAACCGTTTGGTACGCTTACCCGACAATTTTAATAAAAATATTGAGTTTAGCGAGCAACGCGTCACCTCGACTCGCTGTAACAGGTGTTCGATTTAATTACGTAATACGGCATAACGAGTGTCCATCCTCCATTATTTGTGCGGTGTGAGATTAATTGTGATTAATATAACTTTATTATAATAATTTAAAATGGCAGTTAGTGGAAATGAAATTAAAATTAAAACGCTTTATGCCAAGAGGGACGTACTTTTTTCGCGTGTACAAAGCATTAGCGATCACATAAAGAACATTAATGTAGAAGCAGTGCGGGAAACTTTTTTGAATGAAATTGAAACGGTGGATTCTTTGCGGATCATTTGGAATTACAAATCGACCCGAAATACATAGTGAACTACCAACCGCTGCTGGCATTCGAAGATATGTTGTGTCGCGTGAAAAGAACGGCGAAACTCCTACAATCTCAAAACGAAGCAAAGCCGGAAATACAGGTACGTCCACGTGACTCAATTAGGTTGCCGCCAATAGATCGTCATAGTCGTAGAATAGTGACGGATCTGACAATTATTAAACTTTACAGGGCAGCCATTTCAAATAATTATGTTATATTTTTTGACATAACTTTTTTAATTCTAAATCTGTAATTATGAAAATTGGCATATCAGTTTAAAATGGGGTTTATTTTAAACTGGAATAAAAACAATTACTTTTAACTATACAGTTTTCCTGAAAAATCACGTGCTTCATTTTACTTTGGAGTCAAGACAGTCACATAGTATTATCCGACATTTTTCTTCGGAAAGTTACTGTTCAAAGAATGACGGATGTTACTTTGCAGTCATGTTCTACTGACTTAGCGAATAATATTTTGGCGGATGTGTTGTTTCTTTTATATTCTAGTTTGACCATGAGTAAGAAGGTAGGCAGGTGTTCGATAAGTAAATAGTACAGTAGGTAAGTAGGTTGGGGTAGGTAGGGTATCTTATAAATAAAACAGACTATTTGGTCTAGTCTTTATACTGAATTTGTATTAAGAAATTATAAACAACATTATTTTGTACTACATAGATTAAGAAGACTATAATGTTGAAGCTATTTGGAACTGATTTCTTCCTTTTTGGTAAATTACTAATGTAAAACTTAAACACTAACCATTTGTTAGCTAAGTTATATTATCACAATCATTTTTATAAGTAGATAGGGAAGCAAAAACGTTAATTAAATGAATAAATCCTTAAAAATCACAACTTCAGAGATCAAAACAGTAAAAATTAAGTAACTAGGATTATTAAATACAAGTTTTAGCACAATTATTCAATCAGATTCATTGTTATTATCAGAAACATTACGCCCATGAGATAAACTTCTGAAATAGTTATGATATTTGGTAGGTATTATTGAAGAATCGCAAAAGCTAATAAGATCCTTATATTTATCATTACTGATTGTAAATAGCCAATAAAAAAAAAAAAAATGTAGTCATCAAATAAAGCATATTTGTACCGGATTTTACTGCTCTGAGTTCCATCGAAACAAACTTCTTTTATGCTTGTCCAAGTAACTTTGTTGTTAACTGTATTTTTTACTCAGTTTTTATTTTTTAGCTGATCTTTAAAGTGAAACACTAAAGACTGATTTACGTCTATAACTTCATAAGGATCACCTGTTACTTTAGCCCAACGTACATGTGATTTCCATTCATCTGGTGCATAAATTGTTTTATGCTCAGCAGCCCTTTCTATCACACTGTAGACAGAATCCCCGTCGTTTTGGGTGTGGCTTTTTTCAAAGAATCTATGTGTTATAGTTATATCATATTCTTTAGCTACATGAGCATACATAATAAACACTATGCGATTTCGATTCTGACCAGCGCAATTGTCTGACCAGAATCGAAACTCTTTCACACCTTTTGATACAAACTTCTTTAAGAAGTCATAAACGCAACTGGCTACTTCGTTGGCCCCACGTTTGGCAACACTTTCACCCCACATATAGCAATAACCTTGTTTGCCGATCATATCGTATATGGTGAAATTATAACAACTCACGGGCAAATGAGTGTATTGTATTACAGCTTTCGCTTGTAATACAATACACTCATTTGCCCGTGAGGACATGACAAAACCTTCTGAAAATCAAAGGTAGCACAAACTATGCGTCCATTAGAATTAACAGCGTCATTTTTATCATTCTGTTTCAAGATCCTAGACACTTTTTTGCTATTTAAATGGTTTGCATACTGTTCTTTAAGTTCATCAGACGGATTTTGTCTTAGTTTAAAACTATGGCACTGATCACAAGTATCCTTTTTGGGTAGATAAAACTCAAATTAAAATGACTGTTAACTATGTCTCTGTACTGTCTATGACTGGAAGCTGTATTTGAATAATAGTTAAGTTCTGGCCAATCTTTGTATAAATTGAACTTCCTAGCGATGCTCAAGTCACCATCTAAATCCAGTCGTTTGGACGCTGCTTTATTATAATGAGATTCTACAGGTACAAAGGAATTAACGTGGGCACAAACCGACTTTACCATTTCATCGTCAACAACCCGATTATGATTTTTATGTTTCCCCCTCATGTCTTTTTCTATTAAAGTGCTTCCGTCATATTTATTCCAAGCTGTCCGAACTAACCTTTCGCTAATCGAATACGTACTTAAAAACATGGTTTTACAAACCTCTATTTTTGATGAGCCCTTTGGCAAAAAATAATTGTAAGTAAATTGACGGTTATGCTTTAAATCTCTCTGAAGGCCCCTTTGCTTCTTCTGTTTTGTAGTATAATTCGCAACATGCAACCATTGTTTCTCACGATCACCTAACTTCCAAAACTTTTCAAATGCATCCTGTCTTTCTTCGAGAGTCAACATAGTGTAACATTTATATCTACACGTGCAAGGCCTACCTATAGTTTTTGCTTGAACAATAACGCCCTTTTTGGAGATGTATTTATTTCCGGCATTTGCTAAGCGTTTTATTTTAATTTCTTCCCAATCGTCATAATTTCGGACACGTTTTTTTCCTCTACATCGAATAAGAGGCGCTGGAGACAACTGGTATGAAGACACGGCTGTGCTTGTTTGATTGACAGTTGCTATGTCTGCAACATCGTGAGTGGAACAAAAAAGTCATTACATACCTCACCATGAGTTTTTACTGGTGATGGCATAGGTGTTTGTCCATTGTTGTCAACAGTCAGGGTAATCGGTTGGAAAGGTGACATGTTTGATAGCAGGGTATAAGTATTTAAAGGGGTTAGAGCTGAGGTGATATTTAAGAGGGACACGACACCATGCTGATTTTCTGACGCGAGTAAATATGGTGAGGATGCATTTTCATACACGGCCATAAAAGGATCTTCTTCAAGAACACAAGTAGATGATGGTATGTTCGGGTCCATATTTTCATTTGTTGATTTTATGATTTCGCTTGTTCCGTGTACGTCATCTGAAAAGACATCTTCACAAATGTCGTTCATCTCTTCTATTACGTTGCGTGCTCCTGGAGGTAATGGCGAATGGCATTCTGAAAAGATATCAGTGTATGTAAAAATAAATAGATTATTAATATTACAGGTTAACCTTTACTAAAAACGGTAAGACTATTCATAATAAAAAGATTAGAAAGTATAAAAAAGTACTTCTTTTTATTTATCAAATCCGATTATTTTTTAAAGAAAAATATATTAAATATATACACATAATCATAGTTTTTCAATAGAAAAATGGCGGAAGTGAATTTAGTTCAAAGAAAAAGGTGGGATGATCAGATACGACCGTTAGACAAAAAAGCGTGTCCACAAAATACCGGCGTTTGTAACAACGCGTCACTATCATGTCCATAGAAAAATGTAATATAGTTACATACAACTTGAAAATTTAAATACTCAAATATAACAAAAACTCAACATAATAATTGTAGTAATATCAGCGAGCAAATATTATTTTTATAAAAATTACATTTTATATTGATTTATATTTTCCGTAGAAAACCGACGGATACTCAGAACCGACGTTTTACTTATTTACTTTGGAAAATATGTGTAAATACAAGAATTAAGTAATACTATAATATTAATACATAATTCATTAACTTACCTGGAGTCCCAGGTATGCAGTCCTCCTCATCCATGCGCTCTTCATGAGTAAAACCCGTACTTTTCGAATTTTTGCTTGTTTCTTCCACAAGTTTTAACATAAGCTTTGATCGTCCTGTTTTCATTGTGGCACACCTTTTAATATAATATGTAAAAAAAAAACTAGGCACGCAATAGCTAACAAACAGGCAAATAAAGTAAAACTAGTGCAATTGTTTAAGAAAAATCTAATCCGCTGCAACGCGTGAGCGAGTTCGACGAAAAGTGACGATTGCGCGGATTCGTCGGGAGTGGGAGAGGATGGCGGGAGATCCCCGCGCGTCGAATAATGACGAGTATATACAAACGTCATTTTACTATGAGTGCCTATCAAATCCGTCTATTTACCGACTGATTATTTTGAAATCCGAAATACATATAATTTTTTCTTTAATGTAGTAATAATATTTAGGCAATATAGTATCCAAATATGGTAAAAAGTGAATTTCGTGTTTTTTTTAGAACCGTCATTATTCTACGATCATGACGAGATATTCCGGTATTCAATGGTGATATTAAGACATGGCCCTTCTTCTTCAGTAGTTTTCAAAACAATATACACAATAACCCATCGTTATCGGACGCTGAAAAATTATACTACTTAATTAGTAAACTTAGTGGCAGGGCACAGTCAATTTTCTCGGGTTTTACACCTACAGCAAACAATTACTTGTTAATATTCGAAACGCTTAAAACTAAATATGAAGATAGGAGAATGTTAGCTTCCGAATATTTGAACCAGATATTCGATCTTAAACCTATATCATCCGCGAACATCAATGGCTTAGAGCAGTTTTTAGATAAATTTGTGGCATCGGTGGCTGCACTTAAGAATTTGAAATTTAATGACCCTATGGACGTGGTGTTTCTCCATATTGCACTAAAGAAATTAGACCCCGACACCGTGCGTGCGTTTGAAATGGAGCATCGTAGCTCGGAGATGCCTTCCTTTCATTTATTAGCATAGTTTGTGCGAGATCAAATAAAGGTGATGCAGCACTCTCCGAACGTTAAACAGGAGATTAAAAGGTGCGTCGACCGTAGACAGACTCAACCATCTAAAATAGCAGTGTCGTTAACTTACGTAACCGCTACATCAGCATCACTTCAGCATACTTGTATCGTATGTAAAGATAAACACGGTAATTTATATAATTGTGCGACTTTTCGTAAATATTCACTAAGTGAACGTTATAAATTAGTAAAGACAAACAACCTATGTTTGAACTGCTTAAGCGATAAGCATTTAGTTGCAAAATGCAATTCGAGTTCCGTACGTAGCAAGTGCGCCAGGAAACATCACACGCTATTACATTTTGAAAATAGCAACATAGCGGCGTCAAGTAAAGCGGACAAGGAATACACCCCTACTAAGGTCAACGATTCTAGCGGTCGACCTGGTAATGTCGCTCTGTGCTCATTGGCAAATATGGGAGCACAACCTCCTTCAACCGTGTTACTGGGTACGGCACGTATTTTGGTTAGGGATTCGCGTGGAAACGAGCAAAACGTCCGTGCACTGCTGGACAGCGGAGCCCAAAATAGCTTTATAACACGACAATGTTGTCAGCGCTTAGGCTTAGTAATAAATAGGTCACTTTCATGTCCTGTAGTCAAAGGCATCGGAGGTACTAGTAAAGCTACCCAGGGATATATAAATTTAAAATTTTATTCTCGGATAGATCGTAATGTTAACTTTGATATAAATGCATTAGTAGTAGATAGGGTCACTGAACGGTTGCCAACCGTCTCGGTTGACACCTCGGCAATGATTGAATTTAAAAATTTGACTCTAGCAGACGACACTTACGCCGTCCCTGGAAACATAGACGTGCTCATTGGGGCATCGCTTTTCCCTCATCTTTTGCTAAACAATAAGGTCAGGGGCAACTCCTCGCATACCGCGCCTTACGCACTGGAAACCGTATTGGGCTATGTTATCGTTGGCTGCGCCCCCATCATAGATAGTATTTCGGCAACCTCTTATTGTGGTATGGCTGTCGAACCACTCGAGTTGTTAGTCCGCAAATTTTGGGAGATGGAGGAGGTGAACGTCCCACCCATAGCTAGCTCAGAGGACAGATTATGCGAGGAAATTTACGTCCGCACGACCGTTCGTGATCGAGACGGTAGATATAGTGTAGCGCTACCCTTTAGAGGAGATGTTTTATCTCTCGGCAATTCGCGTCAAATGGCGGAAAAACGTTTCTACAGCTTGGAGCGTAGGATGCTCGCTTCACCCCAGTTAAAGGAAGCTTATGACGGCGTCATTAACGAATATATAAGAGAAGGTCACTTGTGGCTTCGAAATTAGATAACTACGAAGACATACCGTCGTATTTCATACCACACCACGGGGTCATTAGGGAGGACAAACTTACATCTAAGTTACGTGTAGTGCTCGACGCTAGTGCTTAAACTAGCACTCACCTGTCGCTTAACGATATCCTCTATAGTGGGCAAAATTTACAGGGCAGTTTATTTAATATAATAGCCAATTTTCGTTTGTTTAGTATAGCACTATCCGCCGATATTCGCCAAATGTTCAGGGATCCGTGAATGCGACCGTAGAGTCCAACGCATTTTATATCGTTTCAACCCAAAGGAACCTCTAATGGTGT
The DNA here is from genome assembly GCA_036936625.1 of Parnassius smintheus behrii. NCBI lineage: Eukaryota > Metazoa > Arthropoda > Insecta > Lepidoptera > Papilionidae > Parnassius > Parnassius smintheus. Next base: position 15,869,322 of record JAUPFT010000019.1, read on the forward strand.
TTGAATTTAACCACGTTTGTTTTGGTTTAAAGTCGAGCCCATTTCATGCGTTGCGCACGGTGAGACAGCTCGCTCACGATGAAGGTCCCTCTTACCCTAAAGCTAAGAGGGCAATTGAGAGCGGATTATATATGGATGATTTTGTGTACTCGGTCGATAGCGTGGAGGAGGCAACCCTAACCACCGCTGAGGTTATAAAGCTCATGAAATCGGGTCAATTCGATCTTGTGAAATGGACTAGTAATTCACGTCCGGTTTTAGATGCAATCCCACTATCACACCGTCTTTCGTCGATAAAGGAATTCGACGATTCTGATACACACAAGGTGCTCGGTCTGTGTTGGTCACCAGAGTCCGACGTGTTTAGCCTTAAGGTAAATCCGCCCGTAGAGAAATGCACAAAGCGCACAATACTGTCATGCGTTGCTAGATTATGGGATGTCATGGGTTTCGTAGCTCCGGTGGTATTATACGCTAAGCTTTTGATTAAACAACTTTGGTTATTTGAATGCGATTGGGATGACTCGCCGCCTGACAGCATTGTTCGGTTGTGGCAGCGTTTTAGAGAGGAACTTCCTTTACTAAGAGAAATTAAAATACCGCGTCATATAAACGTCGATAGAAATAGCGTCATAACGGTCGCTGGGTTTGCAGACGCCAGCGAGAAGGCTTACGGGGGCGTTGTATATTTCCATGTCCAGAATAATGGTAGAAATTCGATTAGCCTCATAAGTTCTAAGTCGAGAGTCTCCCCCCGTAAGGTTGTCTCTCTGGCGCGCTTAGAGCTTTGCGCAATATTAGTACTCACCAAGCTTATTACCGCAGTTATCAGCGCATGTAGGGATAGAGTTCACATAGAAAGGATATTTGCCTTTTCCGACTCCACCGTCGCCTTATGCTGGGTTCATTCTTCACCCCACCGTTGAGATACGTTTGTCGCGAACCGAGTGGCCAAGGTCCAAAACGAGTTAGAAACGCGGAACTTTTATCACGTGTCCGGTACGGAAAACCCTGCCGATTGTCTATCCCGGGGACTCACCCCGATACAAATAATGGACCACCCGCTTTGGTTCCACGGACCTTCTTGGGTTCGCTTGGATCCCTCGCAATGGCCAATAACCGATTTCGAACCTTCGTCAGTGTCACAACCGCCGGAAGAGAAGAGACACGCTCTAGTGGCGAACGTTTCGAGCGAGGTTTCTCCAATCATTGCTTTGGCGAACCGCTTGTCCTCTTGGTCGAAATTATTGCGTAGCGTAATTTACGTTTGTCGATTCGCGAAGCTTTTACCGCGACGTTCTTATGTCTTAGCATCCGATTACAACTATGCCGAGTCGCTAGTATTACGTGAACTTCAACGTGCGCACAAGATTACAATCGAATAGAGCTTGTAGTCGCGCCTTTCAACGCCTTAAGCCATTTTTACAGGATGGGATTGTAAGGGTAGGTGGACGCTTATCCAACTCGCAGTTGAGTTTCGACCAACGGCACCCTATAGTTTTACCGCGCAAAGACCATCTCATGAATTTATTAGTGGATTACCATCATAAATTGAATTCGCACGCTGGCCCCGACTTGCTGATGTCGATCTTGCGTCAGAACTATTGGATTCTTTCTTCACGTAGTTTAATACGCAATCGGGTGCACAGATGTATAGCTTGCTTTCGGGCACGCTCCAAGCCGTCATTTCCGGAAATGGCGGAACTTAGATCTTGTAGAGTAATACAATCAGTAAATCCCTTTACGCACACCGGGTCTGATTTCGCTGGTCCGTTTAAGGTCACGCTCACTCGCGGGCGTGGTATAAGATCCACAAAGGCTTACGTCTGCATTTTCGTATGTCTAACTACTCGAGCGGTGCATATAGAACTCGTTGGTGATCTAAGCACAGCAGGCTTTATGGGTGCATTTAAAAGATTTCTTTCCCGCCGTGGCCCTGTAAGTAGATTGTATTCGGATAACGGTACGAACTACGTCGGTGCAAAACGTATTTTATCGGAACTACATGAGCTCTTAGCTAGCAAGTATTATAATTCGGAGTTCGCTCACATTCTAGCCGAGAACCGCATTGAGTGGTCTCTGAACGTCCCAGCCGCGAGTCATTTTGGGGGCAATTGGGAGACGAATATTAAGAGTCTAAAAAGTCACTTATACCGAGTAATAGGAGATCAAATTTTGTCCTTCGAAGAGCTAAGTACGGTGCTCGCTGTCGTACGTTGTCTAGTGACCCCTCGGAACCGCTGGCTCTAACTCCAGCACATTTTTTGAATTTAACACCTTTAAAGTATTTGCCCGCCGCAGATATGGATGAGAACAGACTTAGCATTTCCGCACGCCACAAATTATTAGACCGGTTAGTGCAATCGTTTTGGAAACGATGGAGGATGGAATACTTGCATACTTTGCAGTCTCGGCAAAAATGGAACACAGCAACTGAGCCTTTAGCTGTAGAAACTGTAGTTGTGCTCACCAAAGAGAGTACGCCGCCTCTCCACTGGCCGCTAGGAATTGTCGAAGAGGTCTTTCCCGGTTCCGACGGAGTAATTAGGATAGCTCGCGTTAAGACCACGGTTAGGTCTTACCTGCGTCCTGTTATCCGTTTGTGCCCCTTGCCTCTTCCATAATTTAAATTAGCTTTCTAGATTAGAAATTGTAGTAGAATTTAGGTAATCTTAGCTTTAGTTAGTTATTTTGTTAGTTTGATCTTAGCTCTAGTTGTTTAGTTAATTTTGAAGGAAATCCTTCAAGGGCGGGGGAGATGGTTGCGCAGAAAACCATTCGTATTTATTTTATATTTTGACGGTAGGCTGCCAAGTCGTTTATCCCTTTCCAAAACGATATCATTCATACCCTCCTATCGACACATCGGGGTGGTGGGGTGGGAGGGGAAAGAAGATGATTCTAGAATATCACGTAATCATCGGAACCGAAGATATATAAGGCACGCGCGACCGACGCGCAGCCTCTTCCCGCCGCGCTCGTCATTAGAACCACACCGCTAGTAAAAACCGCTTTAGCCTGGAAGCAGTCGAGTTCCAGGAAACCCGCCTCACCTCGCGTGAGATATAGTCGCGCACCGCCTCTATCCAGAGTTTTCCAGAAGTTCCAGAAGTCGCAGCTAAATTGCTCGACCGCATAGAAGAAACACCCCGGTGAGTCAATATTCCAATTATATTGCCTGCTTGATATAATTGTGTTTTAACCCGCTCCAATTTTGTTTTTTCCTAATCAAGCAGGGTTCCTTTCATCGATTTGGTAAATAATAGTTCATTTTAGGGAAGAGCGAGTGCATTGTACCGCGCGCTATAGTCGTCGTTATATAAGCGTAGAAGCATTTTGTAGATACAGTCCACTTAGATTAATATCTCGCGTAATAGGTTTAAGGTTTGACCGGGGAATTAGACTTCGGCAACCTTAGACACGTCGCTCCACCAGTATACGTGGTAGAGCCATGCTGCAGTTATATTAGTAGTATACTTGTAGCACGAATGGGTTGGCTCGACCGAGGAAGGACCACGCTTTCACAGAATACCAGCGTAAAATAGCAGCTTAATGCTACTGTATTTCGTATGGTGAGTGTAGAGAACCGGAGACCCTTTTTACTGGAAATGAGGCATTCCAACTTAGTCCTCACGGGTGACAACGCATCTGCATTTTCCTTTTAATTGAGGATACATGTAGATGTCTATGGGCCGCAGCAACCACTTACCATCAGGTGGAATGTGTGCTCGTTTGTCACCCTATTCTATAAAATAAAAAATAAAAAAAATAGTTGTCTCGCTTGGCAACCGCAATATCTTTTTGATTTGTTATCAGGCAGATTCTGCTGCCCACCTCTCATTTCTATTTCTCTCTTTCGCCTCCTGCAACACGCACGGAAGGATATATGGCATTTTTAAGCCTCCTCTACACGGCGGATTACTGTACGATACTTATTAAAAGATTACAAAGAAAGAATTTTGACGCGTTTTGGCATTTTCTTTTCAACTCGAGACGTGACGAAATACTGTAATTGGTGCCATAAATAAAAACAACGTAGAACCTTAAAACATAAATTGTGGCCGTGTAGTGGCGGCGTAAGAATATCCGCTACTCCGTATTGTCCCGTGAGCATCGTGAGAGGCGACAGAGAGCAGCAAACCTGTAGATGGGCAGTACGTGGTAGAGCCACGCTGCCACCAAATTATGGTTGTAGCACGAATGGGTCGGCTCGACCGGGGAATGACCACGCTCTCACAGAATACCAGCGTAAAATAGCAGCTTACTCTCACAGATACCAACATAAAATAGCAGCTCAATGCTGCTGTTTTCGTATGGTGATTGTAGAGAATCGGAGACTCGTTTTACTGGAACCGGATAATGATGATGATGAACCGAATGATGATTAATGGATAACGAATAGTTTCCAGTTGATTACAAGTAAAATTTGCCTTATTACATTTGAGTTCAAGCTACAACATCATGAATTTCCATCTCAGAGACGGCTCAATGGATCCATCACTTCACCCGTCCCGTGGGTGTCGTAACAAACGAAAAGAGGGAATAAATTAAACAAGGAACGTACGCTTCTACCTTCACTTAAAGAACGTCATGAATAATTTAAAATAGAAAAAGGAGATTTGAGTCAATTTTTTATTTCTTCTCAATCACTATATCACGTACTACCAACGAAAAGCTTTAACGTGTATGTTATTAAATAACTATTAAGTTTGTTTCACTGACAGGGAAACTGTTGACATTACAGTGAAGTCATTTTTTACTGTTATTATTGGTTCAGAAAAAAACATCGCAAAAAGCCTAGCAGCAAGAAACCCGTCAGGACTTTTTTAACTTCCCGCTAAAAAAATTAAGTTTTCAAAAATCGGGAATATATATATATATATATATATATATATATATATATATATATATATATATATATATATATATATATATATATATATATATATATATATATATATATATATATGTGTGTGTATCTATGTAAACCTCTTATAACTTTTGAACGGCTTGACCGATTGAAATGTTCTAAGTGGATTTCCAAAGTGTTTCATTAAATTTCCTATGAATTTTAACTAATACGGACCGGTGGGGTTTTAAGAAATTTCAAAAATAAACATTTTGAAAAAGGTTTTTTTGGAATAACTTTTAAATGGCTTTACCGTTCGATTCTAAAAACTAATCAGCTTTTAACCTTGAAAGGCCACATCGATCGCTGCCGGTCCGGTCAAAATTGGTCGATACGTTCGCGAGATATCGTTAACGAAAAATTTAAAAAATTGTTTTTTTTTAAATTACTCCGATATTTCATATTCAACGTCATAATTTGGTAAAATTTGGAGCGCTTTGCATTTGAAATTAGCAGGAAGTTCCAGGGATGGCTTGCAGGGTCAAACAATTTTTTTTGAAAGTAAATAAGCCTCCCAGATAGATTGCTTATTTGGCAGCTGCAGTTTTTATTATCCTGAGTTGTTGTCAGTAGGAAGCTGCTGCCTATAGCCTGTTGTAGATTCTCTTTTTTGTTAAAAAAATACAATGGCAAAAACATAATGATTAAATATACTATTTTAAGTTGTTATTGAGGACGTAAAATAGTCATGTCGATGCTCTACACCTTTTCAATCAACCTAAAATATCTGGAAATTAGGTACAACAACACCAAAGTTAAAGAAAAAATGTTTTATTTACGAGAAAAGCAATTTCAGATTAATGTAGGTTTTGTGACACAATGACTCGGCATTGAGTTGCGGCAATGGAACCGCAGGTTCTAATCCTGCACGGAGCAAAGTATTCGTATGACCTACAAATAATTGTTCCGGGTTTAGGTATTTATCCTTGAGCAATCTATACACATAAACTACGTAGATGATACAGTAGAAAATCCTAGTGTAATAAACCAATCTACTGTGAAATGCTAATAAATTCAAAAAATGCTAATATAATATCGAGCAAAGAGTAATATCGTGCAAAGTATGCTATTATATAATATAATAAGTATTTTCAGGTAATGGATTATGTTCAAATTCAAATTCAAATTGTTTATTGCATGTCACATTACAAATTTTAGATGGTACAATTTTGATAGGTATACATGTGACGCCCTGCAAGCGCATAGCAACACTAGAGGGCTAACTATTTTCGTATTATCTATTTTTAAACATAATTTATAAAATATATCATCAACATCCAATATTATTTTATATAAATTAATTTAATTCGAAATACAATGTACCCTAGTCGAAGTATTCTTACTTTGTCGTTATTTATCGTCAAAAATTCATTTAAATTATAATAAAAATTATTAATAAGAAATTAAAAAGATTTTTCAGGTTTATTATGGAATTCGGTAAATGGTTATAAATCTTTACTGACATAACGTGAAGGCTGTTTGAAACTAATTTTAATTTGAAGAAGGGTAACTTAAGCTTTTATAAATTTCTATTATTTCTTTTAGTTTTTTTAATAGGTGAGTAGAGTTTTGGGTGTTTCCTAACGAATTTACATGACTCGAGGATGTAAATAGAAGTAAGTGTTAAAATTTTATTTTTAAAGAAGTGGGGTTTAAATGATTCCATTTTGTCTAAATTTATTAATATTCATAGACACTTCTTTTGTAATATAAATAATTTGTTTACATCACAAGAGTTTCCCCACAAGATGATGCCATAGGAGAGTACGGATTGAGCATGTGCATAGTAAGCCGCAAGGGCAGTCTTAAAATCTGTCACACGTTTAAGGTGTTGCAGAGCATAAATAAATGAGGATATTTTTGTTACCTTGTATGTTAAAGAAAATTAAATTATTCGCATAAAATTTAACTGGAAGTTTTCTATATACCACTCAAAATTCGCCTCCCGCTACGTTGTATTTACCTATAATAAAAATATGTTACATTCCCGTTTTGAATACAGAGACGTCATTGATGAGGTACATTCGATCCATCAACCAGTTGGTAGACTGGTTTGGAAACTCAAATAATTTGAAAATTGACTTTTATGAATACCTATATACGCTTTCCATTAGAGACATTTGTATAAAAAGTTAATGGGTTTTGTTATTACCTGAAGTTTATAATACTTGTTAAGTAAAGTAAAGTAAAGTTACAGCCTATATACGTCCCACTGCCTCCCCTCATTTCTGAGAGTGGCAAGGAAGTGTCCGCCGCGCTGCCCAATTGCGTGTTGACGGACTTCACATGTCTTCGAAATATTTTTTTCTTATTCCTCACGCAGGTTTCCTCACGATGTTTTCCTTCACCGCCGAGCACGTGGTAAATCAGCACTTAAAATTGCAATTAACAATTTCATTGGTGCCGGCGGGGATCGAACCCAGGTTACTCGCGTTCTGTTATATTTACAGCGAACGTTAACCACTGAGCTACCTCGACTTTTTATACTTGTTAAAACTTAACTAATACTTGTTAAACGAGTTCATAATGTGGTTTTTGGTTTATTTTTTATATATCTATTATCTCTGTGGAGTAAGAATAAGAATTAAGAGTAAGAATTAAGATAAAATGATTTATTTACTGTAAAACTTTAATTACAAATTCATTACTATAGTACTATTAGTTTAAAATACTGTGTAGAGGCGGTACAAGAATATTCGCTAACTCCGTCGGTGTGGTAAAAGATAACAGAGGAAAACAAAATAGGAAATGGACAGCAACGTTTTCTTAGAAACTACTGAAAAAACTGCGGCTGCCAACCATGACGACTGTGGTAAATATATCCTTCCTGTGTGCCAATCTATAGGGGGGGGGGAGGCCTAAGTGAACAATGGACATTTAATAGTATGTCACGGTAACGGTAATTATAGTACCAGTTACCTTTGAAAAGTTACCAAAACACCCCAATGTAAGCTATTATTACATGTGGAGGTTGGGTGATTAAGAACACTCCAGAACAAAGTAATATCGAGCAAAGTAAAGTCCGTAGTACAAGTTAACCACTACAATTAAATGAATAATAATAATGTTCTGACTTATGGCTCTAAATGATTTCAAAAACATTAACACAACACAGGGTAGTCATTCAAATTAACCGTATAACCAAATTGATTATTTTGGATATAAATAATATTACTCTTTAATATTATATATTTATATGTCTTTTTTATTAAAATATTATTTTTTGGATTAAATTATAAGTTTTGGTTACCACAGCAAGTTCTTTTAGTCAATTAAAAGTCGCCTGTACTTTAAACACCGTAGTTGAAACGTTAGAATTATATATTATTAGCCATTCACCTAAACTGTTAAATTGTTCAAAACGATTTACATCAATATTGACTCACTTTACTTAACTATTTATAGGACTATTAACTTTAATATTGACTTGCTTATTCATTTGTCTATGTACCTGCTTATATACTTTACTATTTACTAAATTACTTGACTATATATTTACTCATTTCCTCGCATTTTACTTGTCTATTTTCGTGATTATTTACTTAACCATTTACCTGATTATTTACTTTGTTATTTATATGTTTATTTACTTTCTAATTTATTTGCGTATTTACTTGTTTATTTATTTACCCACTAACTATTTTTACTTGATTTCCTATTTAGTTAATTATTTTCTTGATTATTTGGTGGACTATCTATTTGCTTATTTACTTGCGTATTGACATGCTCCTATACTTGAATATTTACTTGCTTATGTGCTTCACAATTTACTTGCTTACTTTTATTTTTTTTACTTAATTCCCTACTTAATTAATTATTTCCTTGATTATTTAGTAGACTATCTATTTGCTTATTTACTTCCGTATTTACATGCTCATTTACTTGACCTTTTATTTAACTTTCAAGCTTTATTTACTTGCTTATTTACTTAGAATTTTCCACTGTCATTTAAGCTGTATCATTGATATGTCATTTAAGTAATAGGATTCTGAAATGCGTCGTTAAGTGCTCATTTAGCTTGCTAATATTTTATAAATTATAATTCGTAATATTTTATAAATTATAATACCAACTCAAATATTTATTTATTTTATGTAAGACATTAATATTTCCTTAATCAAACATCTTTTTTGGTATACTGCGGGTTCAAATTGGCCAAAAAGAAACGGTGAAAGCTACTCTTCAGGTGTCCTCTTTCTTGACTTATATTTAAGACCAAATACAACAATAGAATTCTAAATATTTCAGTAAAAGTGACAAGTGACCATACAATCCACCTGATGCCGAGGGAACGCTGTGCCTCATAGAAATCAAAAGTTAAAATGCTGATCACCCTTGAGGTCCAAGATGCAATGTTTAATTAGCAGTTTTTAGCCTTTCCTGTTCTCGACTCTTTCTTTTCTTTTTCCATTTGGAAGATCAACAGCTATCACAATTAGGATAAATAATATTAGTCCTCACCAGCAGATATAAAGGTGAATTTACAACAGTGATAAACGTGATTTAACACTCAAGAGTATCCAATACTAACATACTTATGCCAAATGAGGGCTAAACTGATATAACATATAATATCTGTATAAAAGAGAGTGTTAACATAATATAAAATTTGTAATAAACGCAGCTTTATCTCACTTAGAGCCACAAAAATGCATTATAATAAGTATGCGCTTGGCGGATGCAGTGCTAGTGCTATAGTCTCGAAGTCAAACTAAAGAAATATGAATTTAGAATAACAGCAAACGGTGGACTTAAAAGTGTATTATGTCTAAGAGGTTGGGCTAGAACAGCAAAGATGTAATTGCGACGAGATGTAATGGAGAGAGAAAAGCTCAGGATAGTCCATAGCACTACAAGCTATCTTTAACAGGAAATTCAGATCAGCAATTTCACGTCGCTTAGTAAGAAGAAAAATGTTTTAAAAGTGCATATTCCCATAGCAGTATTCGAACACGCTCATTCTCATTTATTAGTAAAGGCTAAGTTAACTTTTATTTGTTCTGCTAAATCAAAGTGTTAACGATTGAAACGTTTTTTCATGAAATGTAATCAGCTTAAATAGAAAACATAAGTATTCGGTTTCCATGAAATATATGTATACATATTGTGCTACAATTCAACTGAACAGGGGTAGACGCTCGGTTAACGGATTACTAAAGCGACTTGTTGGACTAAGCTGGGCGATGCCTCCATGTCTTTATGTTTCTGTAATACTCATAATATATTATGGATAACGGTCATCAGCATTTCTTTAATAAAAGTATTTTTTGGTAGCGCCTACAGCTACATTGGTTGTATCACGAATGGGTCGGCTCGACCGGGGAGGACCACGATCTCACAAAATACCATCAGTAAATAGCAGCTTAATACTACTGTGTTTATTTCTGTACCATATATATAATATGTGCAAAAACATAATGAATAAAGATGTCAGAAATTTACTAAGGTACGTGAGGGTAATATGGTCACCGTAAGATTTGCCGCACTTATACATATATTAAGAAAAAATGACGAACAAGCTGTGGCAATAATTGAGAATACCTACTTCAAAAATTCAACTTAAAAAGTAACTACACTAAGCCATAATAAAATCAATTAAAATATTTATTATAATATCTACAGTCAAAATGGCGTCGATAAAACGGCGCCCTTATGACCCTATATTATTTGATTGACCGATGAAGAGCTACCGTATCACGGAGCCATCTTTACAAACAAGGCTGTAGTTTTTGTTTTATAAGAATTAGTTTTTTAAATTTATTAAATTTATACGTGGTAGAGCCATGCTACAGTTATATTAGTAGTATAGTTGTAGCACGAATGGGTCGGCTCGACCGGGGAAGGACCACGCTCTCACAGAATACCAGCGTGAAATAGTAGCTTAATGCTGCTGTATTTCGTATGGTGAGTGTAGAGAACCGGAGACCCTTTTTACTGGAAACGAGGCATTCCATCTTAGTCCTCACGGGTGACAACGTATCTGCATTTTGATTCGTAATCGAGGATAGATGTAGATGTCTATGGGCCACAGTAACCACTTACCATCAGGTGGACTGTGTGCTCGTTTGTCACCCTATCCTATAAAAAATAAAATTAAGAATTAGTCGCTCAAGAATTTTTAATTTAGTGATTTTCTTATAGGACGGGATTATTTTATTACGCAGATCTTATCTTATTAAATTCTAACATCTATAGTATTATAGATTTCCGCAAAGTAACGCCTGATTCTATTTTTTTATAGAATAGGGGTGACAACTAAGCACACGGCCCCTTCGTTAACGTAAACATATATTTTTTTATAGGATAGGGTGATAAACGAGCACACAGTCCACCTGATGGTAAGTGGATACTGTACCCCATAGACACCTACATCTATCCTCGATTAAGAATCAAAACGCACATACGTTGTCACCCCTGAGTACTAAGATGGAATGTCTCGTTTCCAGTAAAAGAAGGTCTGTGGATCTCTACATTCACCATACGAAACACAGCAGTACTAAGCTGCTATTTTACGCTGTTATTCCGTGAGAGCGTGGTCCTTCCCCGGTCGAGCTGACCCATTTGTGCTACAACCACAATATAGCTGCAGCTTGGCTCTACCACGTAGGATTCTAATAATTATCGTAAACAAATAATCTGCTTACCACTGCGACATTGCTTTGTGTGTTTACATACTCTCGACGACGGAAAACTTTTATTTAAAACGCAGCATACTGACATTGTGTAACAAATAACTTTCCTCAGTAGCGACACTAGCGACATCTAGCGAGCGAAGATTGTTATTAGCCCTAATGGTTCGTCTACAAATTGCTCCACCAATCCTGCAACAGATCGTATCTAGTGTCACGAAAGCTCTACATATTTGTTCGCGGGAATGAATTATTACAACTTCATTTACTGCTGGGTGTATTTTGTGATGTGAATGTTCTTTTCCTACTTTTTATCTACAGGTTGGCTAATACATTATGGTTAAATATGCAAATAACTTACTGTATTTTTCCATTTATGTTTTGAATTTAATATTTAATGCATTATTTATGTATAAAAATATATATGTATTAAAACATAACATATGTATGTGTATATTCATATAATACGTGTGGTATTTATAAATATTTCTTTATAATTTTGAAATCAAAGAAAGTAAAAATACTTGAGAGATTACAGTAAAATATTAAAAAGTGCTGTTTTCTTTTTTGTTTTATTATTTTATTGGCAGTATTTTAAAATTCGTTGGTGACAATCTCTACTCTGTGCTATTTGATCGTTTTTATTATCTAATGTGCTTGATACACAATACGAAAAACACACAGTAAGTTTTGAGATATACAAAAAGTATCCTAAACACTATAAATATTTATTTTACATCTTTTCAAAATATTCTCCATCATGCTCTATACAAAGTCCCATTCGCCTAAACAAACTTTGGAAACACTTTTGGCAATCTTGATCTGACAGGCAAAGATTTAAACTGACAGGTCGGAAATCGTTTCTTCGTAGGCAGCCACGGCTTCTTCGGCGCTTGAAAAAAACTTACCTTTTATTTTTCTATAACCCTTGAGAACAAAAAGAAATCACAAGGAGCTAATTTAGAGTTGTAGAGTGGGTGACTTAGAGTTTGAATACCAGATTCCTCAATAAATGCTTTTGTTCTAAGGGAGGTATATACAGAGGCGTTATGGTGATGCAGTATGATTACCCGAAGGCCAGTCTTCGGACTTCTCTCCCGCACAGCTTGAAAAACTTTAAGTAATGCAACTGTAGTATACCATTCAGAGTTGACTGACCTAAAATTTTCCAATATTGACGTCAACAAATGTCCGCTCCGCGCTAAAAAAAACTAGCCAACATTTTTTTTGCCGCCGCAACGTTGCGACGTATGTAAGGATCGTGACACTTGGCGATCTGTTCTCTCTGGCTACCCCGTTAGGGATTGTGCGTGAAGATAAGTAAGTAAGTAAGTGAGTAACGTTGCGACGTATTTGCAGTTTTGTCGGTAAGTGTCCTTCTGACCCATACCGAAGATTTCCTTTTATTTTCTGGATCATATTGATAGATCCATGTCTCGTCACCAGTAACGATTTCTGAAACACGCCTAGATGCCCCGTTTTCAAAAAGTAGACGCATTTCATGGCACCAATCCACGAGTCTGCTTTTCGCTTTCAGAGAGCAAACGAAGGATCCATCGACAACAAAGCTTCCTTACCCCAAGATGTTGATGTAGGGTGGTATGAATGCTCCCCTAACTAATACCTACTATCTTTTCAATGTCCGTATGTGTAATCCGTGGGTCTTCTCGCATCAACATTTCAGTAGTCCATATATTTTCTGCCGTTACTGCTGTTTGCTGGCACCGGTTCTTTGGTCATCTTTAAGGTTAATTTTATCCCTTTTGAATACAGCAAACCACCTAAAATTATTGCGCGTGATGGAGCTGAGTCCCCTCATGCTGATTGTAACCGTTGCAAACTCAATTGTTAGGTTAAACCAAATTTAAAATTATAATAGATCATTTGCTCAATAGTTAAAAAAAAACTTCTATTAATTTTCCTGCAACGCTCCAGGCGCTTTTCGTTTAAAATTATGTTATTCTTAATCGCTTTTCGTTTAAAATGATGTTAATAATAAATCTTAACCGTGAACATTTGCACGCATCTATCACTAAAAAACTTGGGTTTCTTAGTACATAATACAATATTAATTCAATATTGAAGCTTTGTTGGTTGCAAATATATTTTGGGTGATCATTTTATAAAATAATAGATACCTTATCATCACAATTATCATCAGCATGCAAACTGCAGTATTTTATTTTATAAAAAATTGACAAACAAACTTACAATTCACCTGACAGTAAAAGGTCTACGCATTCCATGGTCACCTGCAAAGAAGGCAACAGATGCGATATACGTGTCCTATGAGGACTAAGATGGAATGCCTCATAGCCTATAAATATACGGCTCTCTTCTCTTCCCTTAGATTGTTCTCTGTGTACTTCAGACCGAACACGTCAGTGCAAGCACTAAATTTTGGAGGCAGAAGAAGATAGGAGGGCAGACCCAACGAAAAAAACCCAAGACTCCTTTTCCTAGTCCATTACCTAGTTAATAATAAATAATATAATTTATTCGTTAATATTAAAACAACCGGTAAGCCATTGTTTGTAACGGCCAGTAAACTTGTTTTACTATACTCGAATTTAATGCAGCCTAAGAATATTGAATAAAGTAACGTCTGCTGTTATGTTAAAAGTTTTTAGTCCTAATTTCTTGGGCACTGATTAAATATTAACCGGACGGGATCGCGGGCGTATTCGCCTTTGAGCTTTGTGTACGAAATTCAAAAAACTATCTGAAAGGAAGATAAATTATTAACAATCTAAGTAATGACTTTTTTTACATAAGAAGTGACGCTTTGAAAGTCAAAACTGGCAACATTTTTAAAAATGTTGCGTCACCATTATCATATAATAGAATATGATTTAATTATTAATTTTAATAGTCGATGCAAAATATGTTAAAACAGGAACTTTTTGAGAAACTTGTAGATGTAAAATATTGCTAATTTAAATTAACTTAATATGTACTTACCTAATATGTTTTTGCAGGAATTTTGATACATTATCATAATCATTCAGAATGAATTGATTTATTTTTCCATAATATATTGTTTGTTTTAATGTAAAAGAAAGGGCGCAAAAATAAATAAGTAATTAAATAAAAACTTTTCTAAATTTAAATTTAGAAGAACGTTGAATTGGTTGATTGACAATTGTTATTTTGAATTTACTCCGCAGTTCAGTACTTTAAATGTTAGCATTAGTATGAAAAATTTACTCTAAGTAAAAACGGAAACGTCAAAAATTCGAATAATTTCGAAATACAAGTTCAGACATGAGACAAGTACGCCACAAATGAAAAATAACATTAATACTACTGTTACGCGCTCAAGTCGACGATACACTAGCGCCATCTAGTGTCAGGAACGAGAGCGAGGGGAGCTTTGCAGAAAATGACATCACAAATCTCTCAACCAACAGCGCCATCCGAAGAACTAAGTTTCTAGAAAATCTATACTCGCACACTCGTCCCTTTGCGCGCATTTACTTGAATATTCGGGATGCTTCTTTGCTAATTTAAATAAATAGGCGCTGCAAGATGCGATCGGGGCAGAGTTGAATTCGGCGACACAAGCGAAGCTTCGGAGCGGAATTAAGTGAATTAGTGTGTTTAATTATTAGTGTTTTAAGTTTTAATTTGTGTAAAGTAAATTAAAGCGTTAATTTAGGTAATTTCATCGGCAATTTTTATTGTCCCGAACCTCAAGCTCGTAACAATTGGTGTCAGAAGTGGGATAAAATCATGCCGATTTTACCTAAGGAGGAAACGGAGGGTGTCCGCACCCGAAGTCAACGCCAGCAGGACACGGACCAACGAAGATTTGGCGGTGCAACGCCGCAGACGTCGGAGGGCCAGCCACCGGCTGCAGGCCCGTCGGTAGCTCCTACATCTGCAGCACCTGACTTGGGTGCTCTGATGGTGATACTGCAGGAGCAGGCTCGCCGACAGGAGGAGCAGGTCCGTCGGTTGGAAGAGCAGCTGCGGGGTGGACAGGATGAACAGGTCCGCCGACAGGAGGAACAGGTCTGCTGACAGGAGGAACAGGCCCGCCGGCAGGAGGAACAGGCCCGCCGGCAGGAGGAACAGGCCCGTCGTTTAGAAGAGCAACTCCAACGCGATAAGGAAGAACAGATGCTCCTCATGAAGGACCTTCACGCTATCTTCGGAAAAGAGATACGGGAGGTGAAGGATAAGGTTGCTCAAGATGACAACCGCCTGTTGGAGGCCGAAACCCGAATCGACCAAGTAAACAATCGGGTTGACAACGTAATGGCTGACGTGAAGAAAACGCTGGACGACCTCAAACTTGGGGATGGAACAACAGCTCCCGTAGTAGCTACAACACCTTCGTTACGTGGATTCAAAGTGCCGCCGTTCGACGGGACCTCTTCCTGGTCGGCCTACAAAATCCAGTTCGAGGCCGTCATGGAGGCGAAAAGCTGGAATAAAATCCAACCCATGACTGCACTCACCCTAGGCCTGCGCGACCAAGCCTTAACTGTGTTGGAAGCTCTCGGTAATAAAGTGACCTACGAGCAGCTTCTTGAGGCCTTGGAAGCGAGATATGGTGACGCTCATCTGGAACACGTCTTTCGCGCGCAGCTTAAAGATCGCGTGCAGCACAGCAACGAAAACCTGCAGCAGTGGGCCCTTGAGGTGGAGAAGATGGTTCGAAAAGCATACCAGTCTGTACCTGCGCTCATTGAAGGGAACCTGGTTCAGACATTCATCGACGGCATCCGCGACCTTGAAGTCAGAGCTGCTGTGAGACTCGGGCATCACGACACGCTTAAGAACGCCTTGGCCCATGCACTGGAGGTGGAAGCCGTGCGGCAGGATCATCGTTCCCATCGCATCAGGAAGGTTGCAGCAGCTACAGTTCGCGACCGCAACAAAGGATACGGCCCTAGGTGCTATGGCTGTGGGGAAAGGGGCCATCTTCAATCCAGCTGCCCTAAGCGAACCGTGGAAAGGAGAGTTGATCGATCTCGAGAGGATAGTGCAGCTAACGGCACTGCCTAGCGGCGACAGGATCATCGTTCACCTCACGCTAGGGAGGTTACAGCAGTTACGGTTCGCGACCACAGTAAAAGATACAGCCCTAGGTGCTATGGCTGTGGGGAAAGGGGTCATCTTCGGTCCAGCTGCCCTAAGCACACCCTAGGAAGGGAAGGTGAACGGTCTCAGAAAGGAAGTGCGGCTAACAGCACCGCCCAGCAGCAGCAGGAATACGACTTTACTATCAGACACTGCAGCGGGAAATCTCACGGCAACGCAGATGCATTGTCAAGAAGACCTTGTCCTGAAGATGGCAACCATTGTAGTAGGCAAGAGAGTAAGGAAGTGGTATCCGTGAGGATGCTCAGGACAGACCACCTCAGCAACGGGTGGAAGGACAGCCTACGACATGCACAGCAGGAAGATCCGGACATCAAGCCGATTCTGGGATGGATGAAGGCCCGTGCTACCAAGCCTAAGTGGAGGGACATCTCAGCGATGAGTTCAACCACGAAAAGCTATTGGGCCCAATGGGACAGCTTGCTGCTTCAGGATGGAGTCCTGTGCCGTAAATGGGACAGTGGTCGAGGAGACAGCTGTCGTTTGCAAATGGTTGTCCCTAAGGCTAAAGTGCCGAATGTTCTACAGCTGTGCCATAATGGTCGTTCAAGAGTCCATCTGGGAGTTAAATTAGCAAAGAAGCATCCCGAATATTCAAGTAAATGCGCGCAAAGGGACGAGTGTGCGAGTATAGATTTTCTAGAAACTAGTGTAGTAAGTCGTATTGCAGAATCTTCTATTATCCCGGTACTTCCAGGATACATATCGTACAGAACTCATAAAATAATCAATCAAAATAGTGGTGTAGTAGTGTACATTAAAGACGCATGGAACTCAAATGTTACAGAGCCAGTCTTTAACGAAGCAGACTGTTTAATAATAGAAATACCTGATACAATAACCATTTTCTGTATATATCGCTCACCTTCATTTAGAAGCACGGAAAGTTTCCTAATGGATCTGGAATCACATTTGGATCACTACAAAAATAAACCTCATTTAGTATTGACAGGAGATATTAATATTAATATTTTAAAAGTGGAAAATGATACGATAAGTTATGTCTGTCTTGCGGCAGAATACGGACTATTGCCTGCTATTTCTAAACCTACAAGATTTGAATCATGTATTGATCATATATTTGTTAAAACGATTGGAAAAACAATTGGTACTGTATGCATTTCGGATATAACAGATCACAGTATGACAATAGCTGGCTTATCACTGAATGTAAACTTACCTAAACCCCGATTAAGAGAAAAAGTTAAGATTGATTTTGATGCGATAAGTAATGAGCTAGCGGTAATAGATTGGTCGGAATTACAAAATCAAACAGACGTAAATCAGGCGGTTGCTATATTTACTGATAACCTATCAAAAATAATAGATAAGCATACCAAACGCATAATTGTGAGCCGTTCAAAATACAATGTAAAACCTTGGATTACTCCAGCCTTAATACGGTGTATAAAACACAAAGATAAACTACATATGAAATCAAGGAAGAATCCAAATGATGAAACTTTACTCCTCACATATAAGAGATACCGTAATTTCTGTAATGAACTTCTATTTAGGTTAAAAAGGGAGTATGAGAAGTGTCAATTGCAAGAAAGCCAGGGACAGCCCAAGAAATTATGGAAAGCAATAAAGGATATATGCAACATTACTACATCAAGCAAAGAACCAACTGAGCTATTAAATATTCAAGGATCTATAAGCAAAAAAGAATCATTGAATATTTGTAATACTTTTTCCACAGTTGGATAAAATTTAGCACACAAAATTCTTATTGAAAGTAAAAATACTGAAGAAAGTCTAGTGCAAAATAGTAAAATTAGAAATATAACACACTCGTTTTATATGCAACCTACTGACGCTTACGAAATAGAAAACCTAATAACGAATCTTAAAAATGACAAAGCGCCAGGAATTGATGGACTAAGTAATACTCTGATTAAGCATATTAAGAAATTTATCACTGAGCCACTTACAGTAATATACAACTTGAGTATATCTACCGGTATATTTCCAGAAGTTTGGAAGACTGCAATGGTGTATCCTGTATATAAAAAGGGCCTAAAAAACTCTCCAGATAATTATCGACCCATTTCTCTGCTGAGTGTGTTTTCCAAACTCCTTGAGAAATTGGTTAATAAAAGACTAATGCATTACTTAGAAGCATTTAATCTGCTCTCTTCAAGATAGTTTGGATTTAGAAAAAGAAAATGCACCGAGGACGCTATAACCACCTTAGTTTCACATATATCTTCTTGCCTTGACAAAAACGAATGTTGTATTGGCGTATTCCTGGACTTAGCCAAGGCTTTTGATACTGTTTCCGTTCCTTTACTATGTCAAAAGCTTGAAAACGTAGGAATCAGAGGATTAGTTTTAGATTGGTTTAAAAGCTATTTGCAGAAACGGAAACAGTGCGTGAGAGTGGGCACATATATAAGTGAAATGCAACATGTTAAATATGGTGTACCTCAGGGAAGTATTCTCGGTCCTACTCTCTTCATCATATACATGAACGACATACATCAGTTCAACTCAAAACATTCAGAAATAATATGTTATGCCGATGATACGGTCCTTTTATACAGTGGAAAAAGATGGGATGATACCATTTCTGTGGCGGAACGTGGTGTTTCTCAGGTTTCTCATTGGTTAAACTCAAACCTGTTAACTCTTAATGTCGAGAAAACTAATTATATTTGCTTTCATAAGACCCATTCATCAATACCACCTACTGACAAACACATAAGATTGCATATTTGCACGACCGAAAATAGTTCGTGTAGTTGTGAAAAAATTCGGAGAGTGGAATCCATTAAATACCTGGGTATATTAATTGATCACAACCTTAACTTCAAGGCGCATATATCGGCATTGGCAGCGAGAATTCGTAACATAGTTTACATCATGAGACGGCTGAGAAACTCTGCACCCCTGAGCACATTAATGTCTATCTATTATGCCCTATGTCAGTCTCTGCTAACGTATTGTATTTCTTGCTGGGGAAGCGCTTCCAAAACAGTCATGATAAAAATTGAGAGAGCTCAACGTTCGGTCCTGAAAGTTATGCTTAACAAGAAATACAGGTATCCAACAGCTAAACTGTATAGTGATATTAAAGTACTAATAGTTCGGCAGCTATTTGTCTTATGTGTGGCTACATGTGTTCATAGAAAAATATTAAGCTCACATAAATACAGTGAGCTGATGAAAAAACGTGTGTTACTAATGCCATTACCAAGCATTCGCACAGCTTTCGCAAAACGATTTAGTCCATTCATTGAAACACTAATTTATAATAAAGTTATGAAGGTATGCGACATAAGAGATTGCTCGACGAACACAGCTAGAATAAAAATACGAAATTGGTTGCTTACGCTTAGTTATGAGCAAACAGAAAAGCTGTTTCAAACATTTTCATAGTAGCTACGTGCCCAATATTGATATTAATATTGTTATTATAGCAGTATTGCAAATTTAAAATACTGCAATATTAACAAATTATAATATTTATGTGTGTGTATGTATGTTTATGTGATGTATATATGTATATATATATATATATATATATATATATATATATATATATATATATATATATATATATATATATATGATATTTATATATGTTGTATGTATATGTATGTGGATGTATGTATGTATGTTGTGTACATATGTTTAAGTATGTGTTTATATTTATAGACCATAAATAAATTGGAGTAGATGTTTAAAGGTAAAATTTTGTAAAGTGCACAAATCTCTGTTTTTTGTTAATATGTGTATATGGCTCTCACGATACAGGTCTACGTGCCTAGTGTGAGAACCGCTGCTAAATTATGTGTAAAGGTGCTAACTGTTAAATAAAGTATTTTCATTTTCATTTTTCATTTTCATTTTCATTTTCAATTTAAATAAATAGGCGCTGCGAGATGCGATCGGGGCAGAGTTGAACTCGGCGACACAAGCGAAGCTTCGGAGCGGAATTAAGTGAATTAGTGTGTTTAGTTATTAGTGTTTTAAGTTTTAATTTGTGTAAAGTAAATTAAAGTGTTAATTTAGGTAATTTTATCGGCAATTTTTATTGTCCCGAACCTCAGGCTCGTGACAGTACCTTTGGACAGACTGCGGCTAATGAACGAAAAGTTCAATGTGAGTTTATTTTCGTAGTCTAAGTACATGAACGCATAAAAATCATGTGCAAGTATTCGATTTTCGTTATGAAATTTTCGGTTTTTAAATGACGACAAATACTGGCCATTCATGTCGAAGGCAAATGTGGCAAATATGGAATTCCTTATCAAATTTTTGAGCCCATTACTTAATTGCCTTTTCAAGACCGCTAAATGACCCACTTCTTGTAATATTTACCCAGTATCACCACGCAGGATAGGCTAGTTCGTAAAGACAGAGCCAATACTGTCTTTCTACATCCATTATGTGTAGTTAGGAATACTGATACTTGGATGGATTTTCTGCCATTAATGGATAGCCTTTTTCGTCAATCAGTAGAATGAACAGCAAAGGCTGGCAATTGAAGTTCCACTTGTGTGATCTTCACGATACAGATTTATCTAATGATAGCGGACTGGCATGATAGTGTCTAAGTATATACGTAAGCGTAGGTGCACTCTCTATTCCCTCACTCTCATAGTCTGATAAGACGGTATTCCGACACGACCGGAGAGAGATTCTGAGCCACGAGGGTGAAAGACTGCCAACTTTCTGACTCCGGGTTGCTTCTGAATATTTTTGACAGGAAAACCCAATTACCAAATTAGGGCCGACCCGGGATTCGAACCCGGGGCTTTACGATTAACAACCGCGTTTACGGCCACTAGACCGACGAGGCAGTTGAGTTTCAACGTGACTACGAGTAATAATATGTAGTACCTACAGGCAATCTTTTTATCTTATCTATTTTCTTAGTACTTTATAAATAATAACAATAACAATAATAAATAAATTTATTATTTTATTATATAATTGATTAATTATTGTAAAAACTACAAGAGAAAAATTGAAAAGTCAAGTTAATTATATTAACTGTCTACCCGAACTAAGTTGAATACCTGTGTTTCAGACCATCGCACTGTGGGTTTAATATGGTCTGGTACTTTAGTAAACTGTTATGTAATTGTTTTAAAAAAAGTGACACGAACTTACATTCCACCTAATTTTAAGCGCCTACCTGTTTAGCCCATTGACACATGCAACTAACTTCTAACGTTGCCACTTCTGTGAACTAAGATAGAATGCTTGACAACTCAAAATTGTACTAGCTCTCTAGTTCTATCTTAAAGTCCGGAACATTGCAGTGCACAAATTACTAGTTTCTGCTTAACGGCAGAAATAGGTAAGAAGCGGTCAGTATCTACCAATAAAGGCAAAGAAAATGAACACAAACTTCAAATCAAAGACATTTATCCGCTTTTTTAACTTGAATTTCAGTCACGGCTGCCAGCCTCATCAGATACTGGCCGTACCGACTCCGTACAGCTACTGAGAATTTCTAGACGGAAAAACTCAATAATAATTTTTTCACCCGACCCGGGATTCGAACCCAGGACCTCATGATCAGTAGTCGCACTACTAGTACCACTAGACCAACGAGGCAGTCAAACCTATAGGTAAATACTTTTTACGTAATAGAGTCATGCTGCAGCTACTCGTACATTAATAGTAGTTGTAGCACGAATAGGTCGGCTCGACCGGGGAAAGACCACGCGCTCACGGAATTCCAGCATAAAATAGCGGCTCCACGCTACTGTGTTTCCTATGTTGAGTGTAAAGAACCGAAGACTCATTTTAGTGAAACCTCGTTTTCACTAAAATGAGTCTTCGGTTCTTCTTCTTCTGTCTTAGTCCTCACGGGTGACAACGCATCTGCATTTTGATTCGTAGTATTATAGATGTAGATATTTACGGGCCACAGCAATCACTTACCTGCAGACGGATTGTGTAAATTTCACAGTACGCAAGTAGCCCAGGTTTGATCCCCACAGGCACCAATGAAAGTGTTAATTCAAATTTAAGTGCTAATTTATGACGTGCTCGGCAGTGAAGGAAAACATCGTGAGGAAACCCGCATGTCCGAAAAATAAGAAAAAAATATTTGAAAGACGCGCGCGGACATTTCCTTGCCCTAAAATAACCTATTAACCTATTATAACTTCAATCCACTTTCATAAAACATCATCATCGTTGTCATGATTACAGAACTTCACAAGTCTACTGCCGGACATGCGTTTCCCCAAGTAATGCCACAAAGCACGGTCATAAAATAAAAACATTTTGCATTAAACATATATCCTTTGATATTGCTATCTCTCGCCATCTTTAGAATAAAGTACCGAGGGACAAGGTGAAGTTGAATAAATCTTCACCTTGTCCCTCGGCGACTTCTCACGTAGGCTATACACCTCATAAATCTCTTACTCTAACCTCAATCTTTAGGTAAGGACGGGCAATAACAAACGATCGAGAAACGGGTGTAAAAATATGAAAAATGTTTTATCTGTTATAATTATAACAATTTAATAATTGCTATCTATGATGGTTCACGCTTGTTCTATTTGTTCTAGGTATGTTGTTAAAATTTAATATTAAAGAAAAGTTTGCGTTTTTATAAAAGTTAAATATTTTTAGTAGTTACTCATGAGGGGGATGTTTGGCTCTCCACTAGATGGAGTGACGACCTGGTTAGACATGCAGGAAGTCGCAGAATGCAGGTGGCTCAGGACCGTGCTTTGTGGCGTTCCTTGGTGGAGGCCTATGTTCAACAGTGGAATTGTGAAGGGCTGTAATGATGATGATGATGATTTTTAGTAGTAGTATAATACTTATGTAATTATGTGGTCCAACCAGTGCCATGAATCTAAACTTTAAAAAGATAGTAAGTTACTACAGACCAATAACAATTTTTAAAGTTATTATGTGATTAATAACTTTAACCAAATATTGAATAGGTCCAGAAAATTAAAATCGATTTGGGGCAGTAAATTTCGTACAAGTCTATTTGTAAATGAACTCCGGCAATATTCATTAGGAAGGACACAAAGGTTTAATATTTTATTTGTTCTGTCGTAACTTCAGCTTATTACTCACTTTAAACTTTCCGGACTGCAGAAAATTCAGTGAGCGTGTTGTTCAACTAGGTAACGGATTTATCGGTCGATAACCGCAATGTGACGTTGGCCGCTATCGCTGTTTTTTTAAATGACTAGTATTGAACTTATTAACTTAATGATATTATTTATATTTATATTTCTTCTCCTTCATAAGCCAGTAACAGTCATTCATCACCCCATTTAATTCACTATTTTACCCGTGGGTCACGCAGAAGTTGATTACAAGAAATGAAAAAATATCTTATGGCTTTTGACAGGACAATCTTGTTTACGTCAGATGTAAAATATCCAAATAGTAATAGTCAGCAACGGGCAGCAGAGTCAAAGGTGCGAGGTGCTGGTATTGCAATCGTCGATCCTGCAAAGCGTGACTATTAAGGCAAATCCTAGAGACTTTTCCTCAACAGTGGGCTTTTAAGGACCAACATAGAAGATAGAAGAAGTCCACTAACAAGGAAAACAGTTCGCTGGTGTACGTGGACCTATCATATTGCAGGAAAGATTTGTAAACACTAAACACCATGCACATTAGCCATCGCAGTGATATCTTTACATCTGACATGTTATTTGTGATGTAATACTAGGTAGGTATATCCCTTTTTTTCAAGACTATAATGCAATAGAATAGAATCATTTTTATTTACTATAAATTACAAGTAATACTTGTTAAAAGTCATTTGTTACTTTTACCGTTGGTCCGGGAAAAACCTCTGTCCTGGGAAGAATTTGCAAGAAAATGGAGAGCTTAAAAAGATTAGATTTGTTCAAGATAAATCTCCCATAACCTCCTTTTACGATACTCAAGGTTTGGCGTGAGAGGTGATTTTACGGTGATAATACGTTAAATTTCATATTCATTCTTTCAGGTACGGTTTAATAAAACCTCGCAGTCATACACAGGCCGCCGACATAGACCTTAAAATAATAAAAACTACGATTGTCGATCGACAATCGTAGTTTTTATTATTTTCAGTTTTAAACTCTATGTTAGTAATTGTAGTGTATTAATTCACAATTTTTAAGGTCAAGTTATGAATAAATATGGACAATGTTGTAATTAGGTCTTTACTGTCGATTTATAATTTTAATACAATTAAAAAATTACACTGCTGAATATAGTCATCCTCCATAGATTGCCCCACAAGAGGGAATCCCTCATAGTTATATAGTATATGGTTGCGCGGAAAACCGTTCGTATTTATTTTATATTTTGACGGTAGGCTGCCAAGTCGTTTACCCCTTTCCAAAACGATATCATTCATACCCTCCTATCGACACATCGGGGTGGTGGGGTGGGAGGGAAAAGAAGATGATTCTAGAATATCACGTAATCATCGGAACCGAAGATATATAAGGCACGCGCGACCGACGCGCAGCCTCTTCCCGACGCGCTCGTCATTGGAACCACACCGCTAGTAGAAACCGCTTTAGCCTGGAAGCAATCGAGCTCCAGGAAACCCGCCTCACCTCGTGTGAGATATAGTCGCGCACCGCCTCTTTCCAGAGTGTTCCAGAAGTTCCAGAAGTCGCAGCTATAGTGCTCGACCGCATAGAAGAAACACCCCGGTGAGTCAATATTCCAATAATATTGCCTGCTTGATATAATTGTGTTTTAACACGCTCTAATTTTGTTGTTTCCTAATTAAGCAGGATTCCTTTCATCGATTTGGCAAATAATAGTTCATTTTAGGGAAGAACGAGTGCATTGTACCGCGCGCTATAGTCGTCGTTATATAAGCGTAGAAGCATTTTGTAGATACAGTCCACTTTGATTAATATCTCGCGTAATAGGTTTAAGGTTCAACCGGGGAATTAGACTTCGGCAACCTTAGACACGTCACTCCACCATTTTATGGTCTTTCGAGCCGGATTTGGACTGGTGTTTGGTAGTCGTCAAACCATTTTCTGGTCGAATTATTAAATTAATTATTTAGATAATGAACTCTAATTTATGGAATAGTCTTAAATAGTGTTCGTTTAAATTTAAATTTTGGTTAGGTACTCGCAAACAGAATTATTCATTTAATAGTGCTCGTATTTGGTTAAATTTAAAACTTATTAATCGCTTATATTAATTGAAACAGTGTAATCGCAACCGTTTGGTACGCTTACCCGACAATTTTGATAAAAATATTGAGTTTAGCGAGCAACGCGTCACCTCGACTCGCTGTAACAGGTGTTCGATTTAATTACGTAATACGGCATACCGAGTGTCCATCCTCCATTATTTGTGCGTTGTGAGATTAATTGTGATTAATATAACTTTATTATAATAATTTAAAATGGCAGTTAGTGGAAATGAAATTAAAATTAAAACGCTTTATGCCAAGAGGGACGTACTTTTTTCACGTATACAAAGCATTAGCGATCACATGAAGAACATTAATGTAGAAGCAGTGCGGGAAACTTTTTTGAATGAAATTGAAACGGTGGATTCTTTGCGGATCATTTGGAATTACAAATCGACCCGAAATACATAGTGAACTACCAACCGCTGCTGGCATTCGAAGATATGTTGTGTCGCGTGACAAGAACGGCGAAACTCCTACAATCTCAAAACGAAGCAAAGCCGGAAATACAGGTACGTCCACGTGACTCAATTAGGTTGCCGCCAGTAGATATTCTGGTATTCAAAAGTGATATTAAGACATGGCCCTTCTTCTTCAGTAGTTTTCAAAACAATATACACAATAACAGGGCACAGTCAATTTGCTCGGGTTTTACACCTACAACAAACAATTACTTGTTAATATTCAAAACGCTTAAAACTAAATATGAAGATAGGAGAATGTTAGCTTCCGAATATTTGAACCAGATATTCGATCTTAAACCTATATCATCCACGAACATCAGCGGCTTAGAGCAGTTTTTAGATAAATTTGTGGCATCGGTGGCTGCACTTAAGAATTTGGAATTTAATGACCTTATGGACGTGGTGTTTCTCCATATTGCACTAAAGAAATTAGACCCCGACACCGTGCGTGCGTTTGAAATGGAG
This sequence comes from Parnassius smintheus behrii, assembly GCA_036936625.1. Lineage (NCBI taxonomy): Eukaryota > Metazoa > Arthropoda > Insecta > Lepidoptera > Papilionidae > Parnassius > Parnassius smintheus. Next base: position 15,896,052 of record JAUPFT010000019.1, read on the forward strand.
CAAGTAAACCTACCCAGGGATATATAAATTTAAAATTTTATTCTCGGATAGATCGTAATGTTAACTTTGATATAAATGCATTAGTAGTAAATAGGGTCACTGAACGGTTGCCAACCGTCTCGGTTGACACCACGGCAATGATTGAATTTAAAAATTTGACTCTAGCAGACGACACTTACGCCGTCCCTGGAAACATAGACGTGCTCATTGGAGCATCGCTTTTCCCTCATCTTTTGCTAAACAATAAGGTCAGGGGCAACTCCTCGCATACCGCGCCTTACGCACTGGAAACCGTATTGGGCTATGTTATCGTTGGCTCCGCGCCCATCATGGATAGTATTTCGGCAACCTCTTATTGTGGTATGGCTGTCGAACCGCTCGAGTCGTTAGTCCGCAAATTTTGGGAGATGGAGGAGGTGAAGGTCCCACCCATAGCTAGCTCAGAGAACAGATTATGCGAGGAAATTTACGTCCGCACGACCGTTCGTGATCGCGACGGTAGATATAGTGTAGCGCTACCCTTTAAAGGAGATGTTTTATCTCTCGGCGATTCGCCTCAAATGGCGGAAAAACGTTTCTACAGCTTGGAGCGTAGGATGCTCGCTTCACCCCAGTTAAAGGAAGCTTATGCTGGCGTCATTAACGAATATATAAGAGAAGGTTACATATTACTTGTGGCTTCGAAATTAGATAACTACGAAGACATACCGTCGTATTTCATACCACGCCACGGGGTCATTAGGGAGGACAAACTTACATCTAAGTTACGTGTAGTGCTCGACGCTAGTGCTAAAACTAGCACTCACCTGTCGCTTAACGATATCCTCTATAGTGGGCAAAATTTACAGGGCAGTTTATTTAATATAATAGCCAATTTTCGTTTGTTTAGTATAGCACTATCCGCCGATATTCGCCAAATGTTTCCTTGCATAGGGGTCCGTGAATGCGACCGTAGATTCCAACGCATTTTATATCGTTTCAACCCAAAGGAACCTCTAATGGTGTTTGAATTTAACCGCGTTTGTTTTGGTTTAAAGTCGAGCCCATTTCATGCGTTACGCACGGTGAGACAGCTCGCTCACGATGAAGGTCCCTCTTACCCTAAAGCTAAGAGGGCAATTGAGAGCGGATTATATATGGATGATTTTGTGTACTCGGTCAATAGCGTGGAGGAGGCCACCCTAACCACCGCCAAGGTTATAAAGCTCATGAAATCGGGTCAATTCGATCTTGTGAAGTGGACTAGTAATTCGCGTCCGGTTTTAGATACAATCCCACTATCACACCGTCTTTCGGCGATAAAGGAATTCGAAGATTCTGATACACACAAGGTGCTCGGTCTGTGTTGGTCACCAGAGTCCGACGTGTTTAGTCTTAAGGTAAATCCGCCCGTAGAGAAATGCACAAAGCGCACAATACTGTCATGCGTTGCTAGATTATGGGATGTCATGGGTTTCGTAGCTCCGGTGGTATTATACGCTAAGCTTTTGATTAAGCAACTTTGGTTATTTGAATGCGATTGGGATGACTCGCCGCCTGACAGCATTGTTCGGTTGTGGCAGCGTTTTAGAGAGGAACTTCCTTTACTAAGAAAAATCAAAATACCGCGTCATATAAACGTCGATAGAAATAGCGTCATAACGGTCGTTGGGTTTGCAGACGCCAGCGAGAAGGCTTACGGGGGCGTTGTATATTTCCATGTCCAGAATAATGGTAGAAATTCGATTAGCCTCATTAGTTCTAAGTCGAGAGTCTCCCCCCGTAAGGTTGTCTCTCTGGCGCGCTTAGAGCTTTGCGCAATATTAGTACTCACCAAGCTTATTACCGCAGTTATCAGCGCATGTAGGGATAGAGTTCACATAGAAAGGATATTTGCCTTTTCCGACTCCACCGTCGCCTTATGCTGGGTTCATTCTTCACCCCACCGTTGGGATACGTTTGTCGCGAACCGAGTGGCCAAGATCCAAGACGAGTTAGAAACGCGGAACTTTTATCACGTGTCCGGTACGGAAAACCCTGCCGATTGTCTATCCCGGGGACTCACCCCGATGCGAACAATGGACCACCCGCTTTGGTTCCACGGACCTTCTTGGGTTCGCTTGGATCCCTAACCGATTTCGAAACTTCGTCAGTGTCACAACCGCCGGAAGAGAAGAGACACGCTCTAGTGGCGAACGTTTCGAGCGAGGTTTCTCCAATCATTGCTTTGGCGAACCGCTTGTCCTCTTGGTCGAAATTATTGCGTAGCGTAATTTACGTTTGTTGATTCGCGAAGCTTTTACCGCGACGTTCGTATGTCTTAGCGTTCGATTACAACTATGCCGAGTCGCTAGTATTACGAGAACTTCAACGTGCGCACTTCTCTGAAGAAATCACAAGATTACAATCGAATAGAGCTTGTAGTCGCGCCTTTCAACGCCTTAAGCCATTTTTACAGGATGGGATTGTAAGGGTAGGTGGACGCTTGTCCAACTCGCAGTTGAGTTTCGACCAACGGCACCCTATAGTTTTACCGCGCAAAGACCATATCATGAATTTATTAGTATAGATTACCATCATAAATTGAATTCGCACGCTGGCCCCGACTTGCTGATGTCGATCTTGCGTCAGAATTATTGGATTCTTTCTGCACGTAGTTTAATACGCAATCGGGTGCACAGATGTATAGCTTGCTTTCGGGCACGCCCCTAGCCGTCATTTCCGGAAATGGCGGAACTTAGATCTTGTAGAGTAATACAATCAGTAAAGCCCTTTACGCACACCGGGTCTGATTTCGCTGGTCCGTTTAAAGTCACGCTCACTCACGGGCGTGGTATAAGATCCACAAAGGCTTACGTCTGCATTTTCGTATGTCTAACTACTCGAGCGGTGCATATAGAACTCGTTGGTGATCTAAGCACAGCAGGCTTTATGGGTGCATTTAAAAGATTTCTTTCCCGCCGTGGCCCTGTAAGTAGATTGTATTCGGATAACGGTACGAACTACGTCGGTGCAAAACGTATTTTATCAGAACTACATGAGCTCTTAGCTAGCAAGTATTATAATTCGGAGTTCGCTCACATTCTAGCCGAGAACCGCATTGAGTGGTCTCTGAACGTCCCAGCCGCGAGTCATTTTGGGGGCAATTGGGAGACTAATATTAAGAGTCTAAAGAGTCACTTATACCGAGTAATAGGAGATCCAATTTTGTCCTTCGAAGAGCTAAGTACGGTGCTCGCTCAAATTGAATGCGTAATGAATAGCCGCCCACTTTGTCGTACGTTGTCTAGTGACCCCTCGGAACCGCTGGCTCTAACTCCAGCACATTTTTTGAATTTAACACCTTTAAAGTATTTGCCCGCCGCAGATATGGATGAGAACAGACTTAGCATTTCCGCACGCCACAAATTATTAGACTGGTTAGTGCAATCGTTTTGGAAACGATGGAGGATGGAATACTTGCATACTTTGCAGTCTCGGCAAAAATGGAACACAGCAACTGAGCCTTTAGCTGTAGGAACTGTAGTTGTGCTCACCAAAGAGAATACGCCGCCTCTCCACTGGCCGTTAGGAATTGTCGAAGAGGTCTTTCCCGGTTCCGACGGAGTAATTAGGGTATCTCGCGTTAAGACCACGGTTGGGTCTTACCTGCGTCCTGTTGTCCGTTTGTGCCCCTTGCCTCTTCCATAATTTAAATTAGCTTTCTAGATTAGAAATTGTAGTTGAATTTAGGTAATCTTAGCGTTAGTTAGTTATTTTGTTAGTTTGATCTTAGCTCTAGTTGTTTAGTTAATTTTGAAGGAAATCCTTCAAGGGCGGGGGAGATGGTTGCGCGGAAAACCATTCGTATTTATTTTATATTTTGACGGTAGGCTGCCAAGTCGTTTATCCCTTTCCAAAACGATATCATTCATACCCTCCTATCGACACATCGGGGTGGTGGGGTCGGAGGGGAAAGAAGATTATTCTAGAATATCGCGTAATCATCGAAACCGAAGATATATAAGGCACGCGCGACCGACGCGCAGCCTCTTCCCGCCGCGCTCGTCACTGGAACCACACCGCTAGTAGAAACCGCTTTAGCCTGGAAGCAATCGAGCTCCAGGAAACCCGCCTCACCTCGTGTGAGATAAAGTCGCCCACCGCCTCTCTCCAGAGTTTTCCAGAAGTTCCAGAAGTCGCAGCTACAGTGCTCGACCGCATAGAAGAAACACCCCGGTGCGTCAATATTCCAATAATATTGCCTGCTTGATATAATTGTGTTTTAACCCGCTCCAATTTTGTTTTTTCCTAATCAAGCAGGATTCCTTTCATCGATTTGGCAAATAATAGTTCATTTTAGGGAAGAACGAGTGCATTGTACCGCGCGCTATAGTCGTCGTTATATAAGCGTAGAAGCATTTTGTAGATACAGTCCACTTAGATTAATATCTCGCGTAATAGGTTTAAGGTTCGACCGGGGAATTAGACTTCGGCAACCTTAGACACGTCGCTCCACCAATATACGTGGTAGAGCCATGCTGCAGTTATATTAGTAGTATACTTGTAGCACGAATGGGTTGGCTCGACCGAGGAAGGACCACGCTTTCACAGAATACCAGCGTAAAATAGCAGCTTAATGCTACTGTATTTCGTATGGTGAGTGTAGAGAACCGGAGACCCTTTTTACTGGAAATGAGGCATTCCAACTTAGTCCTCACGGGTGACAACGCATCTGCATTTTCCTTTTAATTGAGGATACATGTAGATGTCTATGGGCCGCAGCAACCACTTACCATCAGGTGGAATGTGTGCTCGTTTGTCACCCTATTCTATAAAATAAAAAATAAAAAAAATAGTTGTCTCGCTTGGCAACCGCAATATCTTTTTGATTTGTTATCAGGCAGATTCTGCTGCCCACCTCTCATTTCTATTTTTCTCTTTCGCCTCCTGCAACACGCACGGAAGGATATATGGCATTTTTAAGCCTCCTCTACACGGCGGATTACTGTACGATACTTATTAAAAGATTACAAAGAAAGAATTTTGACGCGTTTTGGCATTTTCTTTTCAACTCGAGACGTGACGAAATACTGTAATTGGTGCCATAAATAAAAACAACGTAGAACCTTAAAACATAAATTGTGGCCGTGTAGTGGCGGCGTAAGAATATCCGCTACTCCGTATTGTCCCGTGAGCATCGTGAGAGGCGACAGAGAGCAGCAAACCTGTAGATGGGCAGTACGTGGTAGAGCCACGCTGCCACCAAATTATGGTTGTAGCACGAATGGGTCGGCTCGACCGGGGAATGACCACGCTCTCACAGAATACCAGCGTAAAATAGCAGCTTACTCTCACAGATACCAACATAAAATAGCAGCTCAATGCTGCTGTTTTCGTATGGTGATTGTAGAGAATCGGAGACTCGTTTTACTGGAACCGGATAATGATGATGATGAACCGAATGATGATTAATGGATAACGAATAGTTTCCAGTTGATTACAAGTAAAATTTGCCTTATTACATTTGAGTTCAAGCTACAACATCATGAATTTCCATCTCAGAGACGGCTCAATGGATCCATCACTTCACCCGTCCCGTGGGTGTCGTAACGAACGAAAAAAGGGAATAAATTAAACAAGGAACGTACGCTTCTGCCTTCACTTAAAGAACGTCATGAATAATTTAAAATATAAAAAATAAGATTTGAGACCATTTTTTATTTCTTCTCAATCACTATATCACGTACTACGAGTGCCAACGAAAAGCTTTAACGTGTATGTTATTAAATAACTATTAAGTTTGTTTCACTGACAGGGAAACTGTTGACATTACAGTGAAGTCATTTTTTACTGTTATTATTGGTTCAGAAAAAACCTTGGGAAAAGAAGCAGCAAGAAACCCATCAGGACTTTTTTAACTTCCCGCTAAAAAAATTAAGTTTTCAAAAATCGGGAAAATATTATTTTACCCTGTTTTTTTAATTTTTCCATCAAATCTTGACGTTTTGAGGTCATAGGAAGCCACCCCAATAATCTTTCGATGGCTTTTGTATGTCTGTATATATATATGTATATATATATATATATATATATATATATATATATATATATATATATATATATATATATATATATATATGTATATGTTATATATGTATGTATGTATGTGTGTGTGTATCTATGTAAATCTCTTATAACTTTTGAACGGCTTGACCGATTGAAATGTTCTAAGCGGATTTCCAAAGTGTTTCATTAAATATTTCAATGAATTTTAACTAATGCGTACCGGTAGATTTTGAGAAATTTCAAAAATAAAAATTTTGAAAAAGGTTTTTTTGAATAACTTTTAAGTGGGTTTACCGTTCGATTCTAAAAACTAATCAGCTTTTAACCTTGAAAGGCCACATCGATCGCTGCCGGTCCGGTCCAAATTAGTCGATACGTTCGTGAGATATCGTTAACGAAAAATTTTGAAAAATTGTTTTTTTTTTTAAATTACTCCGATATTTCATATTCAACGTCATTATTTGGTAAAATTTGGAGCGCTTTGCATTTGAAATTAGCAGGAAGTTCCAGGGATGGCCTGCAGGGTCAAACAATTTTTTTTTTCAAAGTAAATAAGCCTCCCAGATAGATTCCTTCTTTGGCAACTGCAGTTTTTATTATTCTGCGTTGTTATCTGTAAGAAGCTGCTGCCCATAGCCTGTTGTAGATTTTGTTTTTTGTTAAAAAATACAATGATTAAAAATACTATTTTAAGCTGTTATTGAGGTCGTAAAATAGTCATGTCGATGCTCTTCACCTTTTCAATCGACCTAAAATATCTGAAAATTAGGTACAACAACACCAAAATTAAAGAAAAAATGTTTTATTTATGAGAAAAGCAATTTCAGAATAATATAGGTATCTAACGGTTCCGTGACACAATGACTCGGCATTGAGTTGCGGCAATGGAACCGCAGGTTCTAATCCTGCACGGAGCAAAGTATGACCTACTAATAATTGTTCCGGGTTTAGGTATTTATCCTTGAGCAATCTATACACATAAACTACCTACATGATACAGTAGAAAATCCTAGTGTAAAGTGCTAGTAAACCAATCTACTGTAAAATGCTAATAAATTCAAAAAATGCTAATATAATATCGAGCAAAGAGTAATATCGAGCAAAGTATGCTGTTATATAATATTATAAGTGTTTTCAGGTAATGGATTATGTTCAAATTCAAATTCAAATCGTTTATTGCATGTCACATTACAAATTTTAGATGGTACAATTTTGATAGGTATACACATTTTCGTATTATCTATTTTCTCTTCTATTTTTAAATATAAATTATAATTAAATATAATTTATATTATTTTATATAAATTAATTTAATTTGAAATATAATGTGCCCTAGTCGAAGTATTCTTACTTTGTCGTTATTTATCGTCAAAAATTCATTTAAATTATAATAACAATTATTAATAAGAAATTAAAAAGATTTTTCGGGATTTTTATGGGATTCGGTAAATGGTTATAAATCTTTATTGACATAACGTGAAGGCTGTTTGAAACTAATTTTAATTTAAAGAAGGGTAACTTAAGCTTTTATAAATTTCTACTATTTCTTTTAGTTTTTTTAATAGGTGAGTAGAGTTTTGGGTGTTTCCTAACGAATTTACAAGACTCGAGGATGTAGATAGACGTAAGTGTTAAAATTTTATTTTTAAAGAAGTGGGGTTTAAATGATTCCATTTTGTCTAAATTTATTAATATTCATAGACACTTCTTTTGTAATATAAATAATTTGTTTACATCACAAGAGTTTCCCCACAAGATGATGCCATAGGAGAGTACGGATTGAGCATGTGCATAGTAAGCCGCAAGGGCAGTCTTAAAATCTGTCACACGTTTAAGGTGTTGCAGAGCATAAATAAATGAGGATATTTTTGTTACCTCGTATGTTAAAGAAAATTAAATTATTCGCATAAAATTTAACTGGAAGCTTTCTATATACCACTCAAAATTCGTCTCCCGCTACGTTGTATTTACCTATACTAAAAATATGTTACATTACCGTTTTGAATATAGAGACGTCATTGATGAGGTACATTCGATCTATCAACCAGTTGGTAGACTGGTTTGGAAACTCAAATGATTTGAAAATTGACTTTTATGAATACCTATATACGCTTTCCATTAGAGACATTATTTGTATAAAAAGTTAATGGGTTTTGTTATTACCAGAAGTTTATAATACTTGTAAAACGAGTTCATAATGTGGTTTTTTGGTTTATTTTTTATATATCTATTACCTATGTGGAGTAAGAATAAGAACTAAGAGTAAGAATTAAGATAAAATGATTTATTTACTGTAATGCTTTAATTACAAATTCATTATTATAGTACTATTAGTTTAAAATACTGTGTAGAGGCGGTACAAGAATATTCGCTAACTCCGTCGGTGTGGTAAAAGATAGCAGAGGAAAACAAAATAGGAAATGGACGGCAACGTTTTCTTGGAAACTACTGAAAAAACTGCGGCTGCCAACCATGAAGATTGTGGTAAATATATCCTTCCTATGTGGCAAGCTATGGGGAAGGTCTAAGTGAACAATGGACATTCAATAGTCTGTCACGGCAACGGTAAGTATAGTACCAGTTACCTTTGAAAAGTTACCAGAACACCCCAATAAAATCTATTATTACATGACGGGGTTGGGTGATTAAGAACACTCCAGAACAAAGTAATATCGAGCAAAGTAAAGTCCGTAGTACAAGTTAACCACTACAATTAAATGAATAATAATAATGTTCTGACTGAAATATGGCTCTAAATGATTTTAAAAAACAAAACTTAACACAACCCAGGGTAGTCATTCAAATTAGCCATATAACCGAATTGATTATTTTGGATATAAATAATATTACTCTTTAATATAATATATTTATATGGCTTTTTTTGTTAAAATATTACTTTTTTTGAATAAAATTATAGGTATTGGATATCACAGTAAGTTCTTTTAGTCAATAAAAAGTCGCCTGTACTTTAAACACTGTAGTTGAAACGTCAGAATTAAATATTATTAGCCATTCACCTAAACTGTTAAATTGTTCAAAACGATTTACATTACTATTGACTTACTTAACTATTTATAAGACTATTTACTTTAAGGGGAAATATAATCTCCAGTTGCTTAGCAAGATCCTTCGTTATGCCGAAAATATTGCAGCATTAATTTTGAAATAAATATATGGTAAAGTTGAGGATTAATGTTAAGGATTATGTTAAACGAAAACACGATTTCGTAAAATTTTCTCGATAGACAAAAAATCCAAAGTTACCTCCAAAATAAACAATAAACCACTGTTATTCATAAAATACTTTAAATAAGATCATGAAACTTTTCATACTGACTGAACTAACTATAAAGCAGTGCTTATGTTATTTACTTTTTTTAAATACCATTATTTTCACTGTAAAAAGCAATTACCAAAACTATCGGCCTTTTGAAGCGTGATTCCTGCCGCACGGTCACTTAGCTTCGGCCTTTGAACGGGGAGGTTGTGTCGCTTACGATCAGAATATACATTACGCAACAGAAGTAAAATTTAAATAGGAAATAACCGTAATAAAAATAAGAAGCGACTGGCTTGGCGTTAAGAAACAGGCATAAATATGATAAACCTAATGAAATAAGTGTCTAACGACCTTTCTACTTACAGGATTAGTGATTACAAACATGTCGGTACATAGCATACGACGCGCGTGCAAGTGGGGACGAAATTAGAATTTGAGCTGACTTACTCTATCCCCTTAATATTGAATTGCTTATTCATTTGTCTATGTACCTGCTTATATACTTTACTATTTACTAAATTACTTGACTATATATTTACTCATTTCCTCGCATTTTACTTGTCTATTTTCGTGAATATTTACTTAACCATTTACCTGATTATTTACTTTCTCTTTTACTTTGTTATTTATATGTTTATTAACTTCCTAATTTACTTGCGTATTTACTTGTTTATTTATTTGCCCACTAACTATTTTTACTTGATTCCCTATTTAGTTAATTATTTCCTTGATTATTTGGTGGACTTTCTATTTGCTTATTTACTTGCGTATTAACATGCTCATATACTTGAATATTTACTTGCTTATGTACTTCACAATTTACTTGCTTACTTTTATTTTTTTTTTACTTAATTCCCTATTTACTTAATTATTTCCTTGATTATTTAGTAGACTATCTATTTGCATATTTACATGCTCATTTACTTGAATCTTTATTTGACCATTTATTTGGTTTTCAAGCTTTATTTACTTGCTTATTTACTTAGAATTTTCCACTGTCATTTAAGCTGTATCATTGATGAGTCATTTAAGTTATAGGATTCTAAAATGCGTCGTTAAGTGCTTATTTAGCCTCCTAATATTTTATAAATTATAATTCGTAATATTTTATAAATTATAATACCAACTCAAATATTTATTTCTTTTATGTAAGACATTAATATTTCCTTAATCAAACATCTTAATTTGGTATACTGCGGGTTCAAAATGCCCAAAAAAACCGGTGAAAACAACTCTACAGGTGTCCTCTTTCTTGACTTATTTTTAAAGACCAAATTCAACAATAGAATTCTAAATATTTCAGTAAAGGTGACAAGTGACCATACAATCCACCTGATGCCGAGGGAATGCTGTGCCTCATAAAAATCAAAAGTTAAAAGTAAAGTTGCCCTACCATGTAAAATTCTAATAATTATCCTTATAAAATAATCTGCTTGCCACTGAGGCATTTCAAAACGCAGCTTCTTGATTATACTGACATTGTGTAACAAGTAACTTTACCTCTAATAGCGACACTAGTGACATCTAGCGAGCGGAAGATTGTTATTTGCCCTTATGGTTCATCCATAAATTGCTCCACCAATCCTACAACAAATCGTATCCAGTGTCACGAAAAGTTCTACAAATTTATTTGTTCGCGGGGAAGCATTATTACAACTTCATTTACTACTGGGTGTATTTTGTGATGTGAATCTGTAGTATGTTCTTTTCCTACTTTTTATCTACAGGCTGGCTATTCATTATAATAAAATATGCAAATAACTTGCTGTTTTTTCCATTTATGTTTATAAACATAAAATATGTATGTGTATATTTATATAATACGTGTGGTATCTCTAAATATTTCTTTATAATTTTGAAATCAAACATAGTAAAATTACTTGAGAGATTACAGTAAAACATTGAAACTTGCTGTTTTCTTTTTTGTTTTATTATTTTATTGCCAGTATTTTAAATTTCATTGGTGACAATCTCTACTCTACTACTACTACTCTATTTCATGGTTTTTATTATTTAATGTGCTTGTTACACAATACGACGGACCCTCAATAAGTTTTGAAATATACAAAAGTATCCTTAATATTTATTTTACATCTTTTCCAAATATTCTCCATCATGCTCGTTACTAAGTTCCATCCGACTCAACCAACTCTGAAAACACTTTTGCCAATCTTGATCTGACAGGTCGGAAATCGTTTGTTCGTAGGCAGCCACGGCTTCTTTGGCGCTTGAAAAAAACTTGCCTTTTGTTTTTTATTTGACACTTGAGAACAAAAAAAATCACAAGGAGCTAAGTTAGGGTTGTAGGGTGGGTAATTTAGAGTTTCAACACCAGATTCCTTAATAAATGCTTTTGTACTAAGGGAGGTATGTGCAGAGGCGTTATCGTAATGCAGCATGATTCCCCGAAGCCCGGTCTTTGGTCTACTCTCCCGTACAGCTTGAAAGCTTTGGGTAATACAACTGTAGTATACCATTGAGAGTTGACTGACCTATAATTTTCCAGCATTGACGTCGACAAATGTCCGCTCCGCGCAAAAAACTAGCCGCCATTTTTTTGCCTACTGTGCGAGGTCTTTGCAGTTTTGTCGGTAACTGTCCTTCTGAGTAGACCCATACCGATGGTTGCCTTTTTTTTCCGAATCAAATTGATAGATACATATCTCGTCACCAGTAGAGGTTTTCGTGGAAACACGCCTAGATGCCCCGTTTTCAAAACGTAGACGCATTTCATGGCACCAATCTACATGAGTCTGTTTTTCGCTTTCGGAGAGCAAACGAGGGATCCATCGACAACAAAGCTTCCTCACTCCAAGATGTTGATGTAGGATGGTATGAATGCTCCCCGAACTAATTAATGCCTACAATCTTTTCAATGTCCGTATATGTGATTCGTAGGTCTTCTCGCACCAACATTTCAGTAGTCCATACTTTTTGTGACGTTACTGCTGTTTGCGGGACCCCGGCACCTAAAAATTATTGCGCGTGATGGAGCTGACTCCCTTTATGAAGCGTTGCAGGAAAATTAATAGAACTTTGTTTTTTTTTTTAAATATTGAGCAATTGGCTTATGGAGTTCTATTTTTAAATAAATTTGCTTTATATAACACAGGTGCGGTCCATTATTAAATTTCGAGCATCTCAAAACTTATTGAGTGACTTACGTATATATATATGATAAATTTTAGCTTTCTGTATACTTTGTCTCTATATTAAACTTTAATAATGCCAAACACGGTCCACCGTTCGCAATAATATGCTTAAAAAGGGAGTGTAAAGCTTTTTATTCACGTATTAATATATTTATATTGTATTATGTACTTAACAACACAACAACAGTATAAATTTAATATTAAATTTTTGTTGGTTGCAAATATATTTTGAGTGATTATTTTATAAAATAAACAAATGCCTTATCACCAACATTATCATCAGCATGCAAACTGCAGTATTTTTTTTATTAAAAATTGTCAAACAAACCTACAATTCACCTGACAGTAAAAGGTCTACGCATTCCATGGTCACCTGCAAAGAAGGCAACAGTTGCGACGTATGTGTCCTAAGAGGACTAAGATGGAATGCCTCATAGCCTGGAAATATACGGCTCTGTTCTTTTCCCTAAGATGGTTCTCTGCATACCTCAGACCGAACGCATTAGTGCAAGCACTACTTTTTGGAGGCAGAAATAGATAGGAGGGCGGACCCAACGAACCCAACGGTATAAAAGGCGCGACTCCTTTTTCTAGTAATTACCTAGTTAACAATAAATAATGTAATTTATTCGTTAATATCAACACAACCGCTAAAAACTCGAATTTAAAACAGTCTAAGAATATTGAATAAAGTAACGTCTGCTGTTATGTTAAAAGTTTTTAGTCTTAATTCCTTGGGCACTGATTAAATATTAACCGGACGGGATCGCGGGCGTAGTCGCCTCTGAGCTTTGTGTACGAAATTCAAAAAACTATCTGAAAAGAAGATAAATTATTAACAATCTAAGTAATGACTTTTCTTACATAAGAAGTGATGGTTTGAAAGTCAAAACTGGCAACATTTTTATCATCATCAGCAGCGTCATCATTATCATTATAGAATATGACTTAATTATTTACTTTAATAGTCGATGGAAAATATGCTAAAATATAAGGTGTATTTCAAGACACTTTTTGAGATGAGATTTTGAGAAACTTGAAGATGTAAAATATTATTAATTAAATTAACTTAATATGTACATTATCATAATCATTCGAAAAGGATTGATTAACTTCTTCATAATATATTGTTTGATAATTGATAGAATCAGGCGTTACTTTGCGGAAATCCATTATAATAAAAAATAAAAATATAAATTTCTTTGCAACTTTCTTCAAGAATTCTTAGCGGTCAGCCGCCGTAGAGTCTATATTACTTGAGGATGCCTCGTGTAGAGGCGAAACACGTGTCGTATTATCGTCGATGGTGTGTCTGGCCTGGAATAGTGGTGTTGAGAGTAGTGGTGCTTGGTCTAGTGGTGACGGAGTTAGTGTATGCAATTGAGGGAGGGCGGGAGGTGCGCTTCAATCCAGGCAAGACACATCATTTTATATGTTTAGCGGAAAGTTGCAAAGAAATTGATATTTTTATTTTTTATTATAATGGATTTCCGCAAAGTAACGCCTGATTCTATCAATTATCACAAATTCAATCCATTCTCATACAATGTCATCATCGTTGTCATGATTACAGAACTTCACAAGTCTACTGCTGGACGTGCGCTTTTCCAAGTAATGCCACAAAGCACGGTCATGCAATAAAAACATTTTGCATTAAACATATCTCCTTTGATATTGCTATCTCTCGCCAACTTTGGAATGAAGTACGTATCTAACAGCTGATACAGGTTCTATATCAGAGTTTTACAGAAATATATTTATAATACATATGTGCACATGCGTACACAAAGGCGCCATCATGGTTATAAGTCAAACAAATGTTTACCCCTTTATATTTTATTTTTGGTCCGTAATAGTTATCTAGACCATATGTTTCGTACGAGAATCGAACCTGCTGACTGACTGATTCATCTCTAAACCTATACACCCGATTGATTTGAAGTTTGGTATAAGTTACTCATTTCGCAAAATAGGTGTTCGCTAAGAACGAATTATACATAGTCATATCAAAAAAAAATTCTTGCTATTTCACATCCAGGTTCCAGCGGGTATCAGCTGGTGGAATTATATATCTAATAAAAGAACTTTTACTCGCATCTCGTATTTACATAATATGTGAACTATATATAACTATATCTATATTCCTTGTAATGGCAGACGTGTAATCTTAAGGAAATCCACTGCACCAAGTCACCCGCTGAAGACGTAAAAACAAAAAAGACAGAGGAAACATAACAGCAGATGGCAACACCAGCATCTTTTATCACAACTCAAAATAATTTATAACTTGCGGTTACCAAGCCTGGTACTTATGGCTATTTCCCCTATGAATCAACCGATGTGGAAGCCTAAATTCAACCGTGGGTGATGATAAATAAATAAACTAATATGTATATTCTTTTCTCCATAGAATTAGGGTAAAAATGACCACACAGTCCACCTGATGGTAAGTGGATGCTGTGGTTCGTAAACATTTATCCTCGATTAAAAATCAAAACGCAGGTGCGTTGTCACCCTTGAGGGCTAAGATGAAATGCCTCGTTTTCAGTAAAAAAGGGTCTCCGGATCTCTACATTTACCATACAAAACACAGCAGTATTGAGCTACTATTTTAGTTTGTATTCTGTAAGAGCGTGGTCCTTCCTCGGTCGTGCTGACCCATTCGTGCTGCAATCGTAATATATCTGCAGCGTGGCTATACCACGTATGAAAACACCACGTATATTCCCTGCAACTTTTCTCATTTCCTTTTTTCTGATTAGCCAAACTCACCATTGTGGGTAGGCGCTTAATGAACGATGGTAAATGTTGTTTCCCATCGGCCGACTGAGTTCAACTTAAATTTAATAAAGTTTTTGTTATCTGAATCTGAAATTTCTCGTCTTGTAATTATTACAGTACTGCCTGTTAAATAAACACATTTAACACACACCTACGCACCCTTAGTGTTTAAACATAAACTTTAACAAACAAATTCTAAAAAAACTCCCGCCAAAAAGTAGTAATAACGCGCTGAACGCCGCTGTTTATAGTTCTATGGTGTATTTATTGATTATACCTCCCACGCCCCCCGCCACGCGCCGCTGCACTGCATATGTATTCAGGACCGCTCTGGTTTCCGTATAGTGTATACCTAGATATTTCTAAGGAGGAGTATTACATTTAGCGCCTTTTTTAACAATACTCCGTGAATGATATACGTTTAGTTATATATAACGATAGAACGTATAGTTATATATAAGAAATTATACACACAGCTAACAAAGTAGTGAAGTATATAGCCATAGAAGGTAGAGGTAAGGAGAACTCTCTCTTATGGAGCTTCAGTTACAAAAGTGTTTTCCCCTGAAGGCGTAGAATAGTAGTTCAATAAGTCTTCAGAATGGTGCTAGGTGGTATTCGCAGATTAAATCTTTCTCCGTTAAATTTTGTCCTTCTCTAACTACTTTTGGCTCTTTATACTCAATCTCCAAAAATTACTACAATGACGTAGTAGTCTTAAATTTGCTCCAATTAACGGACACTTTCATCATAGACAGATGTAGATTTCACACGGAGAGAGTTCTCCTTACCTCTGTATAAGTAAAGAATGACTGAAAGAATTGTAGATGTCGCTACCATTTATCCAACTTCTCATTCTCTAGTAAATATTTATAAACTGAAAACAAAATTTCCAATATTATTTTCTATAAGCTATTCTTAGCTTATAGCAAATTATATTGGAAATTTTAAGGGAGTTTGTATGCTGTCGGATTTCCAGTGTTTTTTTTTCTTCCCGGCGGCCCATGACGGCGAGATAAAAGTTACACGTAAAGTTTCTTGCTAAGTTGCTATATTCGCGGTCAGCCACCGCGGAGTCTTCTGTCTGTCTTCGTAGAAACACGTGTCGTATCATTGTGGTGTATCTTTCTTAGCGTAGTTGTGTTGGTAATAATGGTGTTGGAAGTAGTGGTGTTGGGATGAGTGGTGACGGGGATAGTGCACGCAACTGAGGGATGGCGAAAGGTGCTCGTCAAACTAATCACATATTTTATTAATTACGCAAATATATATTATCTAATATATATATATATATATATATATATATATATATATATATATATATATATATATATATATATATATATATATATATATATATATATATTAAAATATATTTTAAAAAATTTTGAAAAGTTATTAGCTCATTCATAACAATAGTTAATCAAATTACATTCAGGCTCAGAATATTAGATAAACCAAGATAGTATTATGTTAGATCTTCTACGTATATTGTACTAAAAACCCTAATCTAATACGTCGCCTGTACCCTTGTAGTGGCGGTTGAGAATATCCACTACCCCATATCTTCCCGTGGGTGTCGTAAGAGGCGACAGAGGGAGACAGGCAGGAGATGGGCAGCAGCATCTTCCTGATAACAGCAATGATGTAATAAAAAACTGCGGTTGCCAACCCGCTCGCCAAGCGTGGCAACTATGGCAAACATCCCCCCATGAGTAACGACACAAACAAACGGCCCCCAGTCCCCGGCAGCCCCGCTATTCCTGGCTACGGTGGCGACGAGAAGATACTGGAGTTGGAAGAAGAGGTGGACAAGTTGCGCTGGCATATTATTGGGTTATCCGAGGTCCGAAGAGAGGGGGAGGACACGGTAATCCTCAAGTCCGGCAACTTGTTCTATCCCGGGAGGGTGACAATCTGTTCCAAGGAGGTGTCGGATTTATCGTCCACAAGTCTCTCGTCAACAACGTTGTAAAGATTAGGAGTGTGTCGATGAGGGTCGCGTACCTGATACTCAGAATCACCAAACGGTATTCGCTGAAGGTCATACAGGTTTACGCACCAACCTCGGTACATCCCGATGAGGAGGTGGAGGAAATGTATGAGGATATTTCCAGACCTATGCATTCCTCCAAAATCCACTACACGGTGTTGATGGGAGACTTCAACGCAAAACTAGGCACAAGAGAAAGCGGTGAGCTGAAGGTAGGGAAATTTGGAGTAGGGCAACGGAACCGTAGGGGCCAGCAGCTGGCAGACTTTATGGAGAAAGAGGGACTCTTTATGATGAACTCTTTCTTCCAGAAGCGGCCCCACAGGAAATGGACCTGGTCGAGCCCCGACGGTTCGACAAAAAATGAGATTGACTTCATTATGACGACCACGCCACCAACTGACGACGACGCCAACTGTTCAGTGATGTCTCAGTGATCGCAAGGGTGAAAACTGGCAGCGATCACCGAATGGTTAGAGGCACACTGAACCTAAACGTTAAGTTGGAGTGGTCTCGTCTAATGAAGTCAACGCTCCGTCCCCCTCGTGCTCTAATCCAGAATCCCGAAACCTTTCAGCTCGAGTAACGTAACTGCTTTCAGTGCCTAGAAGATTGCAATGCAGTGAACGATATGAATGACAAGCTCGTGGAAACTGTCCATGCGGTCGGAGCTAAGTTCTGCAAGACCGGTCGCATAAGAACACAAAAGCTCTACGATCACACTCTTAATCTCATGGCTGTTAGACGGGAGATGAGGCTGCAATCGTCTACAGATTTGACAGTATACAGGCAACTGAACAGACAGATCTCCAAATGCATGCGGCGAGACTTACGCAAATTTAATACTGCTCGTATTGAAGAAGCGATTGAGCGGAACCAGGGCTCCAAAGTCTTTGCCAGAGATCTGTCTGCCAGTAAGAGCCAACTGTCAAAGCTGAAGCCTGAGTGTGGCAGCATTGTTTCCGGGACACCTGAGATTCTGAGTGAGATTGAGAGGTTCTATGGGCAGCTGTACACATCATCGTTGGAGCCACACGCAAGTGTGAGTAACGATCCAAGAGCGCGTCTTATCCGACACTATTCCGATGATATCCCGGACGTCAGTCTGAGCGAGATTAGAATGGCTCTCCAGCACCTTAAAACGGCAAGTCCCCGGGCGAGGATGGAATTACAGCGGAGCTTCTGAAAGCGGGTGGAAAACCGGTACTTGAAGTCCTTCAAAGGCTCTTTAATTCCGACCTCCATGGTGGCACTACTCCGAAGGCGTGGAGCAGAAGTGCGGTGGTCTTGTTTTTCAAGAAAGGTGACAACGCCCTCTTGAAGAACTACAGACCGATATCCCTTCTGAGCCGCGTCTACGTACTGTTTTCGAGAGTTATTACGAATCGTCTCACACGCAGACTCGACGACTTCCAGCCTCCCGAAAAAGTCGGTTTCCGAAAAGGCTTTAGTACCATAGACCACATACATACCCTTCGGCAAATTGTACAGAAGTCCAAAGAGTACAATCTGCCACTTTGCCTGGCGTATGTGGACTATGAGAAAGCCTTTGATTCCGTCGAAATTTGGGCGGTGCTACAGTCTCTTCAGCGGTGCCAAGTTGACTGTCGGTATATCGAAGTGCTGAAGTGTTTGTACAGTAGAGTTACGATGACTATCCGAGTACAGAACCAGAGTACGAAACCTATCCAACTGTAGAGAGGTGTAAGACAGGGTGACGTTATTTCCCCGAAACTCTTCACCGCTGCATTGGAAGACGTTTTCAAGCTACTGGACTGGAAAGGATACGGTATTGACATCAATGGCGAGTACATCACTCACCTTCGATTTGCCGACGATATAGTCCTTATGGCAGAATCGCTGGAGGACTTAAGCACTATGCTCAATGACCTCAATAGTGCCTCCCAACGGATAGATCTTACGATGAACATGGACAAAACAAAGATCATGTTTAATGTCCATGTCACACCTATGCTGGTAGTTGTTGGGAGCACTAAGCTCGAAGTTGTTGACGAGTACGTTTACCTGGGACAAATAGTCCGGCTAGGTAAGTCCAACTTCGACCGAGAGGTCAATCGACGGATTCAACTCGGCTGGGCAGCGTTCGGGAAATTACGACATATCTTCTCGTCAGGTATACCTCAATCTCTAAAAACTAGATTGTACAACCAGTGCGTGTTGCCAGTGATGACTTACGGATCTGAGACGTGGTCCTTCACTGCTGGCCATATGAGGACGCTCAAAGTCGCTCAGCGAGCTATGGAGAGGGCTATGCTCGGAGTTTCTTTGCGTGAAAAACTTAGAAATGAGGATATCCGTAGTAGAACCAGAGTGACCGACATAGCCCAACGGATTAGTAAGCTGAAGTGGCAATGGGCCGGCCATATAGCTCGAAGAACCGACAAACGTTGGGGAAAAAAGGTTCTCGAGTGGCAGCCTCGTACCGGTAGACGAAGTGTAGGGCCACCCCCCACTAGATGGAGTGACGACCTGGTAAGACATGCAGGAAGTCGATGGATGCAGGTGGCTCAGGACCGTGCTTTGTGGCATACCTTGGGGGAGGCCTATGTTCAGCAGTGGACTTGTAAAAGGCTGTAATGATGATGAATGCGTCGCCTGTGGTTGACGAGGGATTCTAGCTAATTTAATTCATAACGATCTAGAAATATATATATGTATATAACTAGCTTGCTGGACAGACCTTGTTCTGCCGTTTTCGACAATTTGTCATGTCCTATTAAAAATACTTAAATACGCAAAAAAATTGTGGCCAAAAAACTATCCTATCTCTCAAGTTGGACTTAATATATATATATATATATATATATATATATATATATATATATATATATATATATATATATATATATATATATATATATATATATATGTTAACATTAAACAAATTCGATTATCGTTTCTAACGTATAATGTAATGTAGACCGCGGCTTTCTATATAAGCACCAGCGGTCAATACCACTAGACCACGAGGAAAAGTCAGTCAATTAAAGTGGCAATGGGGTCGTCCGTGCAATTCGTACAACCTCCAATTGTTGAGACTATTGAGTGGCAACCACGTAAAGACATATTTGGTGTATAGGGTGCGTTGTTGAACAGTGAACCAACCTTTTTTCTAAGTCATTTAACTTGTTAGAAATTAAAGTTAAGAATTTCGTTTTGGTGTCATATTTTAGGCAATTTTGTACAGTTTCTCATATTTGGGTTACAGAAAGAAACGAATAAAGACCGTAAATAAAGTTTTAAAATAAAAAAAAAATTGGCTCACTGTGTACTATAGGTAGTATACATTGAGCCACCTGTATTTCAACAGTGAACCACAATTTCGTTACTAGTAAAAATCCTAAAATGTTTTTGTTGTACAAAAAACAATAAAAAATAATGAAACGAAACCATTCCAAACCTGACATTTTATCCCTTTCCCATGAGTTGGTATTTTTATGCCATTAACCTTTGCCATTTCGTAGGTACGCCACCTTCCTACATTCTTTGATGGTCAAACCGTAGAACATTAGTGCACAGCCTTTGTAGTATTTTAATAATTTTCGTTCGTGTTCATCAGTAAACACTTTATTAATATCATACTTCGGTTCGAGTGATATATTATTGCCACGTTCACGTTTTTTTTTTAACTTAACGGCGTAATATAGGGTAGGGAATTTTACTAGTTTTTGCCGCCGTCCTAATGGAGCTACCATTTTCTATCGTTAGTAATGCTGACATCATATCTTCTTTTTTGTGTTTTCCAATTTTTCTTCCCTTATTTCCTGGGCTTGGCATCCTAAAACAATCAAAAACATTATTGATTTTCAGCATAATACTATCATTGAACAGTGAACCAGGATCGTAAGGTACACAGTGAACCGGTTCACTGTGTACTATACGAACTGTGAACTGTGAACCTGGTTCACTTTTCAATACACACATTATTCAACTTATAATATTAAAAAAAAATAGGTTGTAGGCTGAATTGTCACAAAGCAATATGCTCATAAAACGTCTAAAACTACAACAATATGGACTCCG
Source organism: Parnassius smintheus behrii (assembly GCA_036936625.1). Taxonomy (NCBI): domain Eukaryota; kingdom Metazoa; phylum Arthropoda; class Insecta; order Lepidoptera; family Papilionidae; genus Parnassius; species Parnassius smintheus. Next base: position 15,917,329 of record JAUPFT010000019.1, read on the forward strand.
TGGCGCAGTGGCTTAGCAACGAGTGGCTGCGCTGGGGGTCTCGGGTTCGAATCCCGCACGGAACAAGTATTTGTATGGCCTACAAATGGTTGTTCCGGGTCTGGATGTTTGTCCTTGTGCAATTTATTTTTGTAAACTGCCCCCACGATACAAGAGAAAATCTTAGTGTAGGGGTAACGTTTTTTAAAAAAAGAAAAAGAAAGACCATAAAGCTTTTGGTGCTAGAATTAATAACAAAATATATAAAAATCGAGACACGTGAGAATTCTATGTTTTTTTGGCGAGAAACAAACAAACCGCTGTCACAAGTCACGCTCAAGCCGCAGTCACCGGCTAACTACGGGAGAGGGGAAGGGCGCTTACGAGAAAAGTCATCGGTAACCTCGCAGTTTTTTCAATATGGTGGTGGTTCAATGTTCCTGGTTGGTTCACTGTTCAACAACGCACCATACATATAATAGTAACAGGAAATAGATGTATCAAGTGACTATGATTCAGGACCGTGTTTGTTGGTAGCGAATTAGAGAGGTCTTTGTTAACTTGAGAACGTCGCATTGACGATGATTATGGTATAATGTGAGCGCGTCGTCATGCAAAATAAAGTAAACTCGTGAATAACAATACACTCAAAGTCAGGTATTGCTTCATTTAAATGTTAATAGACTAATGTTTATAATGCAGTAAATCCGACCTCATCTTGACGCTTAGTACAAAGTTCCTTCGCTTCCATAACTAACATTCTGTGAATGCCTTAATTGAGAAATTCTCTTCGTTTTGGATTGCAGCCAGGTAGGGAGATTATCCGTATGAAATGTAGCAAATTTATTTTATTTTTTTAATTGAAGTGATAAACGCGCATACCTAATAGTAAATGGCCTAGGCAGCCCACGGACGTTTGCATAATGGACGGAGGCATTTCAAAAAACGTAATTGTTTGCGTATTTAACTTCGATGATTTACTCATACTTATCACGCTGAGGGTTATGAAAGCGGTAACATTTTACATATTGGTAATAATTGCTCTCATAATAGTCTGTAATATTTGGATCTATAATAGATAGATATCAATTACCACGTCAACTTTCGTTAATATACTGTGTGCAGATGAGGTTGACATTTGATATTTTCCTCTTTGTCTTTAGATTGCTATATGGAATAAAATTTACGCAATTTTATTTGGTGTCTTTTATGTGTTAATTTTGTAGTTATTTTTAGAAGTATTCTTGTTCAATTAATCTTCACCTTGTCTCTCGGCGACTTCTCACGTAGTCTATACACCACATAAATCTCTTACTATAACCTTATTCTTTAAGTAAGTAACGAACGGGCGCCAAACGGGTGTGAAAACATAAAAATGTTTTATCTCTTATTATTATAATAATTTCATTATTGCTATCTATGATGGTTCTATGCATGTTCTTTTTGTTCTAGGTATGTTGCTAAAATTTAATATTAAAGATGTAGCGGCGCTGTCGTCGCGCCACAAACAAAAACACACTGAAGCCTAAATCGCGCTATCAACATTTCGAATCAGAAACAGTATATATAGAACTTCTCCGAACTATCACACGGAGTGTCGGCCGCTCCCCGGGCAGAACACCTTGCCCGGCGGGAGATCTCTCCTTTTCCTACCACGGCCAGGGTGGTGACCCCGACGTGATCTGAACACGCAACCAAACAACATTCGGAAACTTCAAGCTTCATCATCGTCATAAAATACCCCACCCATTTGCTCCCGAGCAGATATCGTCTGCAGTCTTCATATCCTGATGGAGTGACGACCTGGTAAGACATGCAAGAAGTCGATTGATGCAGTTGGCTCAAGACCGTGCTTTGTGGCGTTTCTTGGGTGATGCCTAAGTTCAGCAGTGGACTTGTGAAGGGCTGTAATGATGATGATGATTTTTAGCAGTAGTATAACACTTATGTAATTATTATGTGATCCAACTAGTGCCATGAATCTAAACTTTCTAAAGATAGTAGGTTACTACAGACCCATTACAATTTTTAAAGTTATTATGTGATATTAATTTAATAACTATAACAAAATATTGAATAAGTCCAGTAAATTAAGATCGATCTCGGGCAATAAATTCCGTACAAGTCTATCACTAAATGAACTCCGGCAATATTCATTACGAAGCAGACAACAGCTTAATATTTTATTTGGTCTGTCTTAACTTCAGCTTATTACTCACTTCAACTCTCTGGATTGCAGAAAATTCAGTGAGCGTGTTGTTCAACTAGTTAACGGATTTATCGGTCGATAACTACAATGTGACGTTGACGGCTATCGCTGATTTTTATATTATTTATTTTCATTTTTCTTCTCCTTCATAAGCCAGTAACAGTTATTCATCACACCATTTCATTCACCATTTCACCCGTAGATGACGTAAATGATGATGATTACGGGAAATGACAAAAAATCTTATATGGATTATGGCTTCCGATAAAACGATCTTGTTTACATCAGATGTAAAATATCCAAATAGTAAAAGTCAGCGACGGGCAGCAGAGTCAAAGGTGCGAGGTGCTGGTATTGCAATCGTCGATCCTGAAAAGCGTGACTATTAAGGCAAATCCTAGAGACTTTTCCCCAACAGAGGGCTTTTAAGGACCAACAAGGAAGATAGAAGAAGTCCACTAACAAGGAAAACAGTCCACTGCTGGACATGGAGCTATCACATTGCAGGAAAGATTTGTAAACCCCAAACACATTAGCCATCGCAGTGACATATTCTCGCATCTTGGACGCTGCTCTTCGTTATCAGTTTGAGCATTTACATCTGGCATGTTATTTACATATACAGTTATAGTATGAGTTCTATAATAGAATGGAATATAATCATTTTTATTTACTATAATTACATGTAATACTTATTGAAAGTCATTTTTTACTTTTACCACACTGGTTATGAAAAAATCTCTGTCCTAGGAAGACTTTGATTGATTGAGAAGAAATAAATAGTAGTATCAAATCTCTTTTTTATATTTTAAATTATCCATGACGTTCTTTAAAAGAAGGTAGAAGCGTACGTTCCTTGTTTCATTTATTCCCTTTTTCGTTTGTTACGACACCCACGGGACGGGTGAAGTGATGGATCCTTTGAGCCGCCTCTGAGATGGAAATTCATGATGTGTAGCTTGAAATAAAATGTAATAAGGCAAATTTTACTTATAATTAACTGGAAACTATTCGTTATCCATTACGATATGTTGTATTAAGTGGGATTGGCTTAAAAAGCTTTGGTAACTTATAAAAAAAGAAAATTGACACGAATTTAATTCATTGTAAGTTACAGGACGAGTTTCCAAAAAGAAGTATTTATATATAGATTTTACAATGCAATAATTACAACGGTATATAACGCAAAACGAAGTGCTTGTTGAATAAAGGATACGTTTTACACGTTTATTCCATTAATTTACATCAAATAAGATTGTTACGTAACGCCCAATAAACTCTATGTAAGTACTATGTACCAGGCGGTCCCATAATGAACTGGCCTGATATTTCAACGCGACATGTCGCTACATGTTGTGTTGCATTAAATAGTACGTTTATCGTGCACTTAATATAAGAAACATGCATCGACATGAAATGCTTAGTCTTAGTTTAACAGGCATTTGAATAACGAGAGTCGCGTATTTTTTCAAAATGTCGAAAACTGAGTATCGAAGTGTCATAAAGTTTCTGTTTAAAGAAAGTTTATCCCCTGCCCAAATAAAAGAACGATTGGATGGCGTGTATAAGGAGTCTGCCCCTTCCTATAGCACAGTGAAAAATTGGGTGATAGAGTTTCGACTCGGGAGAGAAACCGTCGAAGACTTTGGCCACGATGGTCGACCTGTGGAAGTGCTCACTCCCGAAACGATTGCTCTTATCGAAGAGGAGGTTCTCAGTGACCGCCGTTTGAAGATTAGAGAAATTGCAGCAAGACTTGGGCTCTCTAAGAGTACCGTTCATCGCGCGATCCATGAACATCTTCACATGAAAAAAGTGAGTGCAAGATGGGTACCGAAACTTCTTTCAGCGGTACAGAGACCGGAAAGAGTGCGTTGCGCTTCGGAGTTTTTGGATCTTTGTGGCGAAAATCCAAAGACTGTTATCGAGCGGCTAGTGACTGGTGATGAAACTATGATCTTGTATTATGATCCACAAAGCAAGCGCGAGTCAATGGAATGGCGTTATAAGGGTGAAAAGCCCCCTAGAAAGGCAAAGGTGCAACAATCGACTAAAAAACTGATGTGCACAATATTTTGGGATTTTCAAGGCATTTTGATGGTGGATTTTAAAGAATGTAATACAGTCGTGAACGGCGAATATTATGCTTCTTTAATATATAAATTACGAGACAAGATAAAGGAAAAACGAAGAGGCAAGCTGTCTAAAGGTGTCCTGTTGCTCCATGACAACGCCCCTGTTCATACCGCTGGTGTTTCGAAGGATGCAGTTCGTCAATGCGGGTTCACAGAAGTTCAACATCCACCTTACAGCCCCGATATGGCCCCGTCCGACTATTATTTATTTCCAAATTTAAAGCGGGACTTAAGAGAAAGAAAATTTTCAAACGATGAAGAAGCCGTCTTCAGTCGTTTTGAGGATAAAAAATGTGATTATTTTTATAAAGGTTTAGAGATGTTTATTCACAGATGTCAGAAGTGTGTTAGTATTCATGGTGATTATATTGAAAAATAAAATTGGTTTCGTTTCACTTTCTTCATTGGTTCATAGTAAGGCCAATTCATTATGGGACCGCCTACGTAACTGTTAAATATTTTAACTCATAGTTTTTGGGGGTATAATTTAAAGGTTAATGTAGACAACGTTGTGGTTTGCTTTTTGGTTGGTGTGCGACTTATATTTTCAACACCGACAATGCAAGTCCACTGCTGATCATAGGCTTCCCCTAGATTGCTTTTTTGGATGGGTTTTGCCATATTTGCCACAATTGGCAGACGGGGATTTTTTATTATTTGGAGTTTTTATCAGGAAGATTTTTTTTTAAATAAGGGTGACAAACGAGCACACATGAAACCTAATGATAAGTAGTTACTGTGGCCCATTGACATCTACTGTTACATCGCAACTACATCACAGGACAGGATTATAGTGCCCAAGTGTATGCGCAAGCACAGGTGCACTCTCTATTCCCTCACTCTCATAATCCGATGGGACGGTAAACCGACACGACTGGAGAGAGATCAGGCGCAAGACCAACGGCTCAACGTGCTTTCCGAGGTCACCGCCAACTTCCTGACTCCGGGCTGCTACTGAGAATTTCTTGACGGAAAAACTCAATAGTTCATTATTTGGCCCAACCCGGAATTCATGATCAGCAGTCGCACTACTACAACCACTAGACCCACAAGGCAGTCAATATATATAATATATAGAATATATATATATATATATATATATATATATGTAAATATTTTTTAGGATATTCTTAATGTATTTCTTATTCAATTGCAGGAGTACATTAAAATAGTCTAAGTCAAAATATTATTGAACTTTGCATGTAGTACCTTAGTACTAAAAATAGGCGTCTACAAACAGGAAACTTATAAATGCGTCAACAAACTTGCATTTGCTGCCAAGTTATACAATGCACGGCAATTAACAGGAAGTTGGTGGTACAAACATGATTTATGTTAAACGCTAATAAAACATTTTAATCTTTCATGCGATTAATAACCGAAATATAAATACTTTGGTACCTTTGGCGTCTAAGAATGCATGTCTGATGTTAGCAACACGTTTTACGTTGTAATTCGGTTAAATATGTAGTTATGGTTTGTGTGATTTGTATGATGAGCTAGTTGGTGTCGACAGAGGGGCACTGAAACTGGAGATAGCCGAAAGCATTTTCCTGATAACAACTAAAGACAGTTTAGGTCAAACAAAAAGATCTATAAAACCCGCGTGAAGGAACATATAGCTGACGTGAAGCACCGACGCTCCGGGAAGTCTGCAGTTTGCGAACATGTTCAAGATCGTCCCCACCATTACATTAGATTTGATAAACCACAAATTCTCGCAAAAGAACACTGATTCCTACCAAGGATGATACGCGAGGCTGTTGAAATTAAAAAACATCCAAATTTCAATAGAGAAGATGGATGGGTGCTGCCAGCTGCTTGGGATCCTATAATTTACAAAATTAAACATAAACCCAAGCATACCACTGCAAGACTTCAGGATACTATAAGCTCATTTTTTGTTTATTAGCAGTTATTTGAAGGAAGCAAAAATAAGATAAACGCGCGTAAATGGCATGTAACAAACAAACTTTTAAGTTGTTGTGCAGAGCTCCGTACAAGTTTGTTTATAAAAATGATGTCAGTGAAAACTTCATTGGAAGTCTAAATCTATATTATCATACACGAAAAGACTAACTCGCAAAAGAGCACCAAACTACTCAACCAACATCAAGACATGACATTTATATTTTTAAAACAGTGCTGATAACATAGGCGAATGATACTAGTGCTGAATGTCTATCCTCGAATAATTTTATCGATATAATGTTTATCGATATATTGTTAATCGTAATTTTTATATAATAAAAGTTAGATCTTGATAGGGATTTGTAAGAAATGAAAGTTTTTACGTGGGGATTGAGTAAAAATGCCGATGAGCGTAAGAAATCAACCTTTTTTACACACGTAGCTATTTGTAATTATATCTTTACAATTATTAGGTATAAAAATAAGTATAAAATAATTATAAAATAAACAACGCATAATTATAGCAGTAATTGATTAAGTAAAAAATAAATGACGACTCCGTAGCGCAGTGGCTGCGTGCAGCGTTTGGCTGCAGCATTGCAGAACCGAGGATTCGTTCCCGCATTGAGCAAGTGCTTCCATGCTGTATAATAAATAGTCTGCGTCTGGATTCTTGTTTTTAGCGTTAGATTTTTTAAATGTTAAAGATGTTGGTTTTTTTCTAACATTGGTTTTATTAATTTGCTTTTACGTGTAACAAATATCTGCACTAGGAAGGACGGACACCATCGACGGTAATATGATACGTGTTTCGCGTCTACACGAGGCATCCTCAGGTGATGTATACTCTGCGGTGGCTGACTACTGTTATCGGTCTCTAATTAAAGGGATATAGTAAGTCAGCTCAAATTCTAATTTCGTCCCCACTTGCCCGCGCGTCGTATGCTATGTACCGACATGTTTGTAATCACTAATACTGTAAGTATAAAGGTCACACACACTTATTTCGTTAGCTTTATCATATTTATGCCTGTTTCTTAACGCCAAGCCAGTCGCTTCTTATTTTTATTACGGTTATTTCCCATTTTAATTTTACGTCGTTCTGTTGCGTAATGTGTATTCTGATCGTAAGCGACACAACCTCCCCCTTCAAAGGCCGAAGCGAAGTGACCGGGCGGCAGGATAATCACGCTTCGAGAGGCCCATAGTTTAGGTAATTTCTTTTTACAGTGAACATAATGGTATTTTAAAAAAGTAAATAACATAAGCACTGCTTTATAGTTAGTTCAGTTAGTATGAAAAGTTTCATGATCTTATTTAAAGTATTTTATTAATAACAGCGGTTTATTGTGTATTTTGGAGGTAACTTTGGATTTTTTGTCTATCGAGAAAATTTTACGAAATCGTGTTTTCGTCTAACATAATCCTTAACATTAATGTTAAGGACCTCAACTTTATCATATATTTATTTCAAAATTAATGCTGCAATATTTTCGGCATAACGAAGGATCTTCCTATGCCATTTGAGATTATATTTCCCCTTAATGCCTGATTCTATTGATTAAACTATACTTCTCTACTTCTTCTATACTTGTAACATTATTAATTATAACATCTGTATCTAGTCTGCAATATTGCTTTTTTTAAAGAAAACATTTATAATTCATGCAGTAACGATAAGTGTTTTTTATATTTATTAATGTAGACTGGTAAGTACTCGTTTAGTTAAAAGTAAACCACACTCTTTTCTAAACCGAGTTTGGCTGTACTCATTAAGTACATTATAGGTTAAATTATACATACAGGGAATAACAAAAAGGAATGGTGATTGACTGTTTTTATTGTACTTTCTCTTTGCACTTTATTCGAAATAAAATCCAAATGTGATTCAGTTTAAAAATATGCAACAGTTCACAAAAATTAAAAAGATTGATTACAATCGATTGGGTATCCCTAGTCATTTTCATACACCACATGACGTATGGCGAAGATGGCGGCGTTTAATGTAATTAGTCGAATAGAATACTTCTTCTGTAGTTATGAAAAATATTTGCAACTAATATAAAATAGATAATTAATTATCGTGTGTGTCCGATGGTTTTCTTGCTCAGGGCGATTTTGGACATTGTCCATTAAATAACTAAATAAATAAAATACACAAATATGAAAATGGTAATATATCAAATTAGCTTTTAGACAAGATCCGTTAACGAAAAAGGCGCGGCGCGCAATGCGGGTTTTGGAAACACAAGGAGAGGAGAATGATCAATACCTATTATAGCATTATCTATGTATAACTTAAGTGGACATAAAACCAAATGATTCTTATATTTACACCTATAAGGTGTAAACCATTAACATACGAGTTGGAAGCTTCATTTATAGGATAGGGTGACAAACCAGCACACAATCCACCTATTGGTAAGTGGTTGCTGTGACCCAAAGATATCTACATCTATCCTCGATTACGAATCAAAATGCGAATGCGTTGTCATCCATGAGGACCAAGATAGACTGCTTCGTTTCCAGCAATAAGGGTCTCCCGTGCTCTACAATCATCATACGAAGCAGCATTATGCTACTATTTTAGGCTGGTATTCTGTGAGAGCGTGGTCCTTCCCCGATCGAGCCGACCTATTCGTGCTACAACTATACTACTAATATATAGAACAGCATGGCTCTACCACTTATATGCATGAGACATTCATTACATTAGCTTGTGATGGCAGCATAAAAGAATCCATTCCCGCTATTTCGTCCCGTTCTTGGTGTCGTAAAAGATGACTATGGCAAATGTCAAAAATATCTAAAGGCTTCCAATAGATGGCGGTATAATAATACCCGTTTCCACTAGACGTAAATGACCCAGTCTTGCTATAGGAAACGGCGAAAAAGGTGCGAGACGTCCCTTACTGTGAGGTGCTTTGTTCGAAGTTGGTTGCAGCAATGTTCATCGGGTGCAGTAGTCATTTACAATCAAGTAGACAGTAAGTTCGTTGTGGCTTCAACCTTTCAACTTTAAAAAAAGAATTTTAATGCAATAATAAGTAGTACCTAATTAACTATAATACTAGATGCCTTTTTACCTAGAATCCGTCTAACATAAATCTGCCATTAAGTAGAAATTCATGTGATATGCATTTTGTTTCATTTCATTAGGTGTTTGAGAAGCAATTTTAATATTATAGGTTTTGAGACATTTCTTCTTAATCCTCAGAAGTCAGGGCCCATCTGAATGTAGAATTTGAAGTCCGTAGTAAGTGTTAATAGATTTATTTTCTGCCTTAGAGTCCGTCTATCAAATAGCAATAATTACATCGCTATATTCCGGTATGAAGGGTATAGAGAGTCGGAAAAATTACATACTGTGAAGTATTCTTTTTTAGTCTTGATATAGAACGATTATGTAGCCATTTTTGTTTCAATTTGGGTGCAGGTGTCCGTGGACTGTAAGGAAGGTCCTTTACTCTGCACTTAAAAAAAACTTTAGCAGAAACAGCATTAATGGATTTTATTATTAAACAAAAAAGGATTAGTCATTTAATATTTAAGTGTTTCAAGTGTTTTTTAATAAAAAAAAGATGTGAATTTACATTGACATAAAAGAAATAATAAAATCAAAGCTTTAATATACCAAAATGAGTGTTTTCACAATTGATGCTACAAATTTTAATATATTATTATTTTCATAAATCTCCACTACGAATTTAAATTTGTCTACTAGCCCCAAATTTCATGCTTAAGCTAGCAAACCGTAATATGATGCCTGATGGCATCAATTAAGTTGATAACCACATTTTTACTTTCTGATTCTGGTGAAGAAAAACATCGTTAAGAAGTTTACAAAAACGCGTAGTCATCTCCTCGCAGTAGTTCTTTTTTTAATAGGATAAGGGTGAAAACGAGCATACAGTTCACCTGATGGTATGTGGATGCTGTTGCCAATAGATATCTACATCTTTATTTCAATAAGATTCAAAATTTAGATGCGTTGGTATCACTATGGACTAAGATAGAATACCTAATTACCGGGAAAAAAGGATCTCTACCGGAACTCTACTCTCATTGTACAAAACAGCGGTATTAAGCTGCTATGAATTCAATGAGAGCGTGGTACTGCTTTAGTTTGGCTCTACCAAAAAATTCTAAATCTATGTAAAAAAATTGCCTCATATGAAATGGTCTAATAGGTAATGCCTCAAAAACTTAAATTATACTGTACTTAACATTAAATTTAGCAAACCAACTTATAGTTGATTAACAACAGAATTTGCTAAGAGGATTAATCGTTTAGTAAAATAATATTGCTAGAAAAACATATAAAATCCGTCAATGGAGAATGCAAGGAAAATATCAAAGACAGTATTGTGTGGTCCTTGGTAAACATTGTTTACTTTATCTTTTAATATTAAATGTAATTTTTAACTGCCTGTGTTAATTTGTCTAACGACCATTTTTATTACACAAAAGACACAAGGAGTATACTTTATTACTACCAGGCAAAGTAGCATCTGTTAGAGAAAACAAGAACTTTTTATAATAATTCGTAATTCAAAAATAGTAGACGTAAAACTTTTTAATTAAAACTTGCTGATTACGACTTACAACACTCAATATTAACCTGCCGTGTAGTGGTAGTAAGACAATTCACCCAAATAGGTGAAAATGAATCCCGTGGCTGTCACAAGAAGCGACCGAGGGAAATGTTTCAGGATATAGGTATCGGCACGTTCCTAGCAATAACTGATAATAATAAAAACTGCGGTTGGCAACCCGCCTGTGAAGCGTCTTGACTATGAACAAACCTCTCCAATGAGGCATTCTGAGAGGGTCCTTCTGTATGGTCTGAGAGCTTTACGAGTAACGTATGAATGAATAGTTAAAGACAATGGAAATAACTTATAAATACAGTAGGTATAAATTAATCACCTCAATTACTTCTAGAAGTATTAAATGTAGCATTATTTTGCATTATATTTATAAAAAAGAAACATATCACACTTTTATGTCGACTAAAACAACAAGGATAGTTTAATTCAAAAACATTGAAAGTGACAAATATTAGCGCTACGTCGTTGTAATTTATAAGTAGGTACTTTAATTTCCTAAGATAAAAATGTAGCCTTATTATAATAAATAACATTGATTAAGCTTTAAGTGATTCTTTATTAATGTAAACTTGCAATTGTTCCCAATTTCTGAAATATTGTTTTAGAGCGCAATTGACAAAGCGCCATTTTACAGTTTTCATTGTACTTTATAAACATTGTATAATACTCCGCTCAGAAATTAAAAGAGGTTTGTGCCCAGCTTTTACTTTACATTTAATATTAATACATTTTTTAAGGTTAAATCAGTACCGTCCGCGACTTCGTTTCTTTGAAAATAACGGCAATTGTTTTAGCTTAGGCTAAGGAATAATACTTTTTTAAGGATAGGTGTACCGTATCGAATACACTATTCTGTAACGTATTGCTGGAGACAATCTACCTGGCTTTTTTTCTGAAAGTGTTTGCTATTGGCCCAACGGCCTTCACAGTTTCATCAAAATAAACACGTAAGCGAGGACTTACGTGTAATACACCGACTGCAATCCTGAGGTACCCGAGGACCCTGTTTTTGGAGTGAAGCTCCTCCAGCTAGGGGCTCGATGTGATTTAATGACCCCTCAGAAATATGTATGAACCTTGGCTTGAACCTTGAACCACTATCGAAATAAGAGAAACGAATCGTAAACTAAAAACGCGGGTATTGAACCATGTGTATGGCTTGAGTCTATGACCTCGCGTTCGTCGGCTAACGCTGTACTATGTCTGCATGTTTAATAAGTCTATTCATGTACCCATAGACTTATTATATTACTGCCCGTGGACCGGGTCATTGAAAGTGAAAATATAAATCCTCTTTCCTTGCCATCCCGTAGAAATTTCGAAAATACTGAAAATAGTTATTAGTGGTTATAATTATATACTTACATGCCAAATTTCAAGTCTATAATAATTACAGTAACGGAGATATGGCAAATTTAAAACAAAAAGATAAAGCCTCTTCAATCCCGATCCAATAGGAATTTCGGAAAATGCTTCCTCATATCAAAATGTCAGTTTTCTTAGTCTAATGTGTCACTTTCTTATCTTGGACGTTGATGTAGCAGTGAATGATTACAGTGGTTGAGTTGATCGGGACTTCTCATATATATATTAATTGATAATTAATCGATGCTAAGTTACATATTTTATTACTTCATTTACTAAGAACTTAAACACCTATCAAAGCCTAGCTTAGCTATGAGTATGTAAACTCACACACACAATTGACTAGACAGCAATATACGTTATTTTAAGAACTGGGCTAATTTAAGTTTTTAAAAACCGTAACCCGTTACCCATCACAAGACTCTGTTATCAAAACATTGAATGTTTCTTTTATCTCATTCCCAAACGGGCAACCTACATACATTGAAATGGAAAGACTTTACGGGCACAAGCGTATCTATATCGCTTGCTCCGTCACACTTAGTCGACTCTTTACTCAACTAGTTGGGCAACGTTGACAGCACGCCCATGATGAACCCCTATCTTTTATACACGCTTTTATGCTAATAATACTTCGTCTTCACCCATTTCTAGACGTCTAATTGATTAGAAATTTTGCAGACGCAATGATAATATAATAATGTCTATTTAGGAACAAGTAAGTTTCATACTTGGTAGAGCCAAGCTGCAGCTATATTATGGTTGTAGCACATATAGGTCGGCTCGACCGGGGAATGACCATGCTCTCACAGAATACCAACGTAAAATAGTAGCGTAATACTGCTGTGTTTCGTACGGTGAGTGTAGATCCGGAGACCCTTTTTACTGGAAACCAGGCATTCCATCTTAGTTCTCAGTGTTGACAACGCATCTGCGTTTTGATTTTTAATCGAGGATAAACGTAGATGTCTATGAGTCACAGCATCCACTTACCATGAGGTGGACTGTGTGCTCGTTTGTCACCTTTATTCTATTTAAAAAAAAAGTCAATCTCAATAAGATCATAACAGCTCATGATCAACGAGTGTTGTTGAAGTTTATTTAAACTCTAATATTATTTGCATTCATACACCTTTTGTCAACAGGATATGAATATTATTACTATAATATTATATTCTTTATAGTTTACATTATATTCTTTATAGTTAACAGATCATCATTTATAAGATAAATGACATCAAAGCAATAGTTAAGTCATGGGTTCGAATATATTAATTGGCTACGTAAACCACTCCTTACCTAACCGTAAGTACTTTTGGTTTATTGAATGAAACTAGTGACTCTAATTCCTACCAAGAATGATTTGCGATTTCAATAGAGAAGATGGCTGGGTGATACCATCTGCTTAGGGTCTCATTATTAAAAAAATTAAATCACAAGCCGAGAATACCACTGCAAGACTTAGATGTACGTAGGCTAGGATGTATGTAGACTGTGATGAGGTCTTTCTACGTAGATTGGACCAAAAATTAATATTTTTTAACTAGAAGTAGTCGTAATTAACTATGATATTGGGACGTCGAACCCTAAAGTCACGCCGCGACCACGGGTGCTCTAAAGTACTCGAAACATCGGCAATTTAAAGTAAGTTAATAAAACACGATAAAACCTGTAAAGGTTAGTTTATTCAATGTGTAAACAAAAGAATTTATTATTTTGAAATATCACTAGAGTTAACAAAACTGCTGTTTAAAAAAACAATATAAAATTAACATCTACATATACACGCGGCCCACTGCTTTCAATGTTGATACAGTCACGGATGTTTTTTTTTTACAAAAACAAAGTGACATATGAACTGACAGTCCACTTGATCGCAAATACCTACTGATTTCTGTATACACCTGGAACAAACTTCAAACTAAGAATTCTACACACTTTACAGCTTTATTTTTGTTTGAGTTCTACGCGGCCTCAGTTGCTTTTAAGCTTTTTTAATATTCAATAAATATTTGCGGCTAAATACATTCAAATCATTTTATTTCCTTTCATTATGTTTCTTACATTTTCATTTGCTTCTAGATTTTTAGCCTTTACTAAAGTTTAGACGTCTAATCATTAAAAATAAATAATATTAGTCAACGCTTAAAACTAAACTTAAATTTTGTCGACAAAATTTATACACCGGAATATACACCCGTAATTTTTATAGAATAAGGGTGACAATTATTTTTGTATAATGTTTTAATTCGTAATTTATCTAGGTAAGGTACATGAGGGTAATATGGTCACCTTAAGCTTTGCCGCCCTATAAAACTACAAATGTATACACCGGTATGTACACCCGTATTTTTATAGAATAAGGGTGACAATTATTTTTGTATAAAGGTTTAATTAGTAATTTATCTAGGTAAAGTACATGAGGGTAATATGGTCACCTTAAGCTTTGCCGCCCTATAAAACTATAAATGTATACACCGGAATGTACACCCGTATTTTTATAGAATAAGGGTGACAATTATTTTTGTATAAAGGTTTAATTAGTAATTTATCTAGGTAAGGTACATGAGGGTTATATGGTCACCTTAAGCTTTGCCGCCCTATAAAACTATAAATGTATACACCGGAATGTACACCCGTATTTTTATAGAATAAGGGTGACAATTATTGTTGTATAAAGGTTTAATTAGTAATTTATCTAGGTAAGGTACATGAGGGTAATATGGTCACCTTAAGCTTTGCCGCCCTATAAAACTATAAATGTATACACCGGAATGTACACCCGTATTTTTATAGAATAAGGGTGACAATTATTTTTGTATAAAGGTTTAATTAGTAATTTATCTAGGTAAGGTACATGAGGGTAATATGGTCACCTTAAGCTTTGCCGCCCTATAAAACTATAAATGTATACACCGGAATGTACACCCGTATTTTTATAGAATAAGGGTAACAATTATTTTTGTATAAAGGTTTAATTAGTAATTTATCTAGGTAAGGTACATGAGGGTAATATGGTCACCTTAAGCTTTGCCGCCCTATAAAACCAAAGCTGGGAGGAGTATAGATACAAAAACAGTAAGTCGTATTCTATAAATAGTATATTAATAAAAAAATTAACAAGCATTGGCAATAATTACGAACAATTCAGAAAATCAACTGAAAAAGAACTTACTACAATACGTAAACAATACTAAAATCGACTAAAATATTTACAATAATATCAATTGTTAAAATTGCGTCGATACGGCTGAACCCTTTTGACCCGGTATTATATAATTGACCGAAGAAGAGCTATCGTACCACAAAGCCACCTATGCAAACAAGGCTGAGTTTTTGAGTTATAAGAAAATGACCACATTAACCGTATGACTATATCACCCTCACGTACTGTACCATTTTTTATTGACGTGACAAACTAACTTACTGTACACCTAAATGGTAAGTTGCTACTGCCGTTCATAGATATCTGCAGCCAAATTCAAACAAAGAAGGCTATTACTATATAGATACGTTGTCACCTCTATATATACTATATAGATTTGTTGTCACCTCTGAGGAAAGAGATAGAATCCCTCACAGCCTTTAACTATACTGGCTCTCTATACTCTTCACACGGCAGAAATAGGTAAGATAAGTACCTACCCTGACCCACTTCTAAGCTGAAATGAAATTCTGTCTCCTAGAAATGCTAAAATCTTAATCGTCCTTTGTCAAACAAGCGTAAATGAATGCTATTAACAAGTGGTAAAATTAAAAATTGTACAACCGACTTCAATGTGAAGAAATGAGAAATCATTAATGTATTCGAAATCAAAATACGCATTATTAAGGATTACTCAAAAACTACCGGCCACATCTTGATCAAATTTATATGGGACAACACGAGGAGCACCAACTTTTAAATAAAAATTTGTTGAAATCGGTGCACCTAGAAAAATAGTTCTGTAGTAACACACAACAAAAAGTATAGTCGAATTGGGAAACTCCCTCTTTTTTAATGCGATTAAAAAGAACATAGAAAGCCTTAGTATATTTAAGCGTAAATCTTCATACACATTCACCATATTAAAACAAATTAGAATCTTTACATATTACGTAGTCAATAAAAATATCTAAATCACATCTTAAAAATTATTATATTATATATAGGTTAGCTTTAAATTATATACAAGGCAAGAAACTCAGTCGTGGGATTAGTGCGGAGACATGTTGAGCTAACGCTAAAGGAGGATTATATTGTGAAACTTATTTTTATAATGTATTTTTGTGAGAACTTGATTTATTACGAGCTGCGTGTCAAAAATTCAGTAGAAAATTATCTTCATTTTCATCACTAAGTGAATTTATTTATGTAAGTGAACATTGAACACATCATCATCATTCTCATCATTAAAGCCTATCAAAGTCTCCACTACTGTACACAGGCCTCCCATAGATTGTCTAAGAGGGGTTGTCGAGCTCAGTTTTCACCACACGCCAAACGCTGAACAAACTTGTTTACGTGGTAGAGCTATTCTGCAGCTATATTATGGTTGTAGCACGAATGGGCCGGCTCAACCGGGGCAAAACCACGCTCTCCCCGAATACCAGCATAAAATCTCTCAAAGGTCTCCAAATGTAGCAACAATGACAATATACCCTGTGAGAGGTTGACTTAGAAATGAGGATATCCGCAATAGAACCAGAGTAGCCAACATAGTCCAACGGATTAGTAAGCTGAACTCGCCATGGGCCGGTCATATAGCTCGAAGTACAAACAACAGATGGGGAAGAAAGATTCTTGAGTGGTAACCTCGTACCGGTAAACGAAGTGTCGCCCCCCCCCCCCTTCCCCTCCACTATATGGGGTTACGACCTGGTAAGATTTGCAGGAAGTCGATGGACGCAGCTGGCTCAGGACTATGCTTTGTGGCGTTCCTGGTGGGAGCCCTATATTCAGCAGTAGACTTACGAAGGGCTGTAATGATGATGACCATGACTGCAATAAGTCACAAGTTAATTTGAAGTTAAATTATCGCACCAGCTACCGGAAAGGGCACAAGTTAATATTACATTACATTTAATACGTGTGTCTCTTTGGGCTGGTGGATATTCTTATATGATAAGGCTACAAAACGTGGTTACCCAAATATAGACGTTAGGTCGAAAAATCGAATTTGGTGTAATTTTGGTGAAAAGTAGAATTTAATTTTTTTTCTTTTAACTTTAACACACCCCCACACTAGGATTTTCTCCTGAATCGTGGAAGCAGTTTACATACATAAATTGCACAAGGATAAACATCCAGACCCGAAACAATTTCTTGTAGGTCATACAAATTCTTGTTGCGTGCGGGATTCGAACCCGCGGTCCTCAGCGCTTTAACTTATTGCTAAGCTACTGCGCTACGGAGCCGTCAAATTTAGATTTAAGACTTGTTTGAGGCTGTGTCAGTTTTCGATTAGCCATTTTTTTCTCCCGATGATACCTCGTTTAGTGGTGAAACATATGTTAAAATATATTGGCATTAAGTTACGGGACCGATAAACTGCTTGTTTATTTGACATTTTATTCGTTGAGCTTCGGGATCTCATGTCCCTAAAACCAGAACCACTATAAGGTTAGTTTTTAGATTTTGGGACTGTGTGAGGAAGCTAAGTGCAGTGTTGCTATTTCAGCGCATTTGGTGCTAGATCTGGTGCAGTTCTAGGGTCTATAGGGCACACTTGCGTGCGTACGTGCGTGTGTACGTGCGTGTGCGTGTGTATGTGTGTGTGTGTGTGTGTGTGTGTGTGTGTGTATGTGTGTGTGTGTGTGTGCGTGTGCATGTATGACGGTTCTACTACGCAGCTTAGCATCGTTTCCTTCGCACTGTTTTAATGCAATGCCAACCTAATCTCGGTAAACACAGCACTTTGAAGACTGAGCTTCGTAATACACTTCCCTAATAACCATTTGCGCTTTAACAATAAAGGCTAAAGTAGTACCGGACCTGTTTACTTTCTGTAATGAATATCGCATGGAATGAATTTAGGCTTAATAGCTCTTAAAAGTTATTTATTAAACGTAAACACCATAATAATTAATAACGTACAGTGAAGTGTAGTAATTTACATGTTTAAAGAGTACAAAGAGCCCTTCTTCGTGGTTTGTACAGAATATAAGGTCGTCGAAATGTATATAAATCAAAACGTAAGTCCAAATATAACATTTCTTTACCTCTGTCATAAACTAAAACTACCAGTAAAAAAGTAAAAGTAAAAGTACCAATAAACTTAAAAACTTAATAATTATTATTATTATAATCTTTTTCTGTTCTCGACCTCCCATCATCCCAGCCATGTGGTTTTCAGGCTTCCGTCTGACTGGAGTGCATCTATTTATTTAATTATTTTATTCCATTAAGTTTATATGTAAATTGGCTACCATTTTGTTAGAAATGATAAAACTTGGGCTCTGTTGGTACTGAAAGGTTATTTGAAAGTTTTACATACATTTGTCTGGATTTTTTGTTTCCAAGGACGAAGGTTAACAGACGATGGTTGAACACTTATATCAAAAGATCCGGATTACACTTTGCAAATATACACGACTCTAGTATATAAATACAGAGTAAAGAGACCTAAAGTATGGCATGCAACTTTCTGTATGCTTTATTCTACACATAGCTCGAACACACTGTTTTTGAGCTTTCATCATTAATTCCCTGTATGTTGATAGTCCCCAAAATATGATACCATATCGCAGGGTCGAAGCCACAAAGCCACGGTACGCTGTTAAAACAGTCTTTTGGTCACTATTTTTGACTGTTTATACAGTGCAAATGAAAATTTATACATTCTTTTGCAGTCTTTTATTGAATGCGATTCCCATCACATGTTGCTATCTATAAACAGCCCTAAGAATTTAGCTACCTTTGTTTCGGAAATTGTTTTATTTCCATAAGTTATCGTTAAATTTGGGGTTTTTCTTTGTGTAAATTGCATAATTTTTGTTTTTTCTAGTTGTTTATAACATTTGTTTTTAACCATTTAACAATGTTTTCAATAGTAAAGTTAATTTTATTTTGATATTCTGCTACACTGTCACACTGTACGAAAATAGGACTATCGTCTGCAAACAGTATCATTGGGTATTTACAAGACTCGACAATATCATTGATGTACCTATATTATAAAGAGCAAATGACCCAAGACACTACCCTGGGGAATGCCCTACCTAATCGTTCTAATATTAGACGTATATATTTTTTCTTGCCTTGGAGAGATACAGATCTGCGTGATTATAGTTTTTGTGTCCTATCTGCTAAATAGGACTTTATTAAATTCAGTGCATTACCTCTTACACCATCACAGTTTCGTTTTTCTAGCAATATATTATGGTCCACATGGTGAAATGCTTCCGTCATGTCCATATAAACTGTACATGATGGGATCCTTTTATCTAGACAAATCACTGATTCTTTTACTAAGTGGTATATTGCTGTTGCGATTGTAGTATTTGTGCGAAATCCTTTTTACTCTTTGCTTAAAATATTATGTTTTTTCAAAAATCCGTAAAGCTGACCATGAATAACCTGAAATAATACTAGTTTTTACGGATTTTATCGCGTATATTTAACTATAAATACCCGACGTTTCGAGCGCTTTACAGTAGGCATGTCGATCTTAAATCGATTAATCGAAAAATCGATTCTTTGGCGTAAAATAATCGATCTTTTAGATCGATTCCGAGCACCGCATCGATTCACTGAATCGATCCAAAAACCTCTCGAATCGGACTGATTCATCTGATTCAAGAACTAGCGATAAAATTCCCAAACTGGCTGGGTCAGATACCGCAATTTTTTAATGTTTTGCTGTTGGGGACGCAAAAACAACCGGTCGTACTTGGTTGATAATTTAAACTCAATATATATTTGAATAAAATAAATATTTATGAACGCATCCAACAATATCGAAAAGTTGTCATTTCATTTTCATTTCTAAAACTCTAATTTTAATCTTACCTGTGGAATGTTGGTCTAACTTCTAAAAATAAATCTGTGCTGTGAACAAAGACTACATATACATACTACAATATAATGTTATAGCTGTGAACCTGTTTGTACTGTGAACTTGTGAATTTACTTTATTTATTATCAAAAACATACATACTGTGAGCTGTAAGTACAGACAGAGTACTTTTTAAATACCTAGATACTGTAAATAGATATTATATGTTGAAGTTTATAGAGGTTTATAGTAAGGAAATAACCAGTATTGTGTTCATGTAGCATTCACTTCAATTTGATAAATAGTGAGTTATTAGATTGAAACAGATTTATCGAGAAATGTACGTTGCAGTTTAAACTTTTGTTAAAGTATTGTTGTTGTTTTAAAAAAAAGGGATTGAGTGGCGTATGTGCGAACCACTCCTAACACAAGCGTTTCTAGCTTACCAGGAGTGGTTAAAAGGAATATTAGTAATGTTAATTAGTAAGATTACTAATATTTTATTTAAAAAATATTAAAGTTCAATTAATGAAAAAATCGCAAATTCTTGAAATTTCACGTTTGAAAATGTCGCGATTAATCGAAAATCGATCTTTTAATCCTCGATTTAATCGATAATAGATTCTAGTATCTTCGATTCAAATCGATTCGGAGATCGATTTTTTAAGAGTGAATCGACATGCCTACTTTACAGCACCCGTGGTCACGGGGGGGACTGAGATGTTCAACATCCAAATGTCATAGTTAACAGCGGTTACCATAGATAAACATAGTAACCACTGTTAACTATGACATTTGGACGTTCAACATCTCAGTCCCCCCCCCCCCCGTGACCACGGGTGCTATAAAGCGCTCGAAACGTCGGGTATTTATAGTTAAATATACGCGATAAAAAAAATCCGTAAAAACTAGTATTATTTCAATGTGTAGTGTTCGCGCAAATATAAGAAATCATCATGTATAACTTTTTCAAATATTTTTGAAAATATTGATAGCAAAAGTGCAATTGGACGACAATTGTCGGCAATTATCCTCCTGATAATTTCTGGCCTCCTCAGTTGATATATATGTGCTCGCTTTATGACATTTTGAATTGTCACTCGCAAAACAATTGGTTCGCTTGATGGTCAGCAACCAGTGGTTGGTGCAATGTTTGTACTTTGTAAGGGAACATTTTCAGCTCTTTCAACGAAATTCTTTGTAACCAACGTCTGCTGATGCTAAATTGCGTGCATCGTAGTCCCGTAAAAATTTTGTGTATACTGTCGAAGGTCCTCAGTCAAGGCAGGGATATTTTAGGTTGAACAAGTAGTAAGAAACCGACCACTTCTTACGAAATGTCTAGTGGACCCTGTCTGCACGAGACGCTCAGCCAAACGCTTAATTGTTCGCGCACATGGTTAGGAAAACGACAACGTAGTTCACGTTGCGTTAAAACAACAGACAGAAAAGGTCAAATATGAAGAAACAATAATTCCGTGTTCTTAAGGTGTATATCGCATTGCTTTATGTCGAGTAAATCTCTGTGTATCTGTAACAAAAGTCAATGACAATAGACACCATTTGAAAAAATTATGGCGCATTCACATTATAACGTTATTTCTGCTCCACGCTTTATATTAGTTATGATTGATGTATATCTCCTTTTATAAGTGTACTTTACCCATTCCAACCAGAAACAAAAGAATAGAAACATCACCTTAATAATAATAATAATGTTATAAATGTGAAAGTATGCTTAGATGTTCGTCCTTCACTCACGCTTGAACGATTGGACGAGACGACGATTTACCGTAATATGACACATTAGGTGAATATGTCGTGGAATCGAACATAGATACTTTCTATAACAATTATTACGAAAATTTAATCTGGGCCAAGCGGGCGTGTAAAAGCTAGATAATGTATGTAATTTCAGTAACGAATTTACTGTTAGTCCTTTTGAAAGCTCATACACCAATAAAGCAAAAAAATCAGAGTAGTAAACAAAGATAAAACGGACAGGAGAAATAACAATTTGTGATATATTGGAATCTAGTAACATACAACAAACGTTTTGTAATTTGCACCGGCACTTCATAAATGTAAATTGTAGAAAATTCCCGTTTAGTGTCTCCCTCCCCCACCTCCCAACCTCCAATTTGCACCTCCGCGGCGAGGGACCGCGAACGGAGTTGACTTCGCCCTACATCCCCACGATAAACTTATCCACACAAATAATGCAATAATACTATTTTCATAGATTTTCAGGACTTTTTACGATAGTCATTCTAAAGAATTCAAGCTCATAAATCATATATTGTGTTGTAGCTTCTGTTATAAAATAATATATAAAGATTGTTTTATTACTAAGTCAAAACTGTAACCCAATTAAATTATATGAATCCTTTATAGCTGACTTCTAAAAGATTCCCAATTAGATTATATTGCTATTATATATATATATTGATTTTTCCGGACTGATACGACTAAGGGACCTTCAAGAAAAGATCCTACTCCTTTTTAAAAGGCCGGCAACGCATTTGCAGTTCACCTGTTGTTTGTCGTCTTCATGCACCTAGGTGCATGTAGGTTTCGGGCCTCGGGGTATGCCCCCATTACCCGTGTTGTCCTCGCGGCCCACCACTATGGACCGGTCCTGGGAGCCTTCTAATGGCATTGTAGGTGTCAAATACGGATTAGTCCGTAATCGGTAAATTTTTTCGTAGATGGTTAAGACTACGAAAAAAGGAGGTTATCCAATAAAGTCGGAGTTGGCCTATCAGCGGCATTGAGGGTATTTTAGGGCAGTGAGGGAGGTTACTCGACTCTCTAATCGATATAGAGAGGAGTTCTCTTGGATAGGGTCACCCCTCCGGAGGGCGAGTGTGTAGCGGCGCAAGTTGATTTAGATGTATGTGCGTCCCGTTGTCTGCACGGTCGTACAGTCCGCGCGCCAACCGGGCCACAAACTCCTGGATGGTGTCAATCTTCAGGTTGGCCGCTATGACGTCATTCCGGACGTACCGACCCGCACCGACGATGGTTCTTAACGTCAAATTCTGCCGGGCCTGCAGTCGCCGCCTCAGAGGCTCGCTCAGAAGCGCGTACCAGGCCGGAGCAGCATACGTAATGATGGATCTAATGTCCGTTTTATAGATTCGCACTTTGGTGTTAAGTGGTAACTTGGATGCCAGGACCGGACGGAGCATCGCCCGCGCATATCGTGCTCTGCGGACGACGAGGTCGACGTGCGCAGTCATGCGCAGCGCCCAGTCGATCTGGCACCCAAGGTAGGTCACGGCCTTCTCGTACGCGATCTTCTGGCCATTGAGGGTTAGCTGAGGTGGTAGGTTCCTGAGGCGGCGAGTGAGCAGAGTGGTCGTCTTACCAACGTTGACGACCATCCTCCACTCATCTAGCCATGGTGGCAGCAGGTCCAGGAGACGTTGCATCCTGGCAGTGACAATGTGGGCTCTTCTGGACGAGGTGAAATAAGCACTTTCGTCTGCGTATAACGCCAATTCCACGTCATCCTCTCACTCTTGCAGCCTTCCTGCCAGGGTAGAGATATCGTTGGTATAAGCCGCGTTCATGACTGCCCTGAGGAACGCCAGCTCTGATGGATCTGGTTGCGGACTCGGCGCCCTCTACGCAGAAGTAGAACTTCCTGTCAGCCAGGGAAGACGCCACTAGCCGCAACATAGCAGGAGGGACATTGGTCTGTTCTTCTAGTTTATAAAGTAGTCCAGAATGCCACACCCTGTCGAACGCCTTCTCGATATCGAGAAAGACCCCTCGTACCCAAAGTAGAGTGACCCCTCCTGAATCCGTGCTGCTCCGCCCGAAGTTGGATGCACGGGCGGAGGCGTCTTAGCAACAATCTTTCAAGCAGTTTAGCTATGAGTGGTAGCAGCATGATCGGCCTGTAGCTGGCAGCTCTACGCCTGTCCTTCCCGGGTTTCGGCAAGACGATCACTTTGCCTTTCTTCCAGTCCTTCGGGAAGTAGGATGTCCGCAATATCCCATTGTAGAGTCGACCAAGCTCTACTAGGACTCTATGGGGCAGCTGTCGGAGTGCAGCGTTGGTAATCCCATCATGCCCCGGCGCCTTCCTCGGTTGCAGGCGGGTTGCTGTCCACCGCAGTTCAGCGGGGGAGATGAACCACTCTCCTGCAAGAGGCGGTATGGGCGATGACAGGAATTCCTGTACGCGACTCTCCTTTTGGGCATGAAGCTCCAAGAACTCCGCACTTGCTGGGTTCGGCATAAATTGCTCCTCGAAGTGCTCTACTAGGATATCCGCTCTACCCTTGGCATCGTAACGACGTTCGCCCGCGTTGTTGGTCACCGGGCAAACGGGAGGTTTGGTTTTAGTTAACTGTCGGTTCAGTTTATAACACGACGCATCATGTTCTTCCGTCTTCCATATACGTCGCTCCTAGGCATCTCCTCTGTGTGCCTGGACTGCAACCGATAGTTCCTCCGATAGGGTGTTTAGTAGCGGTTTGATTCTCGGGCAGCGACTACGCGCCCAGTCTCCTGAACGCCCTTTTTCTCCTGATCTGCACGCTAATGTGTCGCGGCAGATCGTCTCTCCTTGTAGACATCGGGACGATCGTAAATGCAGCGTTGAGGGCCTCTTGTATCGCCTTTGTTATGTCGGTAGCTGCGGCCTCTACGTCGTCCGCTGTGTTTAAGGGGTGGTGTGCTGGAGGTTTCTCCTGCAGGTGTTTGTAGTAGAGCCTCCAGTCGACACGTGCCTTAACTGTTCTGGGCGGCGTAGTCACCGCCTTTAGGCCAAGGGTAATTAAGATCGGGAGATGCTGTGAATCCAGGTCATACAGCACCTCTACCACTATCGGGTAGTTGATGTTCCTAGCGAGCACGATCTCCAATACATCAGGACAACTTCGTGGATCCGTCGGAAAATGTGTGGGTTCTTCGGGACCTAAAACGTCATAGCCGTGTCTTTCGGCGTCTTCAAAGAGTGCATGACCCGGCGGGTTGATCAGTCTAGTCCGGCGTGGGGCCGGGTGTTTGGCGTTTACGTCCCCGGCGATGATGGTCGGTGTTTCGCCTTCCATTACCGTCCGGACGTCTGAGGAGCAAAATGGAGTCCCTGGCGGGCGGTATGCTGCGTAGATCCTAAGTTCCTCGCCCGCCGCCTCCATTTTTATGCCGATAGAGCGCATAGTTTGGTATTCCGGTAGATCAAGTTCTTGATGGACGATGTCCCTTCTCACTAGGACCGCTGTCCCTCTGTAGGCGGCCCCCTGAGAAGTGACCTCGTCCCTCCTATAAAGGTGGTAGTTAGGTAGCTTTATGCGTGTACTCGGGTTCAATTTTGTCTCTCCCAGCAAGATGACCTGTACATCTTGTTGTTGGGCGACGGTGCGGAGTTCTTGTAGCTTCTGCTGGATTCCACCTGGGTTGCAGTAGAGGAGGCGCAGGTTAGATTCCTCCATAGTGCCGAGCCAGGAGGTTTGCCAGCGCCTTCATAACTGCTGTGATAGGATCAGTCCCGGCTCTGATGTCTGCCAGGACCTGACTGCCGACTTCGATTGCTATGCCAACCAGACGTTGGATGGCGTCAGCAGTCTCAAAGCCGGCTGATGGTGTTCTAGATGCCTGTGCAAGAGTTGGCGCTGGTCTCGGGAGTTGGTGTACAGCTCTTTGTGTATGGGTAGAGCTCGCTCTATGTGTAGAGCGGGCTCTATTTTCTGATAGAGCCCTTTCTGGCACTCTACCCATTCTGGCTTTCTTCTCCTTGGTAACCTGCGCCTGGGCTATCGTTACCGTTGGGGTTGGGGTAGAGGTTGCTGCCTGAGGAGGAGGCTGCACCTTCTTCTTCTTCTTCCTCCCCTGCTTACTCCACTGAGTGGTTTGTCGCTCTATGGCGTCGTTAGCGGGGGGCTGGAGAGTCGCCCCGGTGGTAGCCTTCGATGTGGTGGTAGTGGGCACCACCGTTTCTATGGGTGCCGTGACGGGTGGAGGGGGGGGGGGGCAGGTTGCCTTCCCTTTCCTCTAACTGTGGTCCACCCGTCTTCCTGAACCACGGCCCTGGGACGACTCTGGGGGACCATCATGGGCTCCTCTGGGAGTAGTCCCGATAGAGCAATCCCCTGCTTCCTTGCAATCCTCCTCAGGACTGGGCAGCGGCGATCGTTAGCGGTATTCTTGGCGCAATTTGCACATCGCGGTTCTTCATCTCTACCTCTTGGGCAGTTGCTGGCAATGTGATCTCCGGCGCAGCGAACACGCTTCACTGGCCTGAAGCAATTGGTGGATGCGTGGCCAAAGGCCTGGCAGCGGTGGCACTGTGAAGGACCCGCTCTTCCTTGCCAGGCCTCTATGACGACTCCTCTCATGAAGAGAAGTTCGTTGAGGTACTCCAGGCTCAGGTGGTACAGCTTCGCGAAGTAGAAGCACCCAGGTCTGCCTCTACGGGGGGGGGGGATCCCTTTAACATACTTAATCGGGAACCCCTTGGCCCTGATAGCCCCCTCTATCGCGGATGGATCCGTGCCCACTGGTAGCCCCCGTATGCCCACTTTCGTGGGCTTGTCCTCCTCGGAGGTGTAACAGTACCAGGACATAGCTGATACTTTATCGGTAATCTCTATAAGGTATTTCTGTACCGTCCGGAATTCTTCCGGACTCTGGGGGTAAATCTAACCCCCTTACTGAACGGACGAGCATTCGGTGGGTGGTCCAACTTCTTGTTGAGTGCCTCGAAGTGCTTCTTCCAGTCCGGTAAGCACTCAGCCACTATAAGTGGGTATCTCTTAGCCGTTTCTTCCGGCGGTTTTGGTGTCTCGGCTGTCTTTGTCCTTGGTACTGCCAGGGCAGCTACTAGTTGGGTGCAACTAGTAGAGGGCCTTTGACCATCGTCCGATGGCCGGCCTGCCGGGTTGGTGGTAGGCGCGGACGGTAAGTGTCCGGCAGATGTACTCGGCGCTAGGGTCGCGTACGTGGTGGCACTCCACCCGTATGACCCTTCTCCTCCCTGTTCCAGATCAGCAGCATCCATGCTGGTGTGTTTTTCCTGTGTTCTGGGGGGGGGGGTTTGGTCGGCGATGGCGATTTGGGTGGTGATCTCCTTATAGGTATTTCCGGTTGGTGGTCATATTCCTCCTCGGATGTCGAATATTCCGAGGAGTTGGAGGATCCGAAGCAATGCCTCTTTTCCTGTAGGGATTCTGCTGTTTCGGGTGGAGTGTGCCTTCTCAGCGACTTCTTGGCCCACTGAAGTTGGGGGACGGTTCCCGCCCAGACGTACCTTCAGGTAGGTGCGGAGGGCGAGAGCACGGTTCTCGGTGCGGGCTCCTTGCCTGGTGACGAAGGTTTCCGTGTTGGGATCTGCGAGTAGGAGGACACTACTCGAGTCCGTTCCGGGTAAAATATGTCACGGTACGCGTATGGTCGATCCAGTACTCCAGGACGGTCGGGTGCTCTTCTTGGTTTAGGTTTAGGTGGGGGCTCCCCCTTGTCCTCATCGGACATGCTGAGAACCTACCTAAAAATCAGTCAGGTAATCTATCTAGTGGCCCTATCTAAAATATCAGCCGTTCGGCACGATGCGCGACGCGGATGGTAAGGTGTGAAATATGTTGGCGTAATCACATTGGGCACTGCCTACCCCTTTTATACCAAAAGGGTTGGGGAAAGTGCGGAGTTGGCACTTTATAACGCGACTGGGCACAGGATGCACGGAGCGCATAAAGTGCCAAGAATCACCTAGGGGCCGGTGACCTCGACGCCTCACGGAATCACGGGACTCAACGTTCGGCGGAGTATGTCGTACCGGCGGTCATTTGCAGCCACTGCTAACCACAAATAACGCATACCTAGGAGATCCTTGATATGAGTTGTAATGTTACTTAGTCCTCACATAATGGCCAAATAATTAAACTTAAAAATAAACATACTTAAAAAATTTAATTATGTTTTATTAAAAAATTATATTTAATTAAAAAATTGCTAAGCAGTATTTCGAAGAATTTTAACCCCGACTTCGTAAGCTAAGAATAATGTAAAGCCTCTACAATAATCTACTAAGGCAAATAAA
The DNA here is from genome assembly GCA_036936625.1 of Parnassius smintheus behrii. Lineage (NCBI taxonomy): Eukaryota > Metazoa > Arthropoda > Insecta > Lepidoptera > Papilionidae > Parnassius > Parnassius smintheus. Next base: position 15,945,564 of record JAUPFT010000019.1, read on the forward strand.
TACTTTTACAATAGTTATATGTTAATTTCAAATTTCAGTAATTAAAAAATTTAAATACAATGGCAAATAAAATTTAAGCACAATTTCGCTATCGCACATCGCGACAAAACTCGCGATGCAATCTATACCATTTGGATGACTGGCGGTCCACCACTGGTGATTTAAAATACGTAGGCGGTCCCATAATGAATTGGCCTAACTATGAACCAATGAAGGAAATGAAACGAAACCAATTTTATTTTTCAATATAATCACCATGAATACTAACACACTTCTGACATCTGTGAATCAACATCTCTAAACCTTTATAAAAATAATCACATTTTTTATCCCCAAAATGACTGAAGACGGCCGCCTGCAACTCTTCATCGCTTGAAAATTTTCTTCCTCTTAAGTCCCGCTTTAAATTTGGAAATAAATAATAGTCGGACGGGGCCATGTCTGGACTGTAAGGTGGATGTTGAACTTCTGTGAACCCGCATTGACGAACTGCATCCTTCGAAACACCAGCGGTATGAACAGGGGCGTTGTCATGGAGCAACAGGACACCTTTAGACAGCTTGCCTCTTCGTTTTTCCTTTATCTTGTCTCGTAATTTATATATTAAAGAAGCATAATATTCGCCGTTCACGACTGTATTACGTTCTTTAAAATCCACCATCAAAATACCTTGAAAATCCCAAAATATTGTGCACATCGGTTTTTTAGTCGATTGTTGCACCTTTGCCTTTCTAGGGGGCTTTTCACCCTTATAACGCCATTCCATTGACTCGCGCTTGCTTTGTGGATCATAATACAAGATCATAGTTTCATCACCAGTCACTATCCGCTCGATCACAGTCTTTGGATTTTCACCACAAAGATCCAAAAACTCCGAAGCGCAGCGCACTCTTTTCTGTCTCTGTACCGCTGAAAGAAGTTTCGGTACCCATCTTGCACTCACTTTTTTCATGTGATAAATAACACACTTATTACTCGTATGATGACGGTAACTTCTTTTAAACTTAATTTTTAATAACATTTTTAGCTTATGTAACAATAAATCACATGTTTAAACTTATTATAGTGAGATATTCTAAATCTCTCATTATAATCTAAAATCTAAAAAAAATCTATTCTATAATTTTCATAACACACCACTTGAAAATAGATTGTTGATGACTTGCTATTACCGCAGTGACTGGAATATCCCTTGAAAGATTTTATAATAATATCTTTTACTCGTCCTTTACATAACTTTACCCGCTCAGGCGATTTGATGTGAGTATTTTAATCGCTACTCCACATTGTATAGGTTTTCCAATTAAAAATATTACTATATAGGTACCACAAATATTATTCCATAATACCACAGAAAATTGTACTAACGAATTTACTTAATATGTCTTAAAGCAAAGACGCCTTTGTCAACTTTTTGTATTTTATAAAATTGATCTGTGTTCATGGATCGCGCGATGATACTCTTAGAGAGCCCAAGCCTTGCTGCAATTTCTCTAATCTTCAAACGGCGGTCACTCAGAACCTCCTCTTCGATAAGAGCAATCGCTTCGGGAGTGAGCACTTCCACCGGTCGACCGTCGTGGCCAAAGTCTTCGACGGTTTCTCTCCCGAGGCGAAACTCTTTCACCCAATTTTTCACTGTGCTATAGGAGGGGGCAGACTCCTTATACACGCCATCCAATCGTTCTTTTATTTGGGCAGGGGATAAACCTTCTTTAAACAGAAACTTTATGACACTTCGATACTCAGTTTTCGACATTTTGAAAAAATACGCGACTCTAGTTATTCAAATGCCCGTTAAACTAAGACTAAGCATTTCATGTCGATGCATGTTTCTTATATTAAGTGCACGATAAACGTACTATTTAATGCAACACAACATGTAGCGACATGTCGCGTTGAACTATATCAGGCCAGTTCATTATGGGACCGCCAGGTAAGTTTACTTCCTCTCACAACTTCCTTGTGGAACCGATTACCACCAGAGATTTTTCCGGACTGATACGACTAAGGGACCTTCAAGAAAAGATCCTACTCCTTTTTAAAAGGCCGGCAACGCATTTGCAGTTCACCTGGTGTTGCAGATGTTCATGGGCGGCGGTAGTCATTTACCAACAGGTGAGCCGCATGCTCGTGTGCCCCCCACCCTCCTCCTTTAAAAAAGGTAGATTTCTATTAGTGTGATAGTGCTGTTTTATATTTTAATTTGGTTATAATTGGATAAAAATTATGATTTTTTTAATTTCATCTATATCGTGATATAAATTTTTTATTTTCATCTATATTGCAGGTTAACACTTGTTCTGTGCGGGGTTCCAACTTGCATCCCTGCAGTAACGCAACCACTACTGAGCCGTCAACAAGAGATATAAACGATTTGTAATAGTTTTAGTATTATTTATCATTCTATATTTTTGTTGTATTCATGTAAATACGAGTATAGGTCGGTAACTTTTTGACAACGAAAAGTTCAATTTGCTCGATGCAGTTGTCTTCCAGATTGACTTGTTTGTTGGGCGATTACTTACTCGTAAACGATTGGGAGTATGCGATTATTAAATAGAAAAATACTAATAACACGTAAGCCAATAAATAATATATATCATCGTATCATGACGTTGATATGTTCACACACTTCCACTTAGTAACGGGTAAAAAACACTGAGGTACAGCACTGCCGCCTTTCCAGTATACTGAACATAATCAAATTAGCAGTAGCTTAGACTAGGTACAGTTTGAAACGCGTTTCACTTGTATAATATGTTACTTTGAAATAGTGAAACTTAACCATCTGAGCTACCACGGCTCTAAAAATTAAACATTAATCAAATTATTTGGACTTATGTATTTCCAATTTCATTAAAATTCACTGAATAAATTAGGAATAAATTCACTGAATAAAATAGGATACATTTTGTCGGTACTTACCAAAAATAAAACGAACTTTTTGAACTTTTCTACTGTACTTTTCCATTGTTTAGGATCTCGTTTTCGTTTCCAGGCCTTATTCAGAGGTACTATGCTTTCTTCGATTGTTCCCCCTTTTTCTCCCTTTTCTCAACAAGAAACAGGATAATTCACAACCGAATCTTTTTGAGGCACTATTTGAGGCAGCATTTTTCTTGAAATAAAGGGCTCTGATTGGTTCAACCAGACATAATCGACTTCAATCCTAAGCAACGCTGGACAGAGGTGATTTTGCATCTAAAATTGATTTTCAACTTCATTTTGTAGGGTACTAAGTTGAGCTTGAAACTAATTTACCTTACCGATCTATAGAGAAACAAGCTTAGATTCAAACTGCATTTATAGTTTATAAAATACAAAAAGTTGACAAAGGCGTCTTTGCTTTAAGACATATTAAGTAAATTCGTTAGTACAATTTTCTGTGGTATTATGGAATAATATTTGTGGTACCTATATAGTAATATTTTTAATTGGAAAACCTATACAATGTCGAGTAGCGATTAAAATACTCACATCAAATCGCCTGAGCGGGTAAAGTTATGTAAAGGACGAGTAAAAGATATTATTATAAAATCTTTCAAGGGATAGGGATAAGGGATAGGGATATAAAATCTTTCAAGGGGAAGGGATTGTTGTGGAATATTATTATATTATTATTATATTCCAGTCACTGCGGTAATAGCAAGTCATCAACAATCTATTTTCAAGTGGTGTGTTATGAAAATTATAGAATAGATTTTTTTAGATTTTAGATTATAATGAGAGATTTAGAATATCTCACTATAATAAGTTTAAACATGTGATTTATTGTTACATAAGCTAAAAATGTTATTAAAAATTAAGTTTAAAAGAAGTTACCGTCATCATACGAGTAATAAGTTTGTTATTTATTTTTAAGTTTCTTTATAAATTGACCAGTAGTAATGAAAGTTAAAGTGATGCAAAAACCAGGAATGTCATTAACTTATATTAATTATGCTATAGAGTTTAGTAATTAGTTTTAGACATTTTGCAATAATTACTAAAATATAAAATTGCTTAAGTATAAAGATATTCATAGTTACTTTGCAACCATCCGCTGAATAAAAAAATTGCAAAGTAAATATACTTACATATTTTTATTATAATGGATTTCGGTAAAGTAACGCCTGATTCTATTAATTACTAAAGTATATTTTAAGTACCACGTGGTGTAGTTAATTCTCCTACATCGCGACTACACTGCGATTATTTTTGTATATTAAAACAGCTACAGCCTATATACGTTCCACTGCTGGCACAGGTCTCCTCTCACTTCTGAGAGGGTTTTAGGGCAAGGAAATTTGTATATTACGTCTTTTTTTTATTTCGAGACACTAAAGGAAACGCCTTAACGCTCTCAAATACTAATGGAACGAATTTTATCGAGCTTTGTTTAGTCTTTAATTTCTAAATTTGTATCAACGCAGTTTCCAAACAAGTTAAATTCTGTATTCAATGCACACACCGTCCATCGTTCTGAATGTATAGAGGTTGTAATTCAAACTTGAGTATGGATTACGTAGTTTCTGAACATTCGTGTCGGGTCTAGCGACTAGTTGACTTACGGGTTGAAGAACACCGTGTAGCGGAAAATGTACCACAATTTTTATCAGTGTTTATTTAAGTATGCAACGGTTTAAAGACACAGGTTTTTCACATTTTAGGTGATAAATGAAATATGTAATAAATAACAATATATTACATATTTCATTTTCCCCAAAAATTTTTCTTATATTTTATTTATTCTTTCAGTCATTGCAGTTTATCGAATGCCCAAATTTTTTTTAAAAAACGTTTCACCCACACTAGGATTTTCTCGTGTATCGTGGAGACAATTTGCAAACATAAATTGCACAAGAACAAGCACCCTGACCCAAAATAATTACTTGTAGGTCATACAAATACTTGTTCCGTGCGGGATTCGAACGCTATAACTCATTGCTAAGCTACTGCACCACGGAGCCGTCAAACTGCTGAACATAGGCCTCCCCCATAGATTTTCTTTAAGGGCCACAGTTTTGCCACACTTGTCACGCTTGGCAAGCGAGTTAGCCAACCGCAGTATTTTTATTATTTCGAACTACTAATGGCAAGATTCTGCTGTGCATCTGCTGTTGCAATTCCTCTGACATCACCGTGCATCACAGGCGGGTTGATATGGGGTAGCGGAGTATCTTAAGCCGCCACCACACATACTCCACAACACAACACTGTGTGTTATGTAAAGTTATCCTGTCCAAGTATATCATGTTAAACTTAATTCACTAATGTTGGAAAATAGAATACTCGTAACTGTAGTAGAGCCATGCTGCAGCTATATTAGTAGTATAGTTGTAGCACAAATGGGTCGGCTCGACCGAGGAAGGACCACGCTTTCACGGAATACCAGCGTAAAATAGCAGCTTAATGCTACTTTGCTTCGTATGATGAGTTTAGAGAACCGGAGACCCTTTTTACTGGAAACGAGGCATTCCATCTAAGTCCTCACGGGTGACAACGCATCTGCATTTTGATTCGTAATCGTGGATAGATGTAGGTGTCTATGGGCCACAGTAACCACTTACCATCAGGTGGACTGTGTGCTCGCTTGTCAGCCTATCCTATAAAAAACTTACATTTTTTCGACTATCGCTTATGCCGTCAAGGATAATTATTTGTGTTTCTAGTCAAAATAGGCGGAAGCTTCGCTCTTGATCTCATTGTCACTCGCAATTTTTTCCCCAGATGCCCTTTTTTATTGTAGGTAATAGATAATAATCGCATGCAGTTAAATCTAGATTGTGGAATGGATGTTAATATGAAAGCCCATTTGTTGTACACTAACCATCGCAACATACGAATATGTCGTTTGAACAAAGCACGTCTTTGCACAATTTTCCCTCACACGTTTTCGCCCTCACAACGTCATTTTTAATCAATCGAAAGGCTTTTTCCTGAATCCTTTTTGTATAAAAGTAAATTGACAGACAAAGTGCAATACGTGGTCACCCCTGATGACTAACATGTAATGCCATGTTATCGGTAAAAAGGCTACCATAACAATATCCGTAATTTATTTTCATTATACTCTTCTAAAACTTGACCTAAAACCCACTCAGAAATATGAGGAGGACTGTGCCCAGCTATGGGACGTATATAGGATGTAACTTTAACTTTTACGCTCTTCTCGACTTGACTTCTCGGTCGAAGTTGGACTTACCTAGTCGGACTATTTGTCCCAGGTAAACGTACTCGTCAACAACTTCGAGCATAGTGCTCCCAACAACTACCGGCATAGGTGTGACATGGACATTAAACATGATCTTTGTTTTGTCCATGTTCATCTTAAGACCTATCCGTTGGGAGACACCATTGAGGTCATTGAGCATAGTGCTAAGGTCCTCCAGCGATTCTGTCATAAGGACTATATCGTCGGCAAATCGAAGGTCGCCATTGATGTTAATACCGTATCCTGTCCTGTCCAGTAGCTTGAAAACGTCTTCCAACGCAGCCGTGAAGAGTTTCGGGGATATAACGTCACCCTGTCTTACACCTCTCTGCAGTTGGATAGGTTTCGAACTCTGGTTCTGTACTTGGATAGCCATCGTAGCCCTACTGTACAAACACTTCAGCACTTCGATATACCGACAGTCAACTTGGCACCGCTGAAGGGACTGCAGCACCGCCCAAATTTCGACGGAATCGAAGGCTTTCTCATATTCATATACTTCACACTTGTGGAGATTCAAAATCAACCTTTGTTATGCTTTAAGGCCATTGAGTCATACAAATTTAAGGCAGACAAGTTAATCGCGCCGTACAAGTGGGGTGTAATCGTGACAATGATAAATTTAAAAAGTGTCTCACATTTTTTATTTTATAAAATTATATAACCAAATATTAAGTGGGTATGGGCTGATGAACTCATTCAACCCAAAGATTTAAATAGTTAGATGCGCCTTCATCTTGAAATCTGTGGCATTATTTTTGGATGTGTTCTTCTGCAAGACGCTGACGCGCGCACGCTAATACAATAGTATCATCTCTTATTATCTCACAGAATTTGTGTATACTACTTTCTCTGTCGCAGAAATGAGCACTGATTGCGAATGAGTGAGCTCATTCATTTCAGAATGGAGACATTTCGGAGTTGTCATACTATTTAAATCTTTGATTCAACCAACTTCAAACAAAGGGGATCACAGGTATGTTGTCACCACTACATTGAAATGTCTCACAGCATGTAACTATATTGCGCACTGCTGCTCCGCAGTAGAAATACGTTAGAGGGAAAAACCCAGAAGGAATCTGAGGCAGAAAAGGAATACCACATAGTAAACTACGTAGTAGAGCCAGCTGCAGCTATATTATGGTTGTAGCACGAATGGGTCGGCTCGACCGGAGAACAACCATGTTCTCACAGAATACCAGCGTAAAATAGCGGCTTAATAATGCTGTGTTTCGTGTGGTGAGTGTAGAGATCTGGAGACTCTTTTTTACTGGAAACGAGGTATTCCATCTTAGTCCTCAAAGGTGATGAATGATAAATGTAGATTTCTATGGGCCACAGCATTCACTTACCATCAGGAGAAATGTGTGCTCGTTTATCACCTTATCCTATAAAAAAGTAATTGAGTGAGCAGCATTTTTGGAAAGGTTTTGGGATCATACATTGCGTGTTAGATGACTACATATGTCCTATTTTTTTAATATTCCTGGACTTGCAGATACCCTCCCCACGTTTTCCTCTATCGCTGAGTAAACAAAAGTCACACATGCAATTAGCAATTTCATTGATACTGTCATCATCGTACATTACGTCTTATAACCGGGAACAAGCATTCTCTTTTAAGTGGGTTTGTATGACTGAAAGAATCCGTCGCGACACCCAAATGAAAGTTGGCGGAAATATTTATAATTCAACTCCACGCAATCGATACAGGTTTCCTTGTGATGTTTTCCTTATTGCCAAACATGTAAGTACTTTATATCGTAACTAACAGTTTTATTACGGTGGCGATAGAACTCCGTTTGCTCGCGTATCTAAGAGTAGCGCTTATCTTAGCTACCTCGGCTCGCTGTATGTATCATGTATAACTCAAATATTTCTTCCCAGTTTGAGTACTTATTCATGTGTAATTTATGTTTATAAAATACGTCCACGGCTTAGAAAAAACTGCGCTTATTAAAATACATAAGAAAGACATAAGAAATCAAAATTTATTTTGTTGAACGTGGATATATTTTTAATCTGATCCCATATCCATAATTTAATTTTGATTTACTTATTAGAAGCGCTTTAACTAAGCACGGATCGTTTAAGAAACATCTGTGTACTAGAGATGTCACTCACAGCCCTCTTGGCAGAGCCTGCACGGAGTGCGAAAAGACAGCTCACGTCTTACTGAAGTTCTCTGCAGTCGTCAATTACAGGCTAAGTACCTCAGCGTACCGGGATCGCTCCCTGGGATCTTTGGCGACATCAGAAAATTGTTAGGATTCCTCGAGGAGCAAGGATTGCTCAAATTATCATTCTATTCATTATCAGAAATAATTTTGACTTGATTCTGCATCACTTGAAATGTGGGCAACAATCTGTCTATTACGGACTATCTTTCTTTGTCTGTCTGAGGTTAAATGCAGTATCGCCTGATTGCAAATATTTAAACTTTATTTCAATTTATTTATTTTATTTGAGTTTGATTCAGCGTACAAGCTAGGATAAGGTAAGGTTCATTAAAGTAAAACACAAGACAATTTCAATTGTATAATTGTAACCAAACATATTGCCATAATATAGTACTTGAAATGAGCTGTTGGAAATGGCTGTGGGAAATTATGATTTTCGAAATGCAAATACGTGTTTTTTTTTATTGAGCTTTAAACCGTTTACAGATTTAGTTTCTCGTATAGGCGATGGTAAATTGTTTCAACATTTAGTGACCATGGCGCCTAAAACTGCCACTGTGATATGGGATTGCCAGAATTTAATGATTTATTATTTTATATAAATGATGGTCGAAGCATCATTTAAATTTCTGAAAGAGGTATTCCGGTTTTTTCCGATTTTATGCATCCGAACTGAAATATACGTTCCACTGCTGGGTACAGGCCTCCTCTAATTTTTGAAAGAGTTTTAGGGTAAGTTTTACTAGAGCATAATGAAAATATCATTATGCTCTAGTAAAACTTACGGATTTTTATTACGGATATTGTTATTGTAGCCGTGGATCCTTTTTTCTGATAACATGGCATTACATGTTATTCATCAGGGGTGATGACGCAATAGCATTTTGATTATTAATCGAAGATATATGTATACTTACCATTAGGTGGACTGTGTGTTCGTTCGAGTAAGTTAATTCAAAGTAATATTCAGCGCAGTGGCGAAAAAACTTTACTGCTGGACATTGTTGTACAGTCTAATGAACCAGTTACACTTCGTCTGTCAATTCAGTTTATACAAAACTAATTCAGAAAAAAGCCTTTTGATTGAATACAAATAAAAGGGTCGTTTGAGAATCGTTGAAAGGTTCAAAGACGTTGTGAGGGCGAAAAGGTGTGAGGGAAAATTGAACAAAAACATGGCTTGTACACAAGACTTATTCGTGTGTTGCGATAGTTGCCGTACAAAGAACAGGCTTTCATATTTTGGAACAATCATTCCACAACCTAAATTTAACTACATGCGATTATTGTTTATTACCAACAGTAAAAAGGAGCATCTGGGGAAAAATGCGAGTGACAATGAGATCAAGACCGAGGTTTCTGCCTGTTTTGACCAGAAACACAAATAATTATCTTTGACGGCATAAACGATACTCGAAAAAATATAAGTCTCTTTTTTTATAGGATAGGGTGACATGCAAGCACACAGTCCACCTGATGGTAAATGGTTGCTGTAGCCCATAGACATCTACATCTATCCTCGATTACGAATCAAAATGCAGATGCGTCGTCATCCGTGTGGACTAAGATGGAATGCTCCCTTTCCAGTGAAAAGGGTCTCCGGTTCGCTACACTCGTCATACAAAACACAGCAGCATTAAGCTGTCTTTTACGCTGGTATTCTGTGAGAGCGTGGTCCTTCCCCGGTTGAGCAGATCCATTTGTGCTACAACTATACTACTAATATAGCTACAGCATGGCTCTACTACACTTTTGCTGTTTTCCAACATTAGTGCATTAAGTTTACCATGATATACTTTGACTGGATAACTTTACGTAATGCACAGTGTTATGTCGTGGAATGGTGGCTTAAGGGATTCCGCTGCCCCATATCAACCCGCCTGTGATGCACGGTGATGTCAGAGGAATTGAAACAGCAGATGCACAGCAGAATCTTGCCAGTTGTAGTTCGAAATAATAAAAATACTGCGGTTGGCTAACTCGCTTGCCAAGCGTGACAACTGTGGCAAAACTGTGGCCCTTAAAGAGAATCTATGGGGGAGTCCTATGTTCAGCAGTTTGACGGCTCCGTGGTGCAGTAGCTTAGCAATGAGTTATAGCGTTCGAATCCCGCACGGAACAAGTATTTGTATGACCTACAAGTAATTATTTCGGGTCAGGGTGCTCGTCCTTGTGCAATTTGTGTTTATAAACTGTCTCCACTATACAGGAGAAAATCCTAGTGTGAGGGTAACGTTTTTAAAAAACTTGTGGGCATTCGATAGGCTGCAATGACTGAAAGAATGAATAAAATATAAGAAAAATTTTGGGGGTAAATGAAGTATGTAATATATTGTTATTTATTACATATTTCATTTATCCTCTAAAATGTGAGAAACCTGTGTCTTTAAGCCGTTGCATACTTAAAGAAACACTGATAAAAGATTGTGGTACATTTTCCGCTACACGGTGTTCTTCAACCCATAAGTGAACTAGTCGCTAGACCCGACTCGAATCTTCGGAAACTACGTAATCCATACTCAAGTTTGAATTACAACCTCTATACATTCAGAACGATGGACGGTGTGTGCATTGAATACAGAATTTAACTTGTTTGGAAACTGCGTTGATACAAATGTAGAAATTAAAGACTAAACAAAGCTCGTAAAATTCGTTCCGTTAGTATTTGAGAGCGTTAAGAAGTTTTAATTTATGGCTATAAATTAAAAAAAAAACGTAGTATACAATCTTCCTTGTCCTAAAACCCTCTCAGAAGTGAGAGGTGACCTGTCCCAGCAGTGGAACGTATATAGGCTGTAGCTGTTGTAATACGCAAAAATAATCGTAGTGTAGTCGCGATGTAGGAGAATTAACTGCACCACGTTGTCATCCCGTGGGGTCGTAAAAGGCAACAGAGGAAATTGGAACCGGAGCAAGACAGCAGCAAAAACAACTCAAAATAGTAAAATACTACGGTTGGCTAATCCGCCTAATATCCCCTTAGAGGCCAACAGTGGGGGAGGCCTATGTTCATTTATTTTTTTTATTTCAAGAAAAATGTCATGGCTGCCTCAAACAGTTATAGTAGAATATCACTGAAGATTCGGTTGTGAATTAACTTGTTTTTTGTTGAGAAAAGGCAGAAAAATGGGAAAAAAATCGAAGAAATCATAGTGCTTCCGAATAAGGCGAGGAAACGAAAACGAAATCCTAAACAATGGAAAAGGACAGTAGAAAAGTTACAAAAGTTCGTTTGATTTTTGGTAGGTAGGTACCGACAAAATGTATCTTATTATTCAGTGAATAAATTTTTATGATAATGAAACTAATAAGTCCAAATAATTTGAATAAATAATTTATTACTTTGCAACCTTCCGCTAACTAATTACAATGATGTGTCTTACCTGGATTGAAGAGCACCTCCCGCCCTCCCTCAATTGCATGCACTAAATTATTTATTTAAAATGGATTTCCGCAAAGTAACGCCTGATTCTATGAATTACCAAATAATTCGAATTTAAATTAATATTTAATTTTTAGTGCCGTGGTAACTCAGATGATAAGCGCTCGCTGTAAGCTTCACAATTTCAAATAACTACTATTGCAAAGTAACATATACAAGTGGAACAGGTTTCAAACTTTACCTAGTCTAAGCTACTGCTAATTTGCTTATGCTCAGTATACTGAGAAGGCGGCAGTGCTGCCCCTCGGTGCTGTCCGTGTCTGTGAAATTTGGATCGGTTCGGCTCTTTTGAATGTTTTTCCCCTGTTACTAGGTGGCTGTGTATGTACATATCAACGTCATGGTATAACGATATATATTATTTATCAGTTTAGGTGTTATTAGTAGTTTTCTATTTAATCATCGCATACAACCAATCGTTTATGAGTAATCGCCCAACAAACAAGTCAATCTGGAAAACAACTGCACCGAGCAAATTAAGTTTTCGTTGTCAAAAAGTTACCGACCAATCAAGGAAAATCTTATACTCGTGTTTACATAAATACGATAAAAATATGGAATGATAAATAATATTATAAATCGATTATATATCTCTTGTCGACGGCTCAATAATGACTGAATTGCTGCAATCACTTTTGGAACACAAATTGGAACCCCGCACGGAACAAGTGTTAACTTGCGTGCGCCTTCACGATATGAGTGAAAATAAAAAATACATAATTTTTATAATTATAACAAATTAAAATATAAAACGGCACTATCACACTATTATAAATCTACTTTTTTATAGGAGAGGGGGCAATCGAGCATGCGGCTCACCTGATGGTAATGACTACCGCCGCCCATGACAATTGCAACACTAGGTGAATTGCAGATGCGTTGCCGGCCATTTCAAAAGGAGTAGGATCTTTTCTTGAAAGTGCCTAAGTCGTATTAGTCCGGAAAAATCTCTGGTGGTAGTCGATTCCAGAAGGAAGTTGTGCGAGGAAGAAAACTTATTTTAAATCGCACAGTGGTGGACCGCCAGTCATCCAGATGGTATGGATTGTATCGCGAGTGATGTCGCGATGTGCGATGGTGAAATTGTGCTACACTATCACAGTAATATAATAGAATAGAAATGTAAACAACATTTCATTGTGCTTAAAGTTTTTAATTATTGAATTTTGAAAACATAAGACTTCCTATATAAAAAAGTACTCTGTGCATAAGACTAATGTGAAGGCATTTGCCTTAGTAGATTATTGTAGAGGCTTTACAAAATTTAATAGCTTCCGAAGGGTTAAAATTCTTGGAAATACTGTCATAGCAATTTTTTATTATTCGGGTTTTTTAAGTCTGTTTATTTTTAGGTTTATTTGACGCTTATGAGCGGATTAAGTAACATTACAACTAGAATGCCCTCTAATAGTTATAGTAACGTTAAAATTTCATCCCTTATTTTTCCGCTCTTAGAGGTGGAATTTTGTCATCAAATTTAAATGAGATTAACTTAAGCTGAAGCCTGTTGAAACCTGTTTAGAAAAGTTTCATTAAAGTTAGTACATAATAAGTGAAGATATCGTGTAATAAAAAAAAAGAAATACAATCGAATTGGGAATTTTTTTGAAGTCAGCTAAAAAGGATTCATATAATCTAATTGGGTTACAGTATTGACTTAGAAATAAATAAAATCTTTATATATTATATTATAGCAGACGCTTCAACACAATATAACTTGAATTCTTTAGAATGACTATCTTCTTATCTCATTATCTGTTATATTTGTGTAAGTATATCCTGGTGATGTAGGACGCAGTCGGCACTGTTCGCGGTCCCTCGCCGCGGAGGTGCAAATGGGAGGTTGGGAGGTGGGGGAGGGAGACACTAAACGGGAAGTTTTTACAATTTACATTTATGAAGTGCCGGTACAAATTACAAAACGTTTGTTGTGTGTTACTAGATGCCAATATATCACAAATTGTTATTTCTCCTGTCCGTATTATCTTTTTATTTACTCTTCTGATTTTTTCTTTTCCTTTTTTTTCCTTTATTGGTGTATGAGCTTTTAAAAAACTTACAACAAATTCCTTAATGAAATTACGAGTTCAAAATAACATAAGATACTTATGTTTAGTTACTGAATGGAAATGTATATAAGACACTAGATATCTAGCTATTACACGCCCACTTAGCTCAGATTAAATTTTCGTAATAATTGTTATAAAAGATATCTATGTTCGATTCCACGACGTATTCAACTACTGTGTCAAATTACGTTAAAGCTCGTCCAATCGTTCAAGCGTGAGTGTAGGACGAGCATCTGAGCATACTTTCACATTTATAACGTAAGTATTTTTATTATGGGGACATTTTTATTGTTTTCTTTCTGCTTGGAATGGGTCATGAATACTTATAAAAAGAGATACACCTACAACAATCATGACTATTATACAGCATGGAGCGGAAAAATGTCATAATGTAAATGCACCATATTTTTTTCAAATGGCGTTAATATCGCGTTGTTACTGATTCTGTCGCTGATGTGGTACTTCAGGGTATGGACCTTTTAATTCCTTCCTCTGTGGTGCCCATCGGAGGCAGATCTCAGCCATTGTTTAGTCGCTCCTATAAAATAACATCATGCTATAAGCAGAAGTGTTACCGGGCCTGGACTGACGTATCAACGTCCCGGGATGTAAACAACAGAGCCCTAAAAAAGAAGTATAATTCCGCCTCTAGTTCCTTAAAAAGAATCATTACAAGGGAGAGTCAGAGGAGATAGGCAGAATTAGCGAGAAACTAGTTCGCCTTCCTTCTAGAACCCGTGAATTCTGGTCTTTCGGTTTTTGTCCATCCGATCCCTAAAAATGGCGACTGCTCAGATCCGTTAAACTACAAGCCTATCGCCATCACCTCCCTTTTCTCCAAAATAATGGAAGCCATTATAAGCTGCCAGCTCATGTGGTACCTTGAGGATCACTATCTGATTAGTGACCGCCAATACGGTTTGTGTCGGGGTCAATCATCTATCTGACTCACCGATGGGTGGAGTCAGCAAAGTCCAAGCGGGAGGCATTGGCCGTTAGTTTGTACATGGCGAAGGACTCCGATCGGGTTTTGCACAAAGCGCTTCTTCCGAAACTCTCTTCCTATGGGGCTCCCGAGAAATTGTGCAATCAGATAACCAGCTTCCTTGCGTAGC